>QNUK01000071.1:0-600000 GCA_013621035.1 Clarias magur
TTGGAAGGGAGTGACAGAAAAGAGAAAACCCAGAAGGGAAGAAAAGAGAAAATAAGCTTAGAATCAGAGAGACCACCACCATACACTGAGGAACACATGCAACAGAAGGGTGGAGGAATGTACCCACTACAGAAGCTGCATGAACAAGATAAAGGTACATTTGGATTTGAAGGACAAGTATTGGGAAAAATTAAAGTAACGTCATGTGATACTGAGTGGATGAACAGACAAGTGGAAGAAACACCAGAATCAACAACATCCGGAAGTGGCAGTGAGGATGGAAGGGAATGGAGTGAAGAAAGAGCAACAGAACCATATGCGTCGAGAGAATCTGACGAGCCACAAACAAAGAAAAGAGGTATGGAAAGACTGAAAGAACGGAATGCTCAATTTCTGTCTGAAGTACAGGGGTTCGCAAACAAACAAGTCACACCTGAAAAAGGGATGATGGAAAGGAGGAGGAGAGACAACCCAGAAAGAACGTACAGTATAGATAAAGAACCACCCACACCATCACTGTATGAAGCAGACGAAGATACAGCAGGAACAGAAGAAAATGAAGTGATGGAGAGAAATCAGGTAAAGAGAAAAGTAAAAGGGTACATGATCATTGAACCTGAGAGAGAGGCAAGGAAAAGAATAGAAGAGAGACAGGCAAGCACTTCAAAACACAACAGACAACTACACCCAAAGAGCAGGAACCAAGTGTACAGAAATGAATATCAACATGACATTTCCAACATCGCAGAAGACAGTGATGATTCCCTTGATGAATCGTTCAAGCGACTGGAAAAGCACCTCGACAGACGTCTCAATGACTCTCTGAAGGAAGCAAGAAAGGCTGTATCTGAAATGAGACCAGCTATGAAAAGAAAATCTACAGGTTCAAAGAAACCCTCAAGCTGGCGTGTCACCTCATCCTGGCCTGATGAAGAAGACATTGGACCCGTACACTTTAATGACGAACCACGTATGTCAGACCCAGAAGAATATACTGCGGCTGGACACTACCCACTTGTGTCAAAAGGAAATCAGTATCACTATGTGCCATGGTCATTTATGGATATGACAGGTCTGGCTAACCAATTACCAGATTTATGTAATGGAGCACAGAAATGGATAACACAGCTAGAAGAGAAAACCACTGGACTCCTCCTGGCAATAGGAGATGTAAAGGCTATTCTGGCACAGACAATTGGGAAAGTGAAAACCACGGAGATTCTGAATGAGGCTGGTCTGCAAGCAGCAACTGGACAAAGTGTAGGAAATAGCCTAGCGTTTGGACCACACAGGAACAAGGTTTGGAACGCTTTGCGAAAAGTTTACCCAACCAAAATGGATCCAGGAAAGCTGGAATCAGTAATATTGAAAGAAGATGAGAACGTTGTTAAGTTCATCAATGATTTCCAGACCAAGTGGAGAGAGGAAACTGGAGGTTCCTGGGATCAAACAGATACAAGTAAGAGCCTGTTCCGAATGATGCTGAAAAAATGCATGCCTCAAGAAGTCCAGACAGCACTAGAAGGTGTCGTGGGACTGAATACACTACCATGGGACACATTTCAAGCACACATTGTACATTATGTGGAACAATACAGGAAAAAGAAAAAAGAGGCCAAGGAAGCTGCTGAGTCAATTGCAACCCAGTTACATAAAATACAGCTAGGAGAATTTGCAGCTGCAAAGAAAAAGGAAAAAGAAAAAGCAAAAGTCCAAGCCGCAGTAATGGTGCCTGAAAATCAGACAACACTGCCCCCTACTGGACCAGCACAGCAAATGCAGCAACCAGTGCCACAAATGCAACAACCAACAGTGACCCAAGCCCCTCCAACATATGTGCAACCTGGAAATCAGCAAGGACAAAATCAACCCATGAGGTGGCAAAGACAGGGCCCCGGGCCTATTGGAGGCAGGGGACAAAGGGGACCATTCCAACAGCAACCAAGAAGACAGCAATTTAGAATGAATGCCCCAGGGCAAATGGGCCCGAATCAGTGCTGACAATGCGGAGGAATAGGACATATTAGAAGAAACTGTCCTCAAATGACTTGGGGAATGCAAAATGGACCACAACCTCAAGGACCATATGGAGCAGGACCGGCACCTCAAGGGAATGCAGGACCTCCTGGTCCAAGACAACCTGCTGGAACATGGACTCAAGGACAACCCCAAAATCAGTGGGCAGGTCCCTGGATGGGACCCACCCAAAATTGGAATTGACGAGGCCCAGAGGAGCCAGAGGGGGAGCAGATGCAGTACATTTCAACACTGCATCCACAACAAGAACCAAATGTGATGGTGTCTATAAATAATTCACAACCAATTCCATTTATGATTGACACAGGTGCTACTTATTCATGTATAGGACGTGAAGGCTCCCAGCTCCCTCTCTCAACCAATACAATAAAAAACCACAGGCTTCTCGGGACAATCACAGGTATTGCATTTTACGGAGCCACAAATAATAACTTTAGAAGACACCACTGTAGCAGCACCTTTATTATTCTCACCGACTACTCCAGTTAATTTACTGGGAAGAGATTTGTTGTGCAAACTTAAAGCAAAAATTCAATGTAATGCTAAAGGACTGTATGTAACAATAGGACAGTTCTTACAGGTTGCAGAAAAACCCAATAACTTGGATACAGTATATTGGCTGTTGTGCACAGGCAAGGGAGCTCAACATGCACAGAACTTATGGGAAGAATGGATCCTACAACGACGACCAGATTGTAAAAGAGCGACTTTGCCATTGCACTGTACCATGCACTATGACCAAGGAAGCCAAGATGAAGAATATGCACAATTATGGTCAGACGTGATGGAGAACACAGTCTCTGATGTGATACTAGGAGATATAATTGTAGGCGCTCCAGGAGCAGCCATCAGTGTACATCTGACTGAACCAAAAGAACACTGGCATCAAGTACCGAACACAGCACCCCACATCTCCTTACTGGTGGGGGAAGAAGCACAATCCAAAGAGCTAGGATTGATGGTCAAACAAGCGGCTGAAGTGACTAAGTGGGGACAAACTCCTAATCCTTCTGTACACATTTCACAAGATCAAAAGTTTTTGAAAATAAATTTTTCAGGAATAGAAAGAGTGAGGGCAACACATACAGAAATAGATGGGAACATGACGTTGTCAACACACCCTCAGAGGGGGATGTGTAACACTCAGTTATCATCGCACACACAAATGTCAGTTAAGATGGTAAGGCAGATAGATGAAAAGGAATCTGCATTAGAGGAGGAACTGCTGAAAACAATTCCAGAAAAATTATGGACAAGACATTCAACAGATGTAGGATTAGCTAAGTCTGGAGGACAAGCCTTAATAAAAATAAGACCAAATGCAACATTGCCTTACCAAAGACAATATCCATTGACACCTCAAGCTGTAGCAGGGATTAAACCTACTATAGATGGTTTATTGGAAGCTGGAGTATTAACTCCTACTAAAAGTCCTTGTAACACTCCTATATTTCCTGTCAGGAAGCCCAACTCAGATAAATGGAGACTTGTGCATGATTTACGTGCCATAAACCAAATTGTAGAAGCAGAATTGCCTATAGTGCCTGATCCACACACATTGTTGTCCAATATACCAAAAGATACACAATGGTACACTGTCATAGACTTATGTTCAGCATTCTTTAGCATTCCACTACATCCAGCATCACAATACTTGTTTGCCTTTACATATGAAGGACGACAGCTGACTTACAATCGGTTACCACAGGGTTACTGTGAAAGTCCGTCAATATTTAATCGAGTACTAACTCAAGATCTAGCCTCGTTAAATATCGAAAGTACTATGATTCAGTACTGCGATGACCTACTGATTTGTAGCCCAACAAAAGAGCAATGCGAAACAGATTCGTTAAGAGTTTTGACAGCTGAGAATGGACATAAAGTTAGCAGAGAAAAGTTGCAATTCTGTAAACAGAAGGTAGAATATCTAGGCAGAGTGTTGGAAGGAACATCTAGGCATATATCTCCTGAACACATAGAAGCAATAATGAAAGCTCCTAAACCACGAACTGTTAAGGAGATACTATCTTTTCTAGGCATGGTAGGATTTAGTAGAGACTGGATTTGTGACTTTGCACTAAAAACAGCACCCTTAAGAGCAATAATAAAAGTAGCTGGACAAACAAAGAATAGTGCAGTGTTAGAATGGACACCTGAAGCACTAGAAGCATTTGAACAGCTAAAAAGAGAACTCTGTACAGCACCAGCACTTGCTAGTCCAGAGTATAATAAGCCATTCCATTTGTATGTCTCAGAGCGTGGAGGTTTTGCCACAGGGGTTCTGACGCAACAACAAGGGCCTAGTAAGCAACCAATTGCTTATTATAGTACAGCACTCGATAATATTGAAAAAGGCATGCCACCCTGCTACCGAGGTGTGGCAGCTGCCGCCTTTGCTTATCAAAAAGCCTCATCAATTACTATGGGACATCATGTTGTGATGTACACCACCCATGCATTACATGCACTCCTGACTAGCCCATCATTTGTAATTACAAATGCTAGAAGAACAGGATATGATGTAATACTCTGCACCTGAATTGACCATACGAAGGTGTCAGACAGTAAATCCAGCAGATCACATGATGACCCCAGCAGAGTGAGATCCACACGATTGTCATCTTGTGTCAGCAGAACATCTAAAGACACGTCAAGGTTTAGAGAATCAACCTCTGTCACACCCAGATTGTATATTCTTTGTAGATGGGTCATACTTTAGAGATGGGGATAGCAATAAAGCAGGCTATGCAATAGTAACACCAGACATAGATGGGAAAGCCTTCAAAGTAGTACAAGCTGAACATGTGCCACAACCCTGTTCAGCCCAGCTAGCTGAGTTACTCGCTTTGACAGGTGCTTGTAAACTAGCAGAAGAAAAAGCATGTACAATTTACACTGACTCAGCATATGCATATGGAATATGCCATTTGTATGGCCCCATATGGGCACAAAGAGGTTACAAAAGAGCAGACGGAACACCAGTAGTACATGGAGAAGCAATTTCAGACCTTCTAGGTGCAATCAAACTACCATCCAGATTAGCTATAGTAAAATGTGCAGCACATAAGAAAGATGGTACATTTGTTAGTGACGGAAATGAAGCAGCAGATGAAGCAGCTAAGAAAGCAGCAGTAAATCAGGCAAACATGATGCCAGAATCCGCAGCACAAACAGACAATGAACCAAGTTCACCAGAGTCAAGTGTTAACCCTGATGAAGGGCCAAGTTCGAGTTCAAGCTCAAGCTCAAGTTCTCAAGTTCAAGCTCAAGCTCAAGTCCAGAATCTGAAGAAAGATTAGTACTTATACCAGAAGATTACGCACCCCCAGCACCAGACTTATCTTCACTAGCAGACATGCAGGCAGCAGCATCAGGCGAAGAGATTCGAAAATGGTTAGCAAGAGGAGCAACAAAAGATAATGATACTAACGTGTGGCGAAGTGCAGATGGGCGTTTTGTAGCTCCACAAAGTTTTCTCATAACCTTGATAAAGCAAGCTCATGGTAACGATCATGTAGCAAGAGGAGAAGTAATAAGAAGAATCCAAAAGACATGGTGGTCACCTTATCTAGGTCCTATGGTTCATCGAACTCTGTCACAGTTTTGTGACATATGCTCTAGATATAATCTTAGAAAACACTTCACATCACCAATAGGACATATTCCGGAGCCAGATGGACCGTTTAGGCATATAATGTTCGACTATGTGGACATGGGGGAACCCAGAATACAAGGGAAACGATACATCCTAGTGATTGTGGATAGATTTAGCAGATGGGTAGAAGCTGTAGCAACAGCTAAGGAAGATGCAATGGCAGTAGCAAAATTCCTGTGTAGGGAAGTGATACCAAGATTTGGAATCCCAGACACAATCAGTTCAGACAATGGGAAACACTTCACAAACAAGATAGTACAGAAAGTGACTCAGTGGTTGAACATCAAGCACAGGTTTGGATGTGTGTACCACCCCCAATCTCAGGGGATGGTAGAGAGAGCAAATGGAACTCTGAAAATGAAATTGGCTAAAATATGTGCAGAAACAGGTATGAATTGGTTTCAAGCTTTGCCATTAGCCTTGATGGGCATGAGATCGCAAACTAACCGCAACACACATTTAACACCACACGAAATGCTTACTGGCAGACCTATGCTTACATCCTTTGTTCGAGGGCCTTATAAAGGCCCCACGCTTGAACAACTACAAAGTGAACTTGATCACTATGTGAAGCACTTATCTGAAATACACAAAGTTATTTTCCAACAGGTTAAGGGAGCCACAATACATGACAACACCAGACCGAGGGTAGCTGATCCAGCTGATGACGCTGAGGAAGAGGACATAGAGGAGAGAACTGTGCTACCCGGTGACTGGGTGTTTATTCGAGCATTCAAAAGAAGGTGGAACGAAGCTAGAAGGGAAGGACCATACAAGGTGGTGTTGGCAACTCCAACTGCAATAAAAGTCCAAGGTAAAGATGTATGGTACCATTTAAATCATTGCTGCAAGGCCCCAAACCCAGATCAGGTAAGGGACAGGGAACCTCAGGAAGACGCTGAAGAGTCTCCCAGAGCGGGACCTTCAGGTTTGCAATCAGGTTCCCAGGAGAGGGACACAAGGCCCAGGCAACAAGCACCAGATCCTTATGGGTACACTGAAGGGTTACCGTGGGTAGAAGAACAAGAAGGAGAACAAGGGTACTGGCCAGAGGGGCCCCAAGAAGATATACAAGATTGGGAAGCAGAGCTAGAAGAAGAAGAAGCAGAAGCAGAACAAGGAGGACCGTCTCTTAGAACAAGAGCTCAAGTTAGACAGCGAGAGCACAGACGTGCTAGAATTGAAACAGCGCGTAGACAGTCAGAAGAAGATCCCACACCTAGAGTTGTAGAATACTCAGATAGTGATTAAAACAGTTAGAAGTTAACACTGGCTCAGAAAGTGATTAAATTATTTAAACCAACTACAGTTGAAAGAACATACCCAACAAAAAACCCCCCAAGAAAAATATTGTGTAGGTTATTTGGCCATAGTCCCACGTGTCACCGTTGTGATCCAGATGGAGAAACCACCCTCTTATTGCCTCCTGAAACGAAGGAGGTCTATGGGTATAGGAATCCTCTTCATGATTGGTCTAATTAACAGTGGTGCTACTAAGAATGAGAGAAACCAACCGAAATGGACAAATGAAGAGAGACAAATACGCTGTGCATTAGCTACAATAACTAGAGCTAGAATAGTAGCTGGATTGGACAGTGGGGAAAGAACAGGATTTTGGGAAGCAACCTACCAAATAGAGGTCGATAATACACAACCCCCAGAAGAAAGAGTGCGCATTTATATAGAAATGAGAAAAAAGGCATATTGGAATAAAGCACAGATGGCAACATTAGATGGACTAATAGAAGCTGTACCAAGATCCAACGGTTGGTGCGCATTTGAGAATTCAATAGACGGCGAAATTAGAGGAGTATGTGTTTCACTTGCAGGATGGAAGGGATGCTATGCAAAAGCGCCCGACCAGCCCAATATATCGAATATTGAATCAATAAAATATGTAACAATAATTCCGCAGATAACAAAGAAATTACCCAAAAATCAAGCAGAATCTGACCAGACATGGAAGAATGACATGTTCTTCCAATGGTTGAAATTTACAGCTGAGTCTGTAACCACGCGAGACTGCATTGTGTGTCATGATAGAAGCAATAGGCCCCCACGAGTGGTGATAACACATGGAACAAGAGAATGTATAGACAACCCAACATACAGTGAACAACTGTGCCCTATCAGCTGTCTTTTGCATTCAGCTGCTATACATTATGGCCCTGAATGGATGCAAAACATAAGCAAATGTTCATATCAGCCTGTAGGAACATTAGATGCTGTACAAAGAGAAATAACACCCACACAACAACGCTATCCTTTGTGCATCTACTCAAATGGGAGCATTGAAATGGGAGATCTATCACCAAGTTGCAATGAAACACAGCCGGCAACAGGATTCTTCATAAAAATGCACCAGATATGCGACAATAAAACAGATAGTCAGACATGCAGTGAGATAGTAAAAGTACAACAACCAGATTTAAGCGCTGGAACAACACCGCTGGCAGACATATTCTGGTACTGTGGAGGAACGACAGTTAGACAAAACTTACCAAATAACTGGGGTGGGTGTTGTGCTCCAGTACTATTAGAAGGAGATTTGATTGTAGTAGGACTATATGGCAAGAAACACAGACGGAATAAACGTGAAGACAAGTTTGTGAAAACGATTGGAAAGGAAATATCGGCATGGAAAGAGTTTGATAGAGATGGAGGACTATCAGTGACCTGGGATGGTATTCCAGTTGGTGTACCAACTGAGCATGAGGCTATAAACAGGGTAGGAGGAGCATTCACGACAATCTTCTTGCCATGGGTTCAAATTTCGAAAAATGCAAGGTGGATCAACCTACTTTATTACAATCAACAAAGATTTTGGAATCACACTTTAGGAGTCTTAGGACTGGTTCAGGAACAATTGGATAGAAATACATTAATGACTACACAGAATAGATTCGCCCTGGACACGATGCTGGCACCTCAACGAGGAGTATGTGCCCTAATTGGAGAAGAATGTTGTACATACATTCCAAGACACACAGGCCCAGATGGTAACATAACTAAGCTTTTAAGAGCCATGAGGGACATGAGAGACGAAAATGTTAAAATCATTCAAGACGTACAGAGGAATAATGCATGGACTTCCTGGTTTGATTGGCTGAATCCTTCAAATTGGTATGGATTACTTGTGAAACTAGGGACAATTATTTTGATAGTATTGGGAACTCTGCTCATATTGTCATGTTGCGTTATTCCCCTGGCGAAAGCAAGCATTCAAAGAATGGTGGGACAATATACAATGACTGTGGAATATCACGACCAAACACCACCAGATGACGACTGGGAGGCAGACTCCATTTACGTGGAAATGAAGTGAACACAAAAGATTACCGCTGCTACATGATGGACAAAATGACTGTATATTTATTACTCACATGTATACTGAGTTTATTTAGCATAGTATGTTAATCAAACAAACAAACAAACAAAAAAAAAGTAGTATTAGAAGAAGAAATATGTTTTGTGTGTTTTTGTTGTATTTTTGTCCTGTCTCTGTTATACACGTATGTATGCAGGATGGAACCGGTACCTGACCCACGATGGATAGTTTCCTGTACAGTCTGCCGTAATGCATGGAGGGAGGTTCTGGAACAGACCCCAACAAGAAGATGGGCAGACCTAAGACATGATCTGGTTGACTGGTTCCCACACCGTCCGATGGGGACTAAGAAGTTCATCGCGATGGCCAACGTCTTGACAAGAGACTTTAAATGGATCAAGTCAATGAGACAGGAAACGTTCGACCTGGACATAAGCAGAGGACTTCGTCTGGTAACAACTTCATATCAGCTTGGAAGACATCTGAAGCTAGGCCTCTATAGAGGTATTGGGATCGAAGAGAATTGGGTTGGATATGATATCTGTGGGGTAATTGAATTTGACGATGTATACATGGCAGCAGAAAAGACCATAACTAAAGTGATGTTGGGAGATGACATTTTATGGACAAATACACCAACCACTTTGCAACGTGCGCTTGAAGCTCTTCCGAACGCTGATGAAGTCTGGCTAGACTTCTTACGTCAGGAGACGGGCAGGATAAACCGAATTCCACTATCACAGCTGATGAGCTGTAAGGACCTCCACGTAATCGAATTTACTGAAGAGGATCGCAAGGCATGGACTGAAGAAGGGACTGAAAGTCTTGACACGCTCTCCTTGATTTACAGGGACCCTAACGGAGTGCTTAAATGGCTTTAGTGGTTTCAAATGTCTTTGTCATATATGTATTGTACAGAAGTCGAGTCCTGGTGGTGAATGCACTGTCGAGCACAAAAAAGCTGGCAAGGTGGGAATTTTTCCTTCTAAATTGGCTACACGGAAGGTTTTTTCGCCCACCTCTGGACTCTTCGTATCTAACCAATTGCATACTTATTATACTCTCATATACTCGTTTATGCTAAGTATACTCACCTTTTGCTTACCTCTCTTAGACTGATGTCTGGTGAGGGGGTAATATGTGAGTAAGTTTCCTTTGAGTTAATGGTTTAAAATTTGATTTAGTAATTTTTGCATGCATAGTTTAAGGTTAAGTAAGGTTTCTTTTCGTAATAAGGTTCAGTATGTAGGGTCTATTTCCATTTTTTCTGTTTATATTTCTCTGTAGTAACATATAAGTTAAGTTCTATTTCCTTTGCTTTATTTTTCTTTATGTGACTTAAAAGTCACAGAGGGGGAAATATGTGAGCATATTTTAATTAAATATACTATGTGCATGCAAATCTAGTGATAGAAACTATTAATCTTAGTAAAAGAACATAGAGGTAAGGTAAGGAGACAGAGGTGAGCTGAGGACAATGTGATGTCACAGTAGCAAGAACAGGCAGCATGAACTCAAACGAACTCTAGACAGGTAGCCATCTTGGATTTGAGATGCTTAGGGGACAGTGTGTACCAAACAGACCCTAGGGATGATGTAATCTTTGTACCTTGAGCATCCAAAAGTACCTGATGTCCCCAGACATGATGTAATGTCAGCTGATATTAGCCCTAGACATTATGTAATGCCAATAGCCCCAGACATGAGGTAATCTCCTCAGACATGGGGTGATCTTAACTGTGATGTAACAGGGGCTGGATACATGTGCAGACATGTCAAATTTAAAGGGACACAGACAAATAACCAAAAGACACACACTCAGCTTAATGAATAATAAGTTTAATAAGAGTAGGCACAAAATAAAATGGCATGTGCACCTACATAGTGAATAAAATAAAAATACAAAGTATAAGGCCCAACATATAAAAATACAGTAAAATAGGGGGCCTGGGTAAGCATCAAATAACAAAAGGCATAAGAAATTAAATATCAAGCCTTCTCTGACCCAGAACCACATTGATGGGAAGATCAGTGTGAGGAATAAAAACAGAAATACCACGATTCAAAAGTGGTGTAGGCGCTTCAGGAAAATCAGTTTGGGTACCAACAGACATTTTAAAATCAGTCTGAGTACTGACGCTTCTTAGACCAACAGGCCTTAAAAGAGAATGGGCTGGAGTACTAGACTCTGGTCGCACGGGCCTGAAGGAAAGTAAAGGAGAGCTATGTGCCTCCGGACGTGGTCTCTTAGAAGGACCAGGCCCGGAGTCATCTTTCCTGGCATAAGTAAGACCGTTCTTATGAAGAAATTGTGTCAATGATCCATCAGACTCATTTTGGCAAAAACTCACTGAGGCTCGGTCAGCAACAGGTTCAGTAGGAGTGTAATCCTCAAAGGAGTTGTGCTCTGGACTGTCCTGGCTGTCCGAATCGTCCAAAGGGATGTATTCAGTGCTTGGGCAGTTGCGCTTAGCTATAACAATAAAATAAAATGCGTAAATACAACAAATTAGGAAAATAAGACAAATAATTAAAATGAGTGCGAGAGAGATGCTTACCCATGGCCTGTCTGTCGAGAACTGTAGAGTAACCCGGAAGAACTAAGAATATATAGTAAAATAAGCGCCGCCCCTATATTTTTTAATAATAAACAAACTTAGTGTAAAGATAATGGAAAATTATTTGAAAGAAAAATAGACTATAATGGGGAAAAGATATGGAGTCAGATGACGAGGTATATGACGTAAGCAAACAAGATAAGAGAAAATGTAATTACAATGGGTGACAATACTTGGAAAAAGTTGGATTACAATGGGTTAATAATTTGATAAGAAATAAGAAAAAATGTACAGGGGAGGGGGCTAGTTGAGCGCTCCTCCCCTTGAAAACTGTATAAAAGAAGTGCCCATGTCACAGTACTGCAGTCAGGTCTTGGAGGTGCTTGGGACTACAACCTAGGCATTGCTAAGCTGGCTCACTTGGTTTTATTGCTGCAATAAATCCTGCCTTACTTCATCCAGATCTACAAGGAGTCCGGAGTCTTTTCTTTGGTTCTTTTTAAAGTTAAAGTTTTTGTGTAACATTTGTAATTAAGGCAACTGTAACTAGTGTAGGAGAAAAATCTCCCACAGTTCTTCAACTTCAATCTTGCTGCCTTTATGGACCTCCTTTTTTGGACATTTGGCAAATTTGGGGAATGTCTAATGATATAGACCTTTTGCAGACACATGGCTACAATGACGTCAGTCACAACAGTGGTCAGCAGAATCACTTTTGAGATATACAGCAAAACAAAAACAAAAAAAAGAAAGATTACCTGTAATTAGCTGATTACTTATTGTATCAGAGCACTGCTTTGTCACATACTGTAGACAAAAGAGTAACCTTGCTCTTGACAGCTTCTGTTCTGCAAATTATTTTCCTATGCATTATGTTGTGATGGACTTTGCAACTTATTCAAGAGAAATTAATATGCAAAAATGGAAGAAGAAGGTAATGATATTAATCTGCAAAAAATTGATTTGTTATCATAACCTGATTACCTCAAATGCGTACAAATATGCGATTCCTCTGGGATTGGTGGCATTTGCTAGCAATAGCATTACATCATTCCATGCTTCTGTTGTAAATGAGATGAACATATTGAATATCCTGTGGTTTATGCTTAATAAAATGAGCTACAGGTAATACTGACATTTTAAGCTTTCTACCTGATAGGTGACTAACTGTTCTGGGATTGAATCCCAGATAGCATAAAAAAAGTCAGTGCAATATGTAGGGTGTAGAATCCCTTATTCCACACATCACGTACCCGTGCCCTTGATCAGGGGTTAGAGAAGGATTTGGATTTAGCCTTGTTTTTGGTTAGTGTTATAGCTTGTGTAGGTCACGAAACACAACACTAACGGTTCAGAGGCGATTTGGAATGACTTTGAAGCAGTTAGTAAGGAAATAAAGTGGGGTTTATGATGACATAATGTTATCAGATGTGTTTGCTGCTTGAAAGTGCTACAGTAGCATCACTGGTTTTAAGTTTGGGTTTTGGCCCTGGCATCCAATAAGGCATCCATAATGCGATCCTTTTACTATTCAAAAGTGGGCGGAACCATGGCAGACAGGTTATAGAAGTCTTTAGGTGTGTTCTGATTGGCGTGAAGTACCCTGTAAAGTATACAGGGTGTTCAGCCAACTTAAGTGTGATTCCAAACCGCAGGGAGCAAAAACTTTCAGTTCAAAGGGAACTGTGAACTTGTGTAGCGAATGAGTGAACAACAGGTCTTCACTTCACCGGATAAGGGAATGAAAGATTTCTCATACGTCATTGCGTCCCATTGGAGCGTGAAAAAGATGGAGCTCAAAAAAGGATTTATATATTTATTATCATTATTATCGAGGATGACATCATATTAAAAGGACACTTAAATGTAAATTTTATTTTTAATCAGGAAATCCTTACTATTATATAGACTAGTAATTTGTAAAAAGCTAAAAATCTCCATACATTTTTAATCAATTATTTGAATGATTTTTTTTAAGTTATAAAAGTTTCAATAGCATGTTTTATAATGGTATAAGTTTTTGTTTAAATAAATATTCAATATTTAATGTCTGTAATTTTCACAGCAGCAGCAACACATATCCGAAGTGCTTATGTTACCATGGTAACGCACTGAGAAAGTGACGTCTGCTCTGAAAGGTGTCCCGAATGGTGAAGTTTTGTTGAGAAAAGTTCCCTTCACCGACAGTCCATGCAAACGGAGCAGGGAGTAGGGAGCAGCCTGTGAAGCACATGGAATGGAACGCAGCCTGTAGTACGCAATGCCATTCTAGGCAAGTTGTAACAGGCAGCTTTGTGGCAACAGTTTGGAGAAGGACAACGTATGGGTGCAATTTGTCTGGTGCCAACAAACTGGTCTCTGACTGACGTGTATATGCTTGACCTATGCTCAGTTTTAGAGTTCATGCTCTACACTTAAAACCATACATTACACCAATATTTAATATTTAATGTTCTCACTGTATAATGAATGAAGAGATGTTTCACGGTTATTTCATTTAAAAATAAAATCAATTGAACATCCTTTGAGAAACAGAGATCAGAGTTTGAGTTATGAGCTGTCATACTGAATGTGTTACAATATATGTGGTGTCGGCGTTCGGGTGGCTCGGCAGGAGATCGCAACTACACGTTGCTTGAATGTGAACCCGATTAAGTGAAAAATCTCCCTGTGTTTATGTAACCTGCTTCTCCCTAACTTCCAGGGAACCTTTGGTCATTTTTAATTTCCATAATATTCATTCACTGTGACCAGCAATTTCACACATGGGTTCTCATGCCACCCTGCTGTCAGTGGAAGATGGAAATGCAAAATTTTAAATGGATAAAACTGAATACTATTTAATATTCATTGGCAGCTTAGGATGTGAGAAACAGGGCTATCTGATATCTCAAACGGTTAGGAGAGTCACATCTGCTGCCATGCTTTTCGTTATGAATATATACACAACATGCCGAGTCACAGATCACAAATTACGGATCTGGAAAAATCCAGAGGTTAGTGTGTCTTTGTTGTCCGAAGATAGAAGGATCCTCGTGGTTAGGAAGAGGTGTAGGAAAGCGGAAAACCGATTGCAAAATCCCCTTACAGTGAACTTCATTATATTAGGTAATGTTTTGTATTCCCTTTATATAGACTGTCTGCTGATAAAGTAAGTTGTTACTATTCAAAAATGATTAAAAAAGTCAGATTTTTTTGTAGATATTGTAAATGTATTTTTATAAAACGTTACAAGTAGAGCGCAATACAATGATCAATACTAAAGAAGAACATGCTGGAGGATCCCTGCCACTACTGTTTAATTAAGCAATATCACACAAGAGGGAGTGATGTTGTGCTTGAATATCAACACGCCTGATGCGTTCGTAGAGCAGAATGGTGGCTTAGTGGTTAACATCTTAGGCCTTGCACCTTCAGAGTCTGGGTTCAATTGCTAGACAGACTCAGGTCTGTGTGTATGGGGTTTCCATGGTCTCCCCATGCTCGGTGGGTTTCCTCCAGTAGTCCAAAGACATGCAGATTAGGCTAACTGGCATTCCCAGATTGCCCATAGTATGTGAAAGAGTGTGTGAGTGTTTGCTTTGCGATGGATTGGTTTTGGTGGAGGAGGGAATGAACACACCAACTAATGGAGGAATTTAAGGAAAGAGAGATGTGATAAACTTCTCTCTTCCACATCCTTTTATATATAAATAATATAAATCTTCTGACACCTTCTCGACAGCACTTTCACTTCCATCGCAAATGCCGTTTTTAATTTTCGGAGCGATTTAATACGCCAGCATGGGAACCTACTGACATTCACCAACTCTAATCCGTGTAACAGTGAGGGGTTTTCAGATGTCCTCGGGGTGCTGATGTTTTGAGTACTGAAATGAGAGCGATGGAAGACGTAGCTCTTGGTTAGCGATGTCATCTTTAAGGGACGAATTTCCACTCATTGCTTCTGAATAGAAAAGGGATTCGCCTTGGGACAGGGACAAAGTAAACGCTGGCTCATGACAGATACTCATTAGGAACCAGAGTAAGCGGTTCTGGTGTGTTAGAGTCTCTCTCTCTCTCTCACTTTCTCTCTTACTGTATTTACTGTGTCAGATGTATCATCTACGTATGGTCACAGTAAATTGATGCGATGTACTGTAAGATGTCTGTGATACATTCTTATTTCATATTCCTCTGGGTTTTTAAGCTGAAGTATAGATGATGCATTAACAAACAGCACTTTCATTGCACTGGCGTTCATCATTTAAATTTTTTTTTTATATATATATATATATATATATATATATATATATATATATATTCCAATAGTCTGTGTTGATTTGTTGGTTGCTTTTCACTGCTGTCAGTTGCAAGGAGTCTGTCGGGAAATAGAGATGTCACCTCATGGCTGATTTCTAACTTCAAAACGTGTGGATGGCATGCAGTGTCTTGCATAAGTATTCACCTCCATGATTTTTTCCACATTTTGCTGTGTGACAACCTGAAACTGAAATGGACTGGGATTATATACACATTGACGACTTTAATGCGAACAAAGCTGTCCTTGCTTGTTCATGCAGTTACTCGGGAGGGTTCGATTGCAACATCAGCTTTGTGTACATGGAGTTTGCAGGTTCTCCCCGTGATTGGTGGATTTCCTCCGGGTCCTCCTCTTTCCTCCCATGCAGATTAGGCTAATTGGCTTTTCCAAATTGCCCCATAGTGTGTGAATGGTAACCGGAGGTCCTACAACTGTATGATTGTACAAATGGGAATAAATACAATGGTCACCATTGGTCTTCATGGTCCCTAGTTGGACTACAAAGGTTCCTAGATGGATGGATGGAATTCAGAGTATACTATAAATTTATGCATATACTGTACATATTTAAGGTATATGGTTGCTGGAGTGCATTTCAAAGTAATGGCTGAAAAGCTTCCATAAGAACAAAGCATGGCTTTAGCATAGACCTGTCAAATTGGTTAAAACTAGAAATCTTTGGTACACTGTTTAAAAGGTGTTTTGACTTCTGAACCTGCCTGTCTGTATCTACAGTATAACACCGACGCTTGAATGGAAGGCACGTTCCCGTGTTTGACCCTTTCTTATTGAACTTTGTGTGAATCAATGAGACATGGCCCGAGGCTCTCCTTGCATCGGCAGGATCTTCATGACACAATGCGTGCCGTCACACTGCGACACGGCAGGACACTTACACACTGGTGGACAAAATGTGTATGATCATCAGGCTTTCACTAGCACTCAATTCTTTTACTCATCTTCCCTCCTCCTGCCATTTAGTCTTTGGATTCTCATTATCATGGTGATAAAAAAGTGGTTTTAATGTCGGACTTTTTTTTCTTTTTTAAGCAGATGTCAACCAAGCAACTGCACATTATTATGTTATTTGTGCTCTCAACATTTATAATCCCACCCTATCGTATTTAAGAATAGTTGGTGTTATAAATGAAATAGATGATGCCCTGCACTAACATTTATCTGACAGCAAATCATGAGCTTTATAATACTCAATGACACATAGTAGAATATCAGTAATAATTTAGTTAATGATACAGTCATGCTATATTCTCACTCACTCCCTCACTGTCTATGACGATCCATCACAGATACATCGGAGGAAGGACCCCCCCACCCCCACCCCCAGAGGAAACCCCCCAAGCATGGGAAGAATGCACACAGAGGCGGGAATCGAACCTGGCTGGGAATCGAACCCAGATGCTGGATGTGCAAGGTGATGGTGGTAACCACTAAGCCACCATGACATGATGCCCTATGCTATATACAGTACTGTATATTGTAATTTCACAGTGTACTAATGTTGATGTATTCTTGGGTGATATTGTACATTTACATTTATTACATTTATTTTACAAAACATTAATGCATTAACATTAATTATTATTATTATTATTATTATTATATATAATTATATACCAGTAAACTGGTGACAGGATCACGGGCACTCAAGGCTCATTTAGCTTGACCCGTCCAATCCCACAGGAAAGCCAATGGGGCACAATCTGCAGAAAAAATGTCAATGCTGGCTATTATAGAAAGCAGCCAGAAAAACAAGTGCACCACAACCCCTCATGCACAGAGCATAGAAGGCAAAGTGCCCAAGACCACCAACCCAGCCTGCAATCACCACAGCTCCAAATCCAACTGAGCATCCACAGAGGACACACCCCTCAACCCATAGCACCCAAAGGATCCGTTGACAATGTCCTGGTGCCAGACACCACAGCACACCCTCAGAGGTCCTGTGGAGTCATGTCCCAAGAGCACAAGCGGAACCTGCACTATTTTGGGCATAATGTTTTGCATTGAAACAATATGGCTGATTGGTATGTGTATGCATGTTTATGGGTCAAATGACTAAATCCTACATGCTGCATAGAAACAAACAAACAAAAAAAACGAACTTCCTTTTATTTAGCTTAATTTTTCTGCTTGTAAACGTACTGAGCGACTGCAAGTTTTTTAAAAAAAGTCCAAAAGTTTTATTTGTGTTACCACTGGGAAAGTTATGCATATTCAAAGACAAATTGTCCAGCTCCGAGTCGCATAACTAATAAATTAATGGAAATGGAAAGACATTTTTTTTTTTTTGTAAATTTCATGTGCTGGATTGGAAAAAAAAAAACAACAACCTTTCATTCTTTTGTTTGAAAAATATGCTGACCATTCTGATGAAGCATCTTATCTACAGTACTACGTTTACATAAAAAAAGATTATCTGAGATATCATAGCAATGTCTCCAATATTATAAGATTCTGCTATTTGAAAATGAAAACAGATTTTTTTTTTTATCAGATGATAGTATTAATTAATGAGCGTTGTTATAGTTATGTATTATATGCTATATAACGGAATTTGAGGGTATTTATAGCTGATAAACATCAATTTCAGTGTCATATTGTACACCACAATGTACCTCTATAATTAATACTAAAAAGGAAAAAAAAAAAATTGTTAATATTAAAATAATTCTCTGCACAAGAAAAATGATCTTAAGGCGACGGTCTGAATCAAGCACAACATTTTTCTGTTTTATGATGATCTACATAATTTTAGCATGAACTCCTCACTACAAACACTCAACTCGTAATTACCTTATAAAAATAATGAGGATTTGACTGTTATTTTATAGCATATGTTACATACTTGTGATTTTATTATTATTAATTTGACTATTATTTACCCAACCTGAACACTTATTATCATGCATATTATTTTTATATTAACGTATATTAGAAAAACTGACCGAAATAGTCAATTCTTTTTGCAAGTCTCCTCGTATCACCTCAGAGCCAGATCTCAAGTGATCACTTTGACTGTGAGATAAAGACAAGAAAAAAAGACGAAATCCCTGTTGAGTCTAAAGCCGTTTGTCAATCACAGCTGGAAATGGGAATGTAGTGAGATTGGAGGACGGGGACAGACGATCAATCCGAATGACCAGCCAGTGGGAAGCTAATGAGAGGCAGAGATGGGAATCGGTTAAGGTGAAAGAGGGGGAGAAAGGTGGCTGTTCTCAGCATTCAGCCAGGGGAACGAGATCTCTGCCGAATACCAGCACGGCCGTGCATGAGACTGGAGTGTTAATAAGACGCACTTCATTTTCTTTTTCATTCCATCTCTGCCCTGAGTTTATTAAATCCTCTCTGTCTACTGCTGTTTATATCCGCACAGGTTATTCCTCTTAAACTAATATGAGGTTATCTCATCTTCTTTTTCTGTAAAAGATAAAAAATATTAATCTCACCCCTACACCATGGCTCGACTTTACGAACCCTTTCATTTGAATTCAATTGCGCATTTGCAAGTTTAATATCATGCTCAGGATTCAAGCCTCCTATCCGAAAAAAAAAAAAAAAACCACAACAATTTTCAACATGGAGTATTTAAGCCCTGATCACAGATATCGCCTGGCACAGCATGAGTTCCATCAAAGCTTTAACTTTGCAGGTACTTTCTGTACTCAAGCCCAAATCAACATCGTGTATGACTATGCTGTTAAAAGCATTTTTCTCGTTAAAGACTTTTTCCACAGTCAAGGTGTCAGAGATCCTTTTTCTTACTAACCTAACCGCTGTTTCTTTTCTTTTTCTCGTTCAGTCCCCTCAGTCTTCTTCAATTATCTACACTGAACTCCTTTCTCTGTGGCAGGTCGCAGTAATCTTTCCCCTTGGCTCTTTCCTCTCTCGTCTCCACCTCCTTCACTCATCTTTCTGTCTCCTGTGATTTGGGGTTCACGCTGTTTATTGTATTGTTATCGCCATTTGTATGCACTTATCCTCAAAGATAGCATTATATCCCTGAAAAAGCTCCCAAATCTGACTATTGACTTCACAGTAATACGCCCTGTTTATCCGGTTGAATCCAAATGTCAAGTAATGACTGCGTAATAGGATGAGATATCAGATCCCACTAGGGCTACATCACATCTTATTAACATTGCTGCTGTTTGCTCTGGAAAATGAACCTGACATTTTACTTCTCTACTCTTAAATATGTCTTTTTATCTCCTAGTGTAGTGCTTTAGCCTCGAGCAATTAATTGAAGAGTCAGATTTCTAGAGGCATGAAGCTTGAGGCTATAGAGAAATTCCATTCTAGCAGCATGCAAATAGCGTGTCATTGAATTGAAAAGACTGTTTGGTGTTTCTAAAAAATTGCACGTATAATGAGACCAAATAATGACTTATGAAACCATTAAAAGAAAATAATATACACTTTTTCACATACAGTATCAGGTAATTATATTATTTTTACAGGCCAGACCTGGTCTTTGTGTTAAAAACCATCACATTTGATAATTAATTTATTGTCTTTCTTTGTTTTCAGTGGACACTTTTTGAGTTTGCAATAAGAATTAGTGTCGGTGCTGAAGGCTGGATGGAAACATCTTGATAAATTATTCATTCTGGAGCTTTTGGATTTTTTTTAATAGTCTCAGGAATATTGAATACAACACAGGTCCAAATGTGATTTAAAAAAGCCGGGACTTTTGTTTGCACAGAGTACAATACAGAATACAGTTATGAGACAAAAAACTACCTTTATTTCTTTATAAAATTCCCTGCTGCACTAATGCACTTATCCCAGCATTCTACTTGAATACCATCAAAGTAAAAAGTTCTCTTAGTATGCTACAGCCAGGATTGGTCTGCCTGCTTCAAGCCTAAAACCCTGGCCTCCCAAGCTCTTCTTTAATATCCCGAACATGGCATGTCTAACTCCTGTAATGTAAAGTGGTGCTTGCAAACGATGTCTTCTGCAAAATAGTGGCACATTATCTGTTGATTTTTAAGCAACTGGCATTCCACTTGCTGAATGTTCATGGGAACGCCTCCAGTGGGCTCCGAGCCACCTCAACCGGGATTCTTATTCACAGGGATGCGGCCTTCTTTAGAACGTTTGGACCATTTAAATGTTTTACTGCTGTTACAGTAAGTGTCTCTTTATCGTACCGCACTTGAAGTCTTCTGTAAATGTCAAATCGCTTTTACACCTTCATTCAAGAGAAATTTCATCACAAGCCCTGATGTAACTTGAATGACCCTTGTATTTTGTTACAGTACTTAAGATTAATTTTTGCTGTCTATTTCTACAATAAATAAATAAATAAATCATTTAAAATACACAGAGGTGGAAAGTGTAATGATAGTTGTTTAGAACATATATGGTAACGTACTGATTAGCCTAGGCGCTTATAGTAGAGTGGTTACGACAGAGTGACAATGTATGTGTGAGAGAGACAGAGGGTTCGTTGGATGTGTGCTGAGTGAGTTCATGTTATTGTTTTTGCTTTGTCATTAGTACCATAATGGAGCTCCTGAACTGGAGAACGCTGGTATCGCGTCTTTTATACACTTCCCTAACATTACGGAAAGTAACGAATTACATTTACTCGCGTTACTGTAATTTAGTAGTTTTTTTTTGTGTACTTCTACTTTTTAAAGTAGTTTTTAAAATCTGTAATTTTACTTGTACTTAAGTATGTTTTGTTTGAAGTATTGTAATTCGCTACATTTTAAATCGTATGCGCTACTGAGTAAAACAATGCAAAAAATATTCTGCTTTGTATACATGCTTCGTTGCGCGCGCGTGTGTGTATCGTGTCCTGGTCGCGCGCCGCTCCAGACTCCACTTCAGGTTTTCTGACGGTTTCCCCACATCGCCATCTACCTGACCTTCCACACGGTTGCTTCCGCCCTGCGAGTGACGTCATCAACCAGCGCGACCATATATAAACCGGAGAGAGACGCGGGAAAGAGGAAAGAGAGTGTGAGTTTTGGCGTTTTGTTATTTGGTTGTGACTTTTTGCCTCCCATTGACTTTGATTATTGCTTTGGTTGGTCTTTGTATATATTTTTTAGGTAATTTGTAGATAATTTCACTGTATTTTTGTGCACTCACCATTTATTTTGGGAAGAGGGAATTTATACAATGTTTTTGGTTTGGGGAGTCAGGGAAGGTACCTGTATTTTTGTTTGTGTTTTTTTTTTTTTCTTCTTTTTTCTGCAGGTTATCTGGCTACTAAATATAAATACCATTTGATTTATTATTTTGGCCTGGGTCCACCCTGAATCTGATCCTCCTCATGTGTGTGTGTGTGTGTGTGTGTGTGTGTGTGTGTGTGTACCACCATTTCCATACAGTTTAAAATAAAACCCTGAACCATTCTTTTGCTGTACGGCCAACACTAGACTGGGATGTAACACCATATTTAAGTGACCACTTTGATTTTTCAAGCACAAGAAGGACAACGGCTTTATTATGCAAAGGTGCTCCTTCAGTTAAAAACAACTAGTTTGAGTTTTATATCTGCTCATCTTTTTTTGAACTATGCTAGAAATCCCACCCCGCTGTAAAAACAAATAAATAAATACTCAGTAACGTTTACGCTGAGTAATTTATGAGCTACTTTTTACTTTTACTTGAGTAGATTTTTATAATGGTAACTTGTAATTCAGTAAAATTTCACTGAAGTAACAGTACTTTTACTTGAGTACAAAATTTTAGTACTTTTTCCACCTCTGAAAAAAAAAAAAAAAAAAAAAAAAAGATAAATATATATATATATATATATATATATATATATATATATATTATTTTTTTTTAGACTTTTTAAAGTAATGTAGTTAGTGCAAAAGATACCTATATGTTTTTTGGAAGCTGTAGAAGCCACTGTACTTGCCAAACATGAGGATGACATGAGGATCAAAGGCTCAGGATATGTGTTGATCCCAGATGCAAAATGGATAAAAAAAAAAAAGGTTCATACAGTAAATGTGCTCTTAGTACAACATAGCTAATATTCAGGAAACGGACAGTATCTCAGTGGATAATTAATTCTAATTTTGTTATCTTAAATCTTTTAATATAGGCCTTTCATACATTTTCCAGCATTGCTTCAAAAAGGTGTAACGCTTATTAATTATAGATAGATAGATACTGTAGATAGATAGACACTTCATTGATCCCGTAAGGAAATTCAAACATCCAGTACTGAACAGACCAAATTGCAATAAGAAACACATCTAACAATTCAGAGCAAACAAACAAAACAAGCATAACAGAAATGGTAAAAAATTAACAAAGGAGCATGGTATAGTGCAAAGTTTAATATATAACTTGAAAAAAAAAGTGACTACAAACTAAATGTTATCATATAATTTCTTTGAACCTGAGAATGGTCCTCATGTCATACGCTACACAATAAAATTGTAAAAAAAAAAAAAAAACATCCATATAGGTTCTTAAAAAGCAAGCAGTATGTTTGGCTTTTACAAGGTCTGTCTAGAAGGCAGTTGTTAAAGCTACAGTGTGAAATTTGCTTGTCATTTTAACCTTAGTTAATTCTGAACTTGTGAGAGACACTTTTGAACTTAACAGATTCTCAACCATCTTTAAATCGTTCATCCCACACTTTCATTTGTGCTTCACTCGTCCCCCCAAATCCGTACAATTTCCTTAAAGGAACGTTCCAGCTCATTGCCAATTTTTATGCATATTCGACAGCCATCTATCTCGTACTGTATATGAACGACGCCTGCCATTTTAACCGTAGTTAATTCTGAACTTGTGAGACACTTGTAAGAAATCTTCCTGCCGATTAAGTAAGAGTTTCTTACTTACGGTTCATTGCACATAGTGGCAGTTGTAACACTAGATTTAAAAAATGCTCAAGTACCTTTCTTTAAAAAAAAAAAAGCAGTTAAAGATTTGGCACTTGAAGAATATTGATAGGGCAGATTACTGTCTCCAGAGGGAATGTAAGATACTGCTGAGCCAATGATCCACATCTTCTCCATGACCTCTAACTTTTGCTGAAACAAGAGCAAGTTTTATAGATAGTGCTCACAGTTTTTAGCCTGAAATGAACCTAATTCTGCTCAACCTCACACTATACAATTACTTAACATAATCAAAATGGTTGTCACAGATACTGAATGCTGTAATAAGCATATAATTGTCCGAGATGTAATTAGTGATTGGATAAGATGCATTCCACGAGTGTTGATATAATGCATAACAGCACTGGGATGTTTAAACTGTATGTATCACTCTGTGTCACCGGTGTTCTAACAATTGTTAAGTACAATATCAGGCACTTGTATAAGACAGTACGGTCTGCAGTTCTGGAAAGAGAGAAGAGCAGCTGCTGGCCAAAACCCACATTCAAAATCAGTCACAAAAGCATAGCACATCATAACATTGTCATCCTAAACAAGACGTTTTCTCTTTACTAAATGCTTTGGAATGTGAGCTACAAAGCTAACTAGCTTCTAACACAAGTTTGGAATTCAAGCCAAAAAATATCAAGTATCTTGTATCAGGGCCGTTTCCATCTCCATGGTTTATTCTTTCTCACCTTTTGGCTACAACACTAGCTCCCCAAGCGGCGGAAGTATATGTGATGACGAACCAAAAGAACTTGTTAAATAAATATATATATATATAAATCATATGCAGTTGTTAATAAATGACATTTGTGGAAATAATGCACAAAAGTAATCTTAAACTCATCAAAAGGTTGTGCTGTTATACTGAATATCATCATGGATGTGTGGTCAGAGGCATATACTGTAGACACATACTGATATTTAATCCTTCAGGACCCCCTTTCATGGTCCTGTAGATTGAGCTTAAATTGTCCTTTTTTTTACTTCTCATCATCAGTAACCAAGAAAACTATCACTTACAGTATAATGACAAAAAGTGGTAATTAGCAAAATTCTTCTTAATTTTACAGCAAAATCCATGCAGAAAGATGTGATTGTCTATCTTTAAATAATCATTGCATTGCAGGCAATGGAAAAAAAAAAAGACAAGAATCAATTGTGGTTGTTTTAGATTGATGTGGTAATAATGACATATTGCCTCTAACATTTACATTTACTTTTGTAAGGATTTCTTTCATGCTCCACAAATTCCTTTAATTTAAAAAAGAAACGTCTTTTCTTTGTAGTTCTTGCCTTTTAACATGGAAGAGTTTTTTTTTTAATGATGTGAGGCTCCTCTTTATTCTGGTATTTGTCTCTGTGATAGAAACTGACATGGTGTACATTTGTGTCTTGAGGCATTCAGGTTGTATTTTTACACTATTTCAACAGTGAGTGTTTTTTTTTTTTTTCACTTCAGGCTCTACAATTCTACTTGCAGGATAGTTCACCATATTCTCACAAATAGGTTATTGTTATTTTTATGTTTTACATGTCTATGGGTAAAACAGTTTAAACAGTTAAATTACTTTGATATACTGGTCTATTCCAAAAAAAAAAAAAAAAAAGTTTTGCAATATATGCAATAAACACCCAATATATGCAATAAACATATATGCAATAAACACCCAATCAATTGTACAAATCATAGAAAAGCAAAAGCACAAGATAAAATAATACAAAACAAGTTCAAAAGCGACATCATTACGATACTATTACTGAGAAGCACTAATGCCTGAGAGCAGTGCTGGTCATTATCTCCCAACATCAGATGTAGGTGTTCGGCCTTGACATTCAGCATGCTGGAGATATTCCACTGTGTTCGTTCCTTAGAAAGAAAGAAATTAAAGAATGTAAAAGTTTATGGAACAATTCAAAAGGGTTGGCTAGTATGCATATTTGTAAGAAGATTAGTGTTTTGTAACACCTCAGCTTTTTATATGTGTTTGCTAACGCTAGCAACCTAGGTAAATGCTAGCGTCATGCTGGCACTACAGTTAACAGTTTAGCTTTCATTCATCACTTCACCACCTTCATACACCCCGCAAGCATTCTACAAAGAAAGCTAAAAAGCTCAGACATTTTTGCTGTTTCTTTCATACACAGGTGGGGTTCTTTGGTTTGGCTAGCTAGCAGCCATTGTCAGATAAACTAGCATGCTATAGCACAGACCAGGCTGAAAGTTTGAGTGTAACGTTAACACGGTAAATGTTACATACAGTGAACAAATTCAGTCACAGATGAGTGAAAGTGTGTATACAGACCTTATATTTAACGTTTACATTTCCTCTTAAATGCGTGAGGAGGAAGACCAAAAAAAAAAAAAACAGCATTTGGGTAGTAAAAACATCCCAGCATTTTATTTATCTCCCTGTAAGACCCAAATGTAGAAAAAATAAGCAAAAAAATGTTTTGACATCTCAGATATTGTTTTACGAGGCCTCTGATGTAGGAATTTTTTTTTCATTTTTGACATTTTAGTAAGTTTTTAGGGAAATGTTGTAATATTGCAACGCTGGGCCTAGTTGTGAGCAGAATTTCTGTATTTGTTCTCACTTTGTCTGAACAGGTATACAGACCATTTAAGCATGTATTTGCAGGGTTGTTCACTTACTTAGCCCCCATAGCAGTATATATCAAGTAATAATTACACAACAATCATATTTTTTTGAATAAGCATTTATTAAGAAAAATATTTGGAAACAAATATTTGGTCACATTCAGTGTGGTTTGAATGAACTCTCTGTTTACTTGCAGTGATAGTCCCTAAGACCGTTCTTTTCATCTGAGAAGCACAGGCGAACATTGTACTTGCTACACAGGGTGTTTGTGTATCCATTATTGCAGTATCTGCAGCGTCCTCTCTTCGTCTTTACTGGGAAATGTGCAATCATGTCTTTGCGTACATCCATTGGGGGGTAGTCTGATGACCTCTTGGCTGGGGGACTCACATTTGATGAGGATGGTCTTCTGAGGATCCAAAGGGCTCCCTGATGATGGTCACCCATGTGTTGTGTGTGTTCACCAGGATGAGAGAGGATGCAAGTTGTGCCTGAAACTGTCTCCTGTTCTGTATCTCTGTTTTAGTCATTTTCAGAGCTTTATAGTCCCGCTTGTAAAGGAGCCAGCCGTTAATTACAGCAATAATTATGCATATATTGTTTGATGTTACTGGATCTCCCCTTGAAAGGAATCATCATTTCATCCACAGAGTTGTGCTCTTCAGGTACTACCTGCAGGCATCTCTCCCTAAATGAATTTAGCCATGGTCCGAGTTTCCAGAGTTTGTCCTTCTTTTCCATCTCTGACATAGTTAAGTTGTTTATAAAGTGTAATGAAGTCAACAGAGATTGGAATCTTTTGCGGGACATCACACATTTGTGTTTCTTGTCAGAACCTCAATCATATCTTCTGTCACAAACTTTCGGAAGTACTCCAGTGGGGTGCAGAGGGAGGTGGCATCATTGGTGATTTCTGAACCAGAAAAATCAGTATTGGGACTGATAAACTCCTTTTTCAACCAGCGAAACCTGTCACGGGGCACGGTGTGTTTGTTTGGTTGGGGCTTGATATCCACATCATCATTGGCTGGGCAGTCAGTGGGTTGGTGGTTATTGGTAGTCTACTTATCATACTAAAAGGGACACATGCGTCCCCCAAGAGCACTAACAGGCCCTGAACAATGTAACAGGCTACCACTCTGACCCAACGTTGTAGAATTACAGCATAAAAATAATAAGCTCTAAATCAAAGTTGATTAATGTTTTCTAAAATAACTATACTGTATATGGATTGCAAGTATCTGAAGCATTTTGCAAGGTGAGCAAATAAAAAAAAATGTTTAATTGACATACTAGTAGTATGCACTTTGTTTGCTGAGTGTCAATTGATCACAACAGAGGCAATGTTTCTTTTCTCTCGCTTGGCAGGATTATGGGTAATTGTCTCTCATGCTCAGTCTCAGTGCACATGCGTCACAAGTATAGTCAACATCTGTGCGCGGAGTGACTGTTCTTTAGTAACTGTACCCATGAATAAGAATGTTAAAAAGGCTGTAGCAGTGCTGGAGATGAATCTGTTAAATGACAATGCAACATCACATTTACATGAAATCCTGAAAAGGAAGCCAAAGCAAGTGTCATTAGAGAGGTTCCTTGTTATAAAGTTTGCCCACAGAGCAGTGTTTATGTTAGTGTGTGTGTTTGTTTGTTCGTTTGTGCATGCGTACAAATGTTTATATGTTTGAAAGTTGTCCTACACAGTAGCCGGCCTCCTCCTTTCCTCTCCTGTCTTGTCTTACTTCAGCCATGATTCTCATGATTCAAAGGGAAAGTGAAGGTGAATGTTTTATTCAATATTTTACTTAATATTTTGTATTAAATATTTATATAAGAATATTTTTTTGAGCTGTGGAGCAAATTATCTGAGTTTCGGAAAGTTGATATATTGCTTTGATATATGTATGCTTTGATATGCAAACTGTCTATGGTCAGGAAAATCATGAACAGAGATCACTTATGTGAACACTTGATGAAGTTGCATGGTAAAAAATCAGCAGTGAAAAACAGAGCTATGTATAGTAGTAAAAGTAAAGAGCATTCCTGTACACACACAATGTGATGAGACCCAAAAGGACTGGGGGTAAACAGCTGTGTCACCACAAGGAAACCATATGGTGAGACTCTTTAGAAAAGCGTTTAATTTGCTACAGCATAAAGATTGGATTTGTAACAATGAAAAAAGTCACGTGGTACGATGAGTCCAGATTGATCTCATTCCAGAACGTCAGGGCAAGAAGGTAAGTGCATGAAGCGATTATGCAGTGCTCATTGTACACACCTCTGGAGTCAGTGTTATGATCTGGGGTTGCTTCAGTTGGTCAGGTAAGCAACATTATGTGACAATAAAATAAAGTCAGCTGCTGACCTGAATGCACTGAATGACCAGAGAATTACATCTGTTGAGGTTTTCTTCCCTGATGCTCCAGAAACTAAAATTGTCACTAAAAAGAGTTTTTTTTTCTTGGAGCACGAGGAATCATTTTCACACATGAACTGCTAAAACTCAAAGCTAAATATGATTGAATTAACTCTTACAGTTGATTGTGTTCCTTTTTTATTGGCCAGGTACTGTATAGATGTATTCATTGTCATCTCTCTCTCTCTCTCTCTCTCTCTCACTGTCTCTTATTATCTTTCTATTTCTCTTTCTATCTCCATGCCACATAAATAGCTTGTCTTATCTGTCAAAAAAGCCCCCAAGTGAAAAGAAGGTAGAGGAAGATGCCAAACCCTGAAGATAATAGTCTCTTAAATGCTGGATCACATTTTATTTTCACTCTGGAGGCCGAAAAAAATGTCTCTTCTGGCTTCAGGTGATAGCACATAAGGAAAAAAAAAACTTCTCATACGTGACAGTGACTTAGCACCTAAGACAGAAAAAAGTCTGTAAATCAGCTAAAGCTTTGACTGTATCACTGGATTCAGTCAATTTTAATTAGTAATTTTAATTGGTTCATTTTTTTTTGTAGATTCTGACATTTTCAGGAAGAGTTTATACTAATGCTCAAGTTCACTGTGGATGCAATTATTGGGTTTTCATTACATTTACAATAATCAGTTTACACTTGGGCTGATAAACGATGTATATATATATACACAGTGGCGGCTGGTGCAAAAAAATTTTGTGGGGGCGCAAACAAAAATTAAAATTAAACTTTTAATGCTCGCCTGTAAATAGCCATTTATCAGGCGATTAAGCATCACTACTACTGTACTAGCATGAAATAAAGGCATTACTCACATGACTAACGTCAGCCAGCTCCACTTGCCATAAAAAGTACTGGAAAAGACTCGTTGAGAATGGTCCAATCACATGAGCCCAAATATTTAAAAACTATATTGATTCGCTAAGAACAAAAGTTCTTAGCGCGTTCAGGGCGCACAGAGCTGCGCCCGAAGGATGATTTGACAAAATCCAATCAGAGCTCAGCCTCAGGTCACATGCTTTTCAAAGATTTACGTGCCTACATAGACACTCGTTTGTCCGGCGCCCCGCGTACACGAACACAAATGAACGTAATACAGTTTAGATTTTTTTTTAATTGCAAGTAATGACATAATTTCATTATTAAAATAAATAATTATTATGTTAAATAATTACATGTTAATGGAGCATTCTTCTCTGCCTAACTTTAAGGGGGGCGACGCCCCCGTGGCCCGTATTGACCGGCCGCCACTGTGTGTATAGTTTTTTTTTTTTTTTTTGCTTTTGCTTGACTTATGTTAATTGAATACACAAATATTGGTTTATTTCTTAGAAATCAATTGATACAAGGGGATGAATAAGGATTATGCCAGATCATGTTATCATGCCGGAGAGAAAAAAAAAAATCTGGTAACCACAAAAAAAAAGTTTGGTTACCACATTTACATACAGTTTCTATAACCACATACCATTACATTGTTTTGTTGTTGCCTGATCATTTATCCTCCTTTATTTATGACTATAATTTACGAGTAATTACAAATATAAACATTTTGATAAAAGAGAAGGGGAAAAAAGGGAGTCTTGAGAAGACTCATATAATTGCATACATACCTGTACACTAATTAGCAGTAAAAGGTTTCAAGTCCCCCCTGTGCCGCCAGGGCAGCTCTGACCCTTGGGGCAGGCTTTGATGGTGTCTCTGGGAGTGTGCTGTGGTGTCTGGCATCGGGATGTAAGCAGCGGATTCTTTGGGTCCTTTGGGTTGGGTTGTTGGTTGGACTGGATGTTTCTTCCGGTGAATCCCGTGGATGCTTGTTTGGAATGAGATGTGGAGAATTTGGAAGCCAGATCAATAACCTTGAACTCTCTGCCTGCTAAGTGCCATACAGTACATGGCAGGCTGTTGTTATGCACTGGGTGTTCTGAACATGGTCAGTATTGACCCCCTGTGTGAGTAGATGGTCCTTGGCTGCCCATGATCCTGTCACCAGTTTGCATTACATTATGCGCGTTAACTAATGCTGCTATGCAAAACGTGATTTTTAAATGCATTTTGATATATTTTTAGTAACGCGTTATATCCAGCTCTGTTAATATGTGACTACCATCTGCTTATAATGTTCTGTCAAGGAATTTAAGCTGATGCTCTGTTTCTGTATAACCAAATAACGAACACGTTATTTAAAATATAATTTTGAACAGAAAGAGCTTCCTAAAGATGAGATCTAAAGGGATTCAAAACTGTTCAACAAATGTAGCTTGAGTGTTTTTATTGATACTTTCTTGGCCATCATTCAGACATAAGCCACATCCAACTTACATTATAAACAAGGCAAGCGTTAATGTGTAGTTTGTAAAGTTACAGCTGGTTTGCTGCCTAATCCTTGATTCTTTACTTAATGAAGGAGTCTCGATCTCTCTTCATGCACTTTAAATTAAGAAGGCACTTGATTAAACCACATGCTAGGCTGCAGAGTCTCAGTGTGGCTTCAAATTTGGCCAACTAATTATATACTGACTGTTTAAGGTCCAGGGCTTGAGCTGGAATTAACTTTATCGAATTCATTCATCCTGCTGTTTTCGTTGACTGGACGCTGCTGGATGCAGAATATAATGCGTTTAAATGAAGCTAAAACGAAAGACTAGAGTTCCCCTTGTGTTTCCTTCCAAGAAATGAACATTTCCAATGTTTTATATTTAAATGAGTATAATAAAACAGATGTTGGCTCTTTTATTTGCAGACATTTACAGGAACCTCCAGATTTAATGGCGTACTGTTGCCTGATCTCTCTACTTCATCTTTATAGATTTGATTGAAGAGGGTTGGATAGGCTGTGAGTTAACACACTCTCTCTCTCAAGACACACTCATTGCCTTTCCACTGATTATTCCTTATTCAAACATCAGCTGTCAGTCCCAGAGCCAAATATATCCACTGTGGCATGGAGTGAATAAAAAAAAAAACCAGCTTATATATTAGCAATGTGCATAATTTATCTTTGCATGAATATTCATTTTTTAATTTGCATAATTTCTAAAAAGATATGTTTTTTCTCAGTGATATTCGTAGCACCAGAACTAGGTAAATTTTTTGCAAATTTAAAAAGGTGAAATTTAAAATGTGGCTTTTATATTCAAATTCTTGTTTAAAAAAACTTTTAAAGCAGGGACTTCTTTTTTTGGATGGCAAAAAAGCCATTTTTCGATGTTGACCCAAAGCAATTTCCTCTCAGTTGAGAATAACTGTTTGGGTTTTCTTAAAAATACCTGTTAGTGTATTCTATCAAATTATTTATCATAGTCAAATTAATCCAGTAAAATTATTATGCAATATGCAATTCATTATTATGCAATATGCAATTCTAAGCATTGTCATGCACGATTCACTAATTCAATTTAATTCAATCTTGTCTCTATAGCGCATTTAACAACGGTCATTGTTGCAAAGCAGCTCTACAGAATCAAAGGAAAATATGAAAATAAGAATGAAATGTGTGAGAAAATTTGTATGAATCAAAAGATCAGATTGTCCCTGATGATCAGGTCGAGGGTGACAGTGGCAAGGAAAAACTCCCTGAGATGATAATATGAAGAAACCTTGAGCAGAACGAGACTCAACAGGGAACCCGCCCTCATTTGGGTGATAACGGATAGCAGGGATTGGTCTGCTGTCATACTGTATGTTAGGAGGCTGAAAGTTCAATATAACAGTTGATGTCTTGAGGTTAAGGTGGAGTCCAGCTCATTATTGGAGGCTCAGGTAGACTGTAGGAAATTCCAGTCCTGAACTATTGAGCGACTGCAGTCACACGTCCTCAGAGAACAGCTGTGTGCATCAGCCGAGGCCAGGACCATCTTCATTGTAAAGTGGAAAAGTTGCCCAGTCACCGCACGCATCTCAATCAGACCACACAGGCCTCCATGCGGCGAGATCTCCAACCTGAAGTGGGGCACCAGGATGAGTCAGACAGGTTCAGGGCGCAGAGGGGGTCTGAATCACTGGCAGCTCAAGAGCGACATGTACTGTATACAGTAGCTCAACAGAGATAAAGAGAGAGAGAGTGAGAGAGAGAAGAGAAGAAGATATAACAGTTAGGTATGGTCACGTTCACATATCATATAATTTGAATATATATAGTGCTAATCAGCTCTGTCCCCTTGGGAGTGGCCTCCATGAATCAGACTTATTTTTCCGGTGCATGCTATTGGATCTTGATTGCATCGATTGGATTGGGTTTAAAGTTTAAAGACCATTACATTAACAACATTTACATTTCGGCATCTCATGTACACAGGATCGCAGGGTGCACAAACACATACTGTACACATACTCATGCACTCATTCACACACTACGGGCAATTTGTGAGTGACAATTAGTCTACCCTACACCTGAAACCCATCGAGCACGGCGAGGGACATGCAAACTTCGAGCACACAGACCTGAGGCAGGAATCGAACCCGTAACCAACCATGAACTCGTTGTCTGCTAATCTCCATACTCAGCTTGCTATGATACACTGGGTGCTCTGAAATCTTTCTATCATGGCCAGCAGTGACTTTTTCCCCTAACAATTAGAGTCACATTGGCACTCCCTTGGTCCCCACAGTTGTACATGGGCTTTGGTTGCACATGATCCTGTCACTTGTTTGCTAGTGTATATCTGATCAATGTTATTCAATTCACTCGGCAACAGCAGATAGTGTTCTGACTGACCAATGTATACAGCACTTCACCAAGATTGTCTTCCTGTCCCACAATATACAATGCATTAATGTTGTAGCAAACAACATGTGGAGCCACATCTGATCCTTCTTAGTTTTGCTCCTTGATATAATAACGGTAGTGTAAATTTTCAGATTGACGTCTGCTAGCTGGAAATATGCATGATCCTTCACACTGCTGTCCATACTCTCTGATGTTTCTGTTATAATCAGCCCAATCCTGCAGTCCGTCAGTCTGCTGCTGAATTACTTTGTATTCTTCTGTCACCTCATCACCCGACTGCTGACACTCATAAAGACACCTGCCACCTCCTAACAGATTGCAAAAAGGAGCCTTGTATAATCATACAATAGCTTTCTACTTTCTGCCAACCCAGGAATTTTTCTGCTAGAGTAAATAAGATGCGCATCAAAGAAATAGCGATCCCCATTGGAAATATATTTCCTGACCAAAGAAGGATAGATTAACCTGTGATGAGGTACATGAAAATTTCAGGATTAGAGAACCAGTGAACTGAGTTAAAAAATGGTTCTTGATGCTTAGGAGCAGAAACGCATAGTTTTTTATTGGCCTCCCCATTCTGATCAGGACGTCACCTGTGCGTAGTTAACGCCTTCAATATCCCCAATTTTTAAACACAAGCACTTGCTTTTAAGCTTTAAAATAAATAAATAAATAAATAAAATCAAGGATCAAAGACTTTGATGTCAAATGTAATATTATGTATCATAATTAAAAAAAACAAAAAAACATTGACAATAAATAAATGAATAAATAAATAAAAAATTGGGGAGACCCAATTACAAAGGACTTCCATATAAATATATAATTTATTATTATTTTTTTTTTATCATCATTAAAAAAATATCATCATCATTTCATCATTTCTTCTGAGAATGACTCAGAAGAAAAAAAGATGACATAACATTATCAGATGGATTTTATTATTATTTTTTTTTAAGTGTTTCCGTGACTGGTTTTGTATGTGGGTTTAGGCAGGCAGCAGCTCTCTCCTCCTACTCCTTCCGACCCACATTTACACACGCTGTGCCCAACAGTTAGTATAATTAACGATTGTTGAAACAACTGTGATAGGGAGTGATGCACATAGTTAAATGTCCCAGTGGTGTCTATATCACCAGTCACTGAATGCCTCTTGTCCAATTAGATTACTTGGTCGGAACTAACCTGCGTATAATTAATACCTCTCCAGTCCTTATCATTTAGCAGCTTATCAAATATCATGCTTTTACAGTAGCATGCATTAAGGTTTTGGTTCTAGTTTGATTAATACGGTTTTATTTAATAAAGTAAGAAAGTGTGCCTATGGTTTGAAAAATAATATGACTGAACATTCATCAGCTATACCAAGGGACTTGCCTAGTGTGGCAAGTGTTGTTTCTGCTTTTCACTATAAAATATTTGCTACTTGAGATATTAAACACTGTCTCCTCCAATGTCAATAATAATAATAATAATAATAATACACCTGTAGACCCTAAATACACAAAAAGAGTGTATTTAAAAGATTTTTATATGGTAATATTGCCCTTGAATGGCACAAGAACTGCTTGCTAAAAGGTTAAATTCAGAAATAACACTTCACTCTGACCCTTATTTTAGGACCAGGGACTGATTCATATGAAACCAAATGCCTTTCATTTGTCATTATAAAGTGGCTTAATGTCTAAAGTTCAAGATGTACTTACTTTTTTATTTCTTCACTTCATTCTTCTGAATTGGATTGAAGAGGGTCAGACAGGTTGTGATCACACACACACACACACACACACACACACACACACACACACACACACACACACACACACACACACACACACACACACACACACGCACACACTTGCGCACGCACGCACACACTGCCTTTTCACTCATTATTTCTTTATTCAAACATCAACTTTCAGCCCCCGAGCCAAGGATATCCACTGTGTCTTAGAGTGAATAGAAACACTTTATATATCAACAATCTGCATAATTCACCATTTCATGCATATTCACTTTAAATTTGCATAAATTCTCAAAAGTTCTGTTTTTCCCATAAAGGTTCCTAGCATTTGAAACAGGTACATTTTCAGCACATTTACATGCATGTGTGCTGATTGTATATTTCCCAGTATGGCTCCTATCCTTTAATAATTTTCATAAGAAGTAATAAAACCTTTTTCTTATGAATAAGATTTTTTTTTTTTTAAATAGCATCATTAGTACATGCATATTTTGTACACTATACACTTCCCAGCAGGTAACTGACCAATTTAGACTTTGCTAGTTTAGTGCATTTATCTCACTCAGTTGAGCATCTATAACACTGCCTGGCAACAAACCAAAACCCAATAGTCAGACAATAGCCTATTGTCTGCTGCTCACATAGTGGATTGCATATGTTTTGCGTGATGTATGATCACCATTTTGTGTCATCTCGAAAAGTTGCAGAATTTTACTTGTCAGAATCCAACATTAATTCATGTCATCCAAGGAAAATGGTATTAATTAAATGTTGTTTGGTTTAAATAATGAAGAAGCATATACTATGCAATCAACACAGTTTAGTTTAAAATTCTGACATTGTACTGCTTGCACATATTTCTGAAGACTAACCAGCATGTTTGCGCAGTGTGAGGTTGACATAACTCAAATATTATTAAAAGTAATTATATTAAATTAAGTGATATCTGCTTTATGCTCCAAATATAAGAAACTATATAATTTGCATTTGCTCAGAGCATGAGAGCATGGATGTATGAGTTGCACATGGCATATTGCGTGCTTATAGATTCCATTCTTAACTTAAGTGGGACCTAATATGCAAAATATACAATTACTTAGTACTTTGGGTCTCCAGTTTGCTTATCTATATAAAACGGAAGAAATAAATTACTTTATTTCTTATATTTATTTTGCCCTCATATTTATTTAAGTCAATTTTATTTATTTTTATTATTATTTTTTTTTTACCTCTATTGTGAACTTGTAAAAAAATATACCCTCCCCTGGCTTGTTGTTTGCTCTGCCGTTCTCCAGTGGGTCGTGGCTCAGAAGCAACTCATGTACATAGACACTGAAATAGTAAATTTGGAAGAGGAGTGAAATAAAGGGAGCTATTTAAAAAAAAAAAAAGCATTATCTGAGGTGTATTTTAGTTGGAGCCTTAAGAGACACAGTTTGGGAGAGCTCCGAGACCTGTGTTAACTTGTTAAATTGGTAAATTATGGGACCATGGGACCATAATTTTAAGTTGCATTACAATAATAATAATAATAATAAACACAACAACCTGTCAGTGCATTGTCTTATGAATTGTATATTCAATGAAGTCAATAAAATTACTGTGCCTTCCAAAATTATTGGCACCCCCTTTAAAATGTATAATGGATTTAGGAAAAATCCACCTCTTGGGGCATTTAAGTCAAACTTTTTTTTTTTTTTTTAGATTTTGGTTAGTTAGAGTAAAAACTCAATTTATTTCTTTACTGTATATACTGTACAGTATACTACTATCTACTGTATATGTTTCACTAGTGCTTGGATACCATCAGGGTAAAATGTTTTCTCAGTGCTGAATGTAGCTTCATCTCACACTGAAAAATAAGAAAGTTCCCACCTTTAATTGCCCTCACCAAGCAATAACTATTTTTTAACAAAAGAACATGAGCCACAATTATTGACAGCCCTGCATTTAATACTTTTATATGAGCTCCATTTGTCAATAAAACTGCACTGAGTCTTCTCCTAACATTATATACGGTTGTAGAATACAGAGCAGGGCAACTGAGACCATTCCTCTTTACAGAAACTCTCCAGGTCATCCAGGTCCTGCGCCCTCTCTTGTGCACTCTCTTGTTCAGATCACCCCACAGCCTTTGAATGTGGTTCAGGTCAGGGGACTGAGATGGCCATGACAGAAGCTCGATTCTGTAGTCAGCTAACCATTTTTGTGTTGACATTGACATTCAGACTTTATTGTCAGAATTCATTGTATCGCTGGAAGATGCAGTGATGACCCAGTTTTAGTTTCATGGCAGAGACAATCTGATTTTTATTTTAAAAGTCCTGGTATTCCATGGAGTCTATGATTCTACATATGTTCCCGAACAAGGTTTCCAGGGCCTTTGGAGGACAAACCGCCCCACAACATAAACAGATTTAATTTGTTTCTGTAATTTACCAGGAGTTATCCTTGGGGATTTTGTTGCTACTCTTATAATTATCCTCATTGTATTTAGAGGCACTATAAACTTGGTTCCTTTTCCAGGCACGTTTGTAATAGATTCAGTTGATGTTTACTTTTTCATTAGTATTATTGCCCTAAATGTAGAAATAGGCATTTTCAGGTTAGCACTTTTATATACATAAAACCAGTCCCCTGATTTGTGAAGGTCAACACAGTTCTCAATTTTTTGGTTTGTGTGTCCTCTTTCCTTTCCCCTGGTGAGGGAATTTGTCCTCTGTGTCATGTCATATTTGTCCCACTGTTAATCAGGAAGTCAACAGCTCGAAGGTTCCTACCCACTCCAATTACATAAAATTGTACATATTTAATGGGAAACATGCCTGAATTACATTTATTAATGTAAATTATAAATTTCAGTGTAAATAATTGTGGCACAGTATTTTTTTTTTTTTATCCTTAACGAGGGATTTCTAAAAAAAAAAACTATTAAAAGATGCATTTTTCTCATATATTTTCAGTGTGAGATGAAGTGCATATAAGTATGAATATGTACTCAGTACTTGGTTTGGGCCTCTTTTGCAGAAATTATCGCCTCAATGCGGCGTGGCATGGAAGCTATCAGCCTATGGCACTGCTGAGGTGTTATGGAAGACCAGGATGCGTCAATAGTGGCCTTCAGCTTTTCTGCATTGTTCGGGTCTTATGTCTCTCATCTTTCTCTTGGCAACGCCCCATAGATTCTCTATGGGGATCGGGTGAGGCGAGTTTTCTGGCCAATCAAGCACAGTAATACCATGGTCATTGAAACCAGGTTTGGGTGCTTTTGGCAATGTGGGCAGGTGCCAAGTCCTGATGGAAAATGAAGTCGGCATCCCAATGAAGCTCGTCTGCGGAAGGAAGCATAAAGTGCTCCAAAATTTCCTGGTAGAAGGCTGTGTTGACCCCGCGACTAAATGAAGCACAGTGGACCAACACCAGCAGATGACATGGCTCAACAAATCAACACAGACTGTGTAAACTTCACACTGGACATCAGTGTGGACTTGGTTTCCAAATAATATGCAAAAGTTGCTCTCATCAGAAAAGAGGACTTTGGACCACTGAGCAACAGACCAGTTCTTTTTTTCTTTAGCCCAGGTAAGACACTTCTGACGTTGTTTGTTGGTCAGGAGCGGCTTGACAAGAGGAATACGACATTTGAAGCCCACGTACAGCACCCTTCTGTGTGTGGTGGCTCTTGATGCACTGACTCCAGCCTCAGTCCACTCCTTGTGGAAGCCCCCAGCGCTTTTGAATGGCCTTTTCTTGACAATCCTCTGCAGTCATCCCTGCTGTTTGTGTACCTTTTATTTCCACACTTTTCCCTTCCACATAACTTTCTATTAATGTGCTTTGATGCAGCACTTTGGGAACATCTAACTTCTTTTTCAATTACCTTTTGGAGGATGTCAATCATGGTTTTCTGCACAACTGTCAGGTCAGCAGTCTTTCCCATGCTTGTGCTTCCTACTGAAGCAGACTGAGAGAACATTTAAAGGCTCAGGAACCCTTTGCAGGTGTTATGGCTTAATTACAGTAGCTGATTAGAGTGGGACACTTTGAGCCTAGAATATTGAACCTTTTCACAATATTCAAATTTTCTGAGATTGTGATTTTCATGAGCTGTAAGCCATAATCATCTCAATTATGACAAATTATGGCTTGAACTATCTTGCTTTGCATGTAATGAGTCTATCTCATACATTAGTTTCAACTTTTAAGTTGCATTACTGAAATAAATGAACTTTTGCATGATATTTAATTTTTTTGATTTTCATCTAAATATTGCTTTATCCTGTAAACAGGGTCGCGGGGTCCTGGAGCATATCCCAAGAGACTTAGGGCACAAGGCAGGGTGCCAATCCATTGCAGTGCACATACACACACTACAGGCAATTTGGAAATGACAAATCAGCCTAACCTGCAAGTTTTTGGACTGTGGGAGGCAAACGGAGTACCCAGAGGAAACCCACCAAGCGAGTGGAGGTGCAAGACAACAGCGCTAACCCACCAAGCCACCGTACCGCCTGTGAGAGGAAGCTATTTTATCAGAAGATGGGCTTTTCCTAAACCTTTTTTTACGACCATCAATAAATGTGGATGGCATTGCACATACATAATGATATGATCTGGGTTTTATTAAAACAAATTCTTGTAAAATAAAAAGTGTTGACTGGAAGTGCATTTTCTATATGAATGAAATTAGATTTTTCATGACCTTTATAAAACAAGACAAAACAATAATTGAATATATGACGATGGTGTTTTTGCAAATAGAACATTCTTCTTATTAACCAGAGCCAAATTAATACTGATAACCAAATTGAGTAAACATATATGTCAATTATTCTTAGCAGTACTATACACAATTCACTTAACACAGTGTTGTAATTAGAACTTTTTTTTTTTTTTTTTTTGGTATGAAGCTCTTCCTTCCATAATAGTTTTTATTATAATCAGCCTTTGTATTCGGCAAGTCGTGTCTTAGATTCCAAACATAATAGCCACATTGCAACTCACCATACAGATAGACGCGCACACATAGCTTGTCCTATAGAAACTGTGTCTGTTCCCCGAATAGTGAGAAAAAAGAATAAATTTGTTAAAATCGCTCGAAACAATCTAATAACCAGAAAACCAGAAAAAGGCCAAATAAGTAATCAAAATATACCTCTAAAGTTTGGGCTTCTCAACATCAGATCCCTTGCGCTTAAAGCACTGATTGTTAATGAAATGATCTCAGATTGCTCTCTTGACGCGCTCTGCCTTACTGAAACCTGGCTCAGACCAAATGAATATATTGGTTTAAATGAGTCTACTCCGTCAGGATATTTCTTTAAGCACGAACCCCGTCAAACTGGTTGTGGTGGTGGTGTCGCAACTATCTACAGTGATGTTCTCACTGTTACTCAGAAAACAAGGCCCAAGTTCAACTCGTTTGAAGTGCTTATCATTAATGTTGCACTCAGCAAAATACATAATAAACCCTTGCAACACTTCGTTCTGGCCACCGTGTACAGACCCCCGGGGCCATATGTCGATTTTCTTAAAGAGTTTGGACATCTGCTATCAGACCTATTGGTTAACTCTGACAAAGTGCTGATAGTAGGAGACTTTAACATTCATGTAGACGATGCTAACAACGCTTCAGCACTCGCATTTATAGATTTGCTAAATTCCTTTGAGGTTAAACAAAATATAAATAGACCAACTCACCGCTTTAATCATATTCTAGATTTAATTATATCCCATGGGATAGATGTCTCTAATATAGACATTCTACCTCAAAGTGATGATATCACAGATCATCATCTCTTAGTATGTACTCTACTTGTAGAACAGCGTAGCTGTGCCTCCCCACGTTATCAATTCAGTAGAAATATTAATCCGACTACTAAAGACAAATTCACAAGTAATCTGCCGGATCTGTCCCAATTTCTTATCAGACCCCTAAATGATCTAGATGAAGTGACTAGCGGCATGGGCACTATGTTTACCAGTACATTAGACACTGTTGCTCCCATCAGATTAAAAAAGTCAGAGATAAAACACTTGCACCATGGTACAACAGTCATACTCGCGCCCTAAAGAGAGCAACCCGTAACCACGAGCGAAAATGGAGAAAAACTAAATTAGAAGTTTTTAGAATCGCGTATAAAGGTAGTATGTGCAGCTATAGACGGGCTCTAAAAGCGGCTAGGGCCGAGCATCTGAGCCAACTCATAGCAAGAAACCAAAACAATCCCAGGTTCCTATTTAGTACAGTGGCTAGCCTAACAAACCCTAAGATGCCTGCAGGGAGTATCCCATCACAGCTTAGAAGTGAAGACTTCATGAACTTCTTCAATGGAAAGATTGATAGTATCAGGAAGAAAATAATGGAAATTCAACCTCTAACAACATCTCATGATCCAGTCCAGTCTAAAGCTTCACAATTAGATTTTCAGTGCTTTACAGGTGTAGGACAGGAAGACAACATGCTTGTTGGATCCAATCCCAACTAGACTTTTAAAAGAAGTGATAAATATAACTGGAGCGCCCCTTCTAAACATTATCAACTCTTCATTATATCTAGGTCATGTCCCTAAACCTTTCAAGTTGGCAGTTATTAAGCCTCTTCTTAAAAAATCTAATTTAGACCCAAATGATATAACAAATTACAGACCGATTTCAAACCTTCCGTTTATATCAAAGATATTAGAAAAGAAAGTATCAGCCCAAATATGCACATTCTTGCAGGAAAACGATATCCTCGAGGAATTTCAGTCAGGTTTCAGGCCCCATCATAGTACAGAAACTGCACTAGTTCAAATTGCAAATGACTTGTTTTTAGCTTCGGACCATCTCAACTGCATCTCAATTCTCGTCTTACTCGATCTTAGTGCTGCATTCGACACTATAGATCATGATATTCTCATAGATCGCTTACAAAATCACATTGGTATTCAGGGACAGGCGTTAAAATGGTTTAGATCCTACCTGTCTGATCGATTCCATTTTGTAGATCTGAATGGAGAACAGTCTGGTGTAATGCCAGTGAAATATGGGGTGCCACAAGGGTCAGTTTTAGGACCTCTGCTGTCTTCAATATACATGCTTCTCTTGGGTAACATCATTAGAAGACATGGGATTAGTTTCCATTGTTATGCTGATGATACTCAGTTATACATTTCCACAAAACCAGACGAAATACCCAAATTGTCTAGACTAACTGAGTGTATTTCAAGATATAAAAGATTGGATGACCGATAATTTTCTTTTACTAAATTCAGATAAGACAGAGATATTACTTATTGGCCCAAAAACCAGTACACAACAGCTCTCACAATTCAGCCTGCGTTTAGAAGGATGTTCTGTTACCACCAGCTCGACAGTGAAAGACCTGGTTGTGATATTAGACAGTAACTTATCCTTTGAAAATCATATCTCCAACATCACAAAAACAGCCTTTTTCCAATTTAGAAATATTGCCAAGCTTAGGAACATTTTATCTGTATCTGATGCAGAAAAGCTGGTTCATGCATTCATGTCCTCCAGACTGGACTACTGTAATGCATTACTGGGTGGCTGTCCTGCATCCTCAATTAACAAGCTACAGTTAGTCCAAAATGCAGCCGCCAGGGTTCTCACTAGATCCAGAAAATATGATCATATAACCCCAATATTATCATCCCTGCACTGGCTACCTGTTCAGTTTAGAATTAATTACAAAATAGCATTACTTACGTACAAGGCTCTAAACGGTCTAGCTCCCACATACCTAACCAGTCTTCTGATACGTTACAATCCAGGACGCTCCTTAAGATCAGAAAACTCCGGACTACTGGTAGTTCCCAGAATATCAAAATCTACAAAAGGAGGTAGGGCTTTTTCATATTTAGCTCCAAAACTTTGGAATAGCCTTCCTGACAGTGTTCGGGGCTCAGACAGAGTTTCCCAATTTAAAAGTAGACTCAAGACGCATCTCTTTAATCTGGCATACACATAATTAATTTCTTTACCTGATACTCCAGTACATCTATCCTGAATGGCAACCACGCTAATTATTTTCACCTGCTCTTTATTTTTCTACTCATCCCGAGGCATCTGGAGATGGTTCCAGCTTCAGTAGACTGAGGCATCCAGAGAAGGACCTGCTCCAGCTGAATTCTTCTTCATGTTGGTTTGGAGCTACACATGCTGCTCCTGAGCTCCCAGTGATCCAGACCCCCATCTGCTCTCTGCACCTGCTGACTCATCCCTGAGCTGAACTGGACTTTGTGTTAATTTAAATAACTTCTGTTATATCGAACTTTCATCTGCATAACACATGATGTTATACAGTTTCTGTTATCCGTTATCACCCAGATGAGGATGGGTTCCCTGTTGAGTCTGGTTCCGCTCAAGGTTTCTTCCTGTTGCCATCTCAGGGAGTTTTTCCTTGCCACTGTCGCCGTCACCCTTGGCTTGCTCATCAGGTACAATCTCATTATCTAGACGCATTTTTCTTACACATATATACATTTCCATAAGTCTTCTTTTCATTTTCTTTTCCTTTCCGTGAAGCTGCTTTGAGACAATGACCATTGTTAAAAGCGCTATAGAAATAAAATTGAATTAAATTGAATTGAATTGTATTCCTCCATCACCTTATCACTCGATAAAGATACTTGCAGCCTACTAAGAGATACAATACATAATCTATGATACCTTTCTGCTTTTTACTGCTCTTTCCAACCCAGGAATTTTGCTTCTAGAGTAAATACGTTGTGTATTAAATGAATGGTGGTTCCTTTCTTAGCTGGTGAAAGAGAAATGAAACGTAGATGGAAATTCAATAAACAGGATGTGATAAAGAAATGAAGGCCAGAATGAGAAGAAAGACATGTCTGTTGTGATCAAAAGATAGAAAATCAGGACTGTCTTTGATATCAAAGGTAATACTATGTAACCTATGCAGATGAGTGAAACATTATGCCCAATACTTTGTAGGTTCCCTTTGTGCTGTGGTGTGTGTGGCACATGGACATTGGCGGCAGAACTTTTGCGTGCTGAAGGTTGTGGCATAGGGCCTTCAGATTTCTTGGTCCAGTGCTTCCCATGGGTGCTCGATCAGATTGGGATCTAAAGAGTTTAAAAGCCAGGTTGGTGTCCTGTTTGCCTGCTGGGCCTCGTGTATAGAGGCTGTGGTACACTGGGTGTTTTGGTGTCTTTCTATCATGGCCAACATTTATATTTTTGGTGAGTTGTGTTGCATTGGCGTTTCTGTGGGATCAGATTGGACAGGACAGGCTGACCTGCCCATGTCACTAGTTTACTGGTTTGATAATCAGTGTTAATGTGTTAAAATGTTAATAGTCTGTCTGATCAGTGTAAAAACAGATCATTTAGAAATTAATTCAAAATATTGCTGAGCATTTACATTTACATTGCATTTGGGAGTAATACAATGCTGTGAAAAAGTATTTGCCCCCTCCCTGATTTTATTTACTTATTTTTATTTATTTATTGCATATTTGTCACACTAAATGATTGAGATAATCAATAATGCTCCTTCAATGTCTTCAATGTGGAAAAAACAAAACAAAACAGTGGGCTTCATATTGACAATAATTAATATTAAAACACTCATTAGTTGCGTTATATTTATGAACTTAATAAGGCACAATAAAAGTTTGCTAAAAATTCAAATTCAAAAGTAATACTAACAATTGTGATGATTAACCCAGAATGTGACCAATTCTCAGCATATTTCGGAGCATAATTGGCCTATATCTGGGTTTTAAAATGTAAACTACTCTTTTTTTTTTTTTTTTTTTTTTACTGTGGATAAATAATTTCACATATCCTAATTAAGTTGACAGTGTGATTCACAAGATATCATGGCCCATGCAAAGCACAAACACAAAACACAACCACTCTCAGCTCTCTAGGTTTCAGTCAGGTCCACTTTTCTTTGAATCAAGTGTGGATTAAATATAATCAATTGCTCTGTAATGGAAAGTAAACTACCACCACAGTTAGAATGTGTGGAGAAATCTCTTGTCCATATTTAGTCTTTTCAAGAGAGGCTTGCATTAAGCAAAAGAAAAAAAAAAAAAAAAACTAAGGAGATTGCTGAAATTATTGGAATTGGATACAGAACTATCCAACACATTATTACAATCACATTAATGGCCATGATTTCATCTTGAAACATACAGCACTGTATCAGACCCCTTAATGACTGAATGGTTTGGATTTGTTGTGATGCATGTCAAGTTAACAGAACCATTTTGCAAACTACTTAGAATGTCCTGATCTCCTTGCATGGTTTCTTCCATGTAGAATTGCATAGATGCTTTTAAATTGCTTTTTATTCTTTTAATCAATACGTATGGATTTTAGTTCATGTATCAGAATCAGACAAGGCTACAACTAGAATCTCCTGGATCATGTAGGCTTGGAAAATAACCAGAAATAGATTGCTTCAGTACATACTGTACATTGCTATGTTTTATTAGAGAAAATGTTTTTTTTTTTTTTTTTTTAATAACTCAGTTGGGGCATTTTTACATTGTTTGTGGGCCTACACAAATAACTGCAAAGACTTAAACCAAGGTTAAGCTCCTGTATGTCAGTTTGACCTCCAGAACCTAAGGAACATCCTAAATGCTTGGAGAAATAATATAAAACTAGGTAGAGTTCCTGAAAAAAAAAAGAAGAAAAAAAAAAAAAGAACGGGCCTATTTGGAGGCCATTCACATCAGTGTGTTTGTGACTGGTTAGAGGAACGCTATCTTGAGACTTAATAAGCGATTGTGGTTATAGAGTACTGTAGTAGAGGTAATGGAACTGCTGGATATTAGGATGGCTTCTGAGGTCTCTGGGGACACAATTAAGGCTTGAAAGGAGCTTAGCTTTGTTAATGCCTACTAAGTCTGGTCGCTCTTGCTTTGTCCAAGGCCATGCTGGCTAGAAGGCTCTTGTGACAATTCTTTGGCAGATGGTTTTGAAAAACCTTGTAACCAATAGATATAAAGTTACATTCAAAGAATCGCTCAGTTATAATTAAATCTGGAGCTTGGTTAAAGCCCTGTTGTGTGATACTTGATACTATTTCCTTTCACACTGATATATTGGTGGTAACTCCCTACAGTAACTTGGAAAACACAGAGCATACCTGACTCAGTTGCTGTTGTGGTTAAAATATGCAGCACTGGCTTTACATTCCATCTGCTTTGCCCATGGAATCACATTAGAACTAGGACAGACCACTTTGAAGTGCAGGTGGTGACTAGAAAGCAGTCATGTGCTTGTCCCTTGATAAGGTAAAAGACGCAAGGTATGGTGAAAATGTAACTGTGTTAGTTCAGTGATGAAGGCCCTGGGTTCAAGCTGCCACTGTATGGTCCCCTGAGTAAGGTCCTCAACCACAGCTGCTCCATTGTTGTCCTGTCCTGGATGACCCCGTGCTCTCATTTTCTTGCAATATGAATAAAATGTGATTCAGTGTACTATGATGTATATGTGACTTTAAAGTACAGGCTTTCTTTAAATTACATACCGCCAGATATCACACCAAGAGCACTGATGGAGCACTGTGCTTTAGCCCTGTCTTTATGAAGCATGCCAACTTCTGGAAAGCTCTAGCACTTTGCTTTTTGAAGGATGAAAGGAGAATGTTAATACATTGCTCTGTCACTGAGAACTGCTTGGAGGATTAAGTCCCATACTGTGGCTGCCCTGAAGTAGTCTATGGAGCACACATTGACTCTGTGTGTTGCATGCTTGAACCAGGAGTCTGCAAATTCAGTACGCAGGCTGGTATTGGCCAACAGAGCCAATTAAAAACACCCAAACCACTTTAAATATTCACAAACCATTTATCCATGGAATAAACATTTTGCACAAAATACACAAAGTACGTGCTGAGTTCAACTTTCTACAGCCATAAAGAAGGAAGCAAAGAGCCCTATAGATCTGTTTACCTGGACGTGTTAGAGAATTGCATCGTTTAAAAAGAAATGACAAACAATACAGACTAAGATTGTTGATCCATACATCAATATTATGAATATAATGCAAACGAATGCAATTTACTGGCGAGAAAAGGAAACGTTTTGTGGCCTTTATGGAAATCCTATTAACAACAAAAATAAATAAATAAATAACAATGTGCTGCATTGGAATTGTCCAGTTTGTTCTAACAAGATATTACACGATATTATATTAGGGTTTATTGTTGCACTAATAGTTGTAGTAGAAATACTGTAACAAAAATAAAGATATAAAGTTTTGATTGCAACATAAAATCAGAGCATAAAGGCTTCTAATTAAATAATCCTTATAGACACAACTTGAATATGTCTGTGTTATAGATGTTTTTAGGAGGGAATTCAAAAGACAAAGAGCGGCGCGGCTAAGGGATCTTGTTCTGGAATAGGGAAGAGGATGAGTGGGATTATAGTACTGTACATGCTCCGGCATGTAAGGTGGAGAAAGGTTATGGAGAACTTTGAAAGTGAGGAGGGGAATTGTAAAATGCATTCAGTATTTGATAGGGAGCCAGTGGAGTTCTTGTAAGGAGTGTGTGACGATGCATGAAGGGCGTCTGGGTTTTGATGTGGCTCTAGAGTTCTGAATAAGTTGGAGTTTATGGAGGAACTTGTGGTAGTTCAGATAAAAGTGACTTACAATAATCAATGTGTGATGTGACTAATGAATAGATGATAATGGCAACATTTGCAGGGTAAAGGATTGGAAGAGATGAGCAATGCTATGGAGAGAATTGTAACATGACCAAGAGACACTGGTAATATAGCATTTGAAGAACAGGGTGCTATCAAAAATTCAAGTTATACTGCATATCAAGGTATTAACTTAAAGGGAGATTAGTTTGAGAAATTGAAAGAAAAAAAACAGGTACTTAGTTATTTTAAGCGATTGGTGAGACAAAAGAGCTGAACAGAAGCGGCCCTAAAACAGAACCTTGGGCAACACCAGTGCTGAAAGGGAGAAACTAAGAATTGCATTTTTTGAGCGGGACAAACTGTGTACGGTCAGAGAGGTGTGAACTACGCAAGAGGGATGCCTATGATACCGATAGTAGCTACAGGTGGTTTAAGCAAGCAGGACAAGAGTAGTGTAAATCAAGACTATACTGACACATAAAAAGAGCAAATATTCCCGGGTAATATATGATTAAAACAATACAAAAAGCAGTTGTATTTGTAAAAGTACAAATATTTAACATACTGTATTAATACACAATATAATTAATCATACAATGTACCTTTTCACTGAACATCAAAGGTTTTTTAACAAATCAGCAACTGTCACAGTTTTCCAAAGCTTAGTGCTTGTAAAGAAAATCTCTTCCTGTATTTTTTTTTTTCTCCTGATGGTGTGCATCATCAGTTTGCATCATTACCCAGAGTGCCTTGGTGCCCAGATTTGCACAATGCAACAAATGGATCATGTTTCAGTTCCTGTTTACCATGCAGAAGGAAATGGAATCACAAATAAAACAATTTCTCATGGCAGTTTTACTCTCAGAGAAGCTCTTACCTGTGATTCTACAGCAGCTCTGTCGGATTTGAGCAGTTCACATGGGCAGGTAAGAAAAGAAAAAAAAATGTGCCTAGGAATAAAGGAAAAAAGATCTAACTTGGATGTTTGCTCTTGCTATTTTATTTTATTTTCCTGGAAAGACCTACATAAACAATGGTTTTCCTGGAAAGGTCAAACAATGTTGATCAAAATTCTAAAAGTTTTCTTGAAGAGATCAAACTTTTAGATATGATGAAAGGTATGTTTAGAATGTGCTTCAAATATAGGGTTGCTGTTATTAGAGAAATTGTAAAAAAAAAAAAATCGTGTTTAAATAAGAATGATAGGATAAATCTGTAGTTGCCTTGTAGCCTGATTTACTATTAAAACTGCTGCAACAGAAAACCAGTCAAAACCTGCTGGCCAATCTGAATGCTATGTTTGTCCTGGTTTCCAAGAAGACCTGTAAGCAATTTATATCTTAAAATATTACTCGGTTGTAAGGGATCGCTAGCGCTGTTTGAACCCCAACCCTAAACCATCTCTTGTTCTGGCGAATCCTTAAACAGGTGCATACTAGAATCAAAACATTCAAGTCCGAAGACTCATAGTACAGTGCTTGCATTGAGTACAAGTTTTTTAATCCCATCATGGTTCACTTTTATTGATGTTGTTTAAGTCTTCCTTGTCTTGATGTGCTGCTATTAACCTCCTATGTCATGACATTTTATTTACCATTATACCCAGCTCCAAAAAATATATATCTCCAAATATACCTAGCTCCAAAAATATATAAATATATAAAGTTCTGGCTCGCATCCCTGGAGCCTGCAGTTATTGCTTTAATAGATGGATTCAGCAGAAACTAGACAAGGTCAAGCGGCAAAGAGCCTGTGCACGCTACTATTAGGATTTTTGATGGATTGGTATAAAGTTTTAAAAGATTAATTTAAACTGCGGCCCAATCCTGTGGTGGTTAGTGATGCATTATGGGTACATTATAACTCTAAAGATATCCATTATTCCAAAATGTCAAATAATGCCTTAAATGTCAAATAGAATTGCTGGAGGAATCCAGTGACCTTGATGAAAGCCCAAACATACAGTATATATGCAATATAAAATAATTTCTTTCATAATTACTCTCCTAAACACTGGTTCCTGTTAAATTCTCACTTAGCAATCACAGGCTGGCATTTGTAGATACCTTAAAAAAAAAGGAGAGAACCCTCAATCCCGAAATATAGAGACCTACAAATATGCTCACAGTACACTTTAGGAACACCGGCCCAACACTCATGTGACAGCAGTGCAATGCATATATCATCCATATACACTCCCTAGCCAAATAAACATACATACATGAATAATAATTTCGATTACAGCACACAATGTAGTGGTCCCACAATGTAATTTAAGTCCTGGACCATATCTGTACCATCATCGTCTTTGTCTTTTGGCTGTTCCCTTTCAGGTGACATCATCTTCAGCGAATCATCTTCCTCCATCTAACCATATCCTCTGCATCACCTTCTCTCACACCAGCTAACTTCATGTACATCTCCTCTTTGGTCTTCCTCTAGACCTTCTGCCTTCCAGTTCCAACCTTAGAATCCTTCTACCAATATGATCACAATCTCTTCTCAGTCCAAACCACCTCAATCGGGCCTCTTTGACTTTATCTCCAAAACATCTCACATGGTTTGTGTACCATAAGAGAAGAAAAAGATGTGATAACCTGGACATGGAGTACATTCAGGTCGTCATTTGACTTCATTTTTATTGCCACATAACATTGCTGAGCCTAGACCTGACCAACTGAGCATAACCCTAGATCAGAACACCATATCCACAACCCCACCTCATAACATCAACACTGCCTCCAAAGGCTTGTACAGTGGCCACTATGCATGATGGGTGCATCGCTTCATGCACTTCCTTTCTTATCCTAATGCACCCATCATTTTGGAATATAAACTCACCAGACTGTATGAGTTTTTTTTTCCAATCTTTATCCTCCCTAGAAAATTCAAGCCTTTTTTTCTGACTAGCCTCATTAACAAGTGGTTTTCTTTAAACATAGCTATATTTATATAGCTTTTCCAGGAACTTCACCAATGCTTAAGTGATTTCCATTCATAATTCTTTTGCCCAACTTCATTTCTTCCACAAAGTTGATGGTTCAGCACTGTGCTTCCAGTTTTTGATGATATTTTGAAGGATTCATAGACCAGCTCCAGTAATTTCAGCTCTCCTCATTTGATTTCTTTGCTTGATGTAGAGGGAGATTAGTTTGAGAGAAAAAAAAAAAGTACTTAGTTCTTTTAAGCAATTGGTGAGACAAAAGTGTTGAACAGAAGTGGCCCTAAAACAGAGCCATGGGCAACACCAGTGCTGAAAGGGAGAGACTAAGAATTGCATTTTTTGAGCTGGACAAACTGTGTAAGGTCAGGGGAGCCCAATAACTTGACCCTTCTGAAATGATGACTTAGATTGTGTGATATAGAAACATAGGATTACTTTAAATTCAAATGGAGTGCAGCATTGCTCCTGTTTTTTTTTTTTTTTTCACCTTTACATGTTAAACCTAACTCGATGCTCTTCAGTATCGTCAAAAGATCGCAATTTAATATCAGCACCTTTGTGCGCACAAGGTGCATGCTAGCTTTAATTTCCTGTCGAATGGACATGGAAGCAGAGGACACAGAGGCATTTTTTCCCCTCTTCCGTCTGCTACTCCAGCAGGAGTCTGACACCAGACTGCGTCCTGCCGAATGTAGCTGTGTGATCTTGCATGAAGTACACAGAACTGGAGTGAGATAAATATTTTGTAGTGATGATGATAGACTGACTAATGGTAAAGTGGTCTTTACTGTTTCAGACTATGAGAACTCAATAACGTTTTCCCCTAAAGCTAGTTTTAATGTTCTAGTAAACACAAATTCGTTTAAATTGTCCTGTTGGGAAATTAAGACATAATCATTTAAGTTGTCTTTACGACTTTAAAGGGCACTTATTATGCAGAGTCTAGTGTTTAGACATTAACGTGGATCTTCAGTGGAAAAGGAAAAACAAAAGAAAAAAAAAAAATAATTCCATGCTTTTTGCTTTTCTTCGATTTTTCCTTCTTCCTAGCCAGGACTAAAAGAAGCGAATTAGATTTCTCTGCAGTTGTGACCTCATATAAGAAGATCCTCTCACCTTGTTGTTCAGCTCCAACCGGGTATGTTTAGGGAAAAATCAATATGCCGCACAGAATACTTCTTCCTATTCTACAATGCACAGGTACGTAATTAAAACAAGGTCATACAGGCTATAATATGTAGATAAACATTATGAATAAACATCAAATTAACAAAGACTGCTGGTTTTTCACTTGCATCATAAAGATAATGAAGATGTCTTTTTAGCCAAGGGTAAAGATCATGGCCTGGTGTCTGTTCCAGCTCTGTGGGAGCAGTAATTGGGACTGCTCATGCTAAAAGGCACGGTTCTCAAGCACAACAGAGTTAATTGGATATAGTCATCAAATCAAGCACTCTGTCCAGTCTGAACCATACTGACAGTAAGGTCAGAGATTATCAGTTCGAATCACTAAGCCTGGCTGGTTTTCTGTGAGCAGCTAATGAGAAGTGGTTTATTACTACTTGTTCTTCGCTGTCAATGAATCCATTGTAACAATCCCAGAACCATGTTGGTTATTATCTGGTTCCTTTCTTTCTCTCCGGACTACTTTTCAAATACGGTCCATTTATTTGGCTAATTTCATTGTGTTGACTGCATGGATGCTTAAATGCTGGTCAAAGGGGTGCTAGCTACAGACTCTGTGACCAGTTTTGTATCATCTGGAGAGGGATATTACTCGAACAAATATGATTTTATGTCTAATGGTTCCTTATTTTACTATTTTTAACTATATTAAGATTTCAGGAATTATTGAAGATGGTGAAACATTTAAATAGCATAATATACTGTAACAATCCAATATAAAAAATATCATATTATCTGTCGCACATGTGTGATCACATTTTGTGGATTTTGTCCTTCATTTACCCTCACCATCCTCTTGAACTTGTTAATCCAAACATCTAATCAGTCAATCACTTGGCAGCAACTCAATGGATTTAGGTACCTAGACACAGTCGAAACAATCTGCTGAAGCCCGAACAAAGCATCAGACTGTGGAAGGAAGGTGATTTAAATTACTGGTTGTTGGTGCCAAACGGGCTGGTCTGAGTATTTATGAAACTGCTGATCTACTGGGATTTTCACACACAACCATCTCTAGGTTTGCAGAGAATGGTCCAAACAAGAGAAAGTACCCAGAGAGTAGCAGTTCCCTAGAAAGAAAAAAAAAATGCATTCTTGATTCCAGAGTCAGAAGAGAACGGCCTGGCTGGTTTGAACTGATAGAAAGGCAACAGTAACTCAAATAACACCCGGTTCCAGCCAAGGAATGCCAAAGAGCATTACGGAATGAACAACATGTTGAATTTTGAAGCAGATGGAAGGACGGGGAAGTGAAGCTACAGTTAATCTGATGAGTCTCGATTTCTGCCGCAACAATGAGATGGTAGGGTCAGAATTTGCCATAAACAGCATGAAAGCCTGGATCGATCCTGCTTTGTAAACAGATCAGGCTGGTGGTGGTGGTGTAATGATGTGGGAATAATTCGCATCATGGATTTGTGATACGTATCACTCGTATTCACCTTGTTGAATACTGTCGATGCCATGAAGAAACAATTCTGAAGGTAAAAGGGGCTCCGAGCCAGTACTGGCAAGATGTAGCTACTGTAATGAAGTGGTTTGCTAGAGTAGGTGTGTCAGTGTTTCACTATAATAAATATGAAACTTTAAAACTCTTGCTCAGTGCATTTTTTTTAATGCTAAATACCATCCTTGTCTATAAGCCTTACATCACATCAAGAGAAAAAATTAAATAAAATGATTAGATTAAAGACAAACTCAGTCTGACACATCTTCTGATTTCATGGTCTTTACTGAGTTTTATTTATTTCCACGTTGTAAATCAATGCTGAAGGTGTCCAAAATATCCAATAATCTCCTTTGAAAATTTGATGTTGAAATGCCCTGTACAGCCTTTATAATGGCTCCAATCTGAGGTGCTGTTTGCTAATTGGTGATTTCTGTGGCTGATATCTCTAAATTAACTATAGACAGAGAGAGAGAGAGAGAGAGAGAGAGTGTAAACTCAGTTCACAAACACCCCACAATAAGAACAAATCAGTTCACGACCAAGAAATTGCCTAAAATGTTTCCATTCCTTCACCTCAGCAAGTCTCCCTAAGAAAGGTGCGTAACAATACATGTACATGTTAAAATGAACTTTTTTGCTTTCTTCTTTACAGTTTTTTTTTTAAATATATATTTAGTGCTGTATTATTTTTGCATAATGAAGTTTTTTTGTACATAATTTGTTATGTTAACTATACTGTAGTTCATAGTGATGGTCGAATGAAAAACTTATATTTACATGTGGCACAGTGGTGTAGTGTTTAGCATCTCCAGGGTCTGGGTTTGATTTCCATCTCTGTGTGCCTGTTCTCTCTGTGCTTGGTGGGTTTCCTCCGTGTATTCCAGTTTCCTCCCACAGTCCAAAGACATGCAGATTAGGCTAATTGGCATTCGCAAATTGCCCGTACTGTGTGAATGTGTGTGTAAGTGTGTACAGTATGTGTGTGCCCTGCGATGGATTGGCACCCTGGCCAGGGTGTCCCCCGCCTCGTGCCTTAGACTCCAGACTCCCAGCGACCTTGAACACAGGATAAAGCGGTCTAGATAAAGAGTGAGTGAGTGAGTGAGTGAGTGAGTGAGTGAGTATTCCTATGGAAAAAAAACAAACCAAAAATAAAAACAGAATAAGGGGCAGTGGTGGCTCAGAGGGCTCCAGCACTGAGTTACTGATCGGAGGATCGGCGGTTTGATTCCCAGCTCAGCCAGGTTGCCATTGTTGGGCCCTTGAGCAAGGCCCTAAACCCTATCTCCTCCAGGGGCGCTGTATCATGGCTGACCCTGCGCTCTGACCCCAGTTACGCTGGGATATGCGAAGAAGGAATTTCACTGTGCTGTAATGTGTATGTGACAAATAAAGGCTTAACTTAGAATCTGTGTACATTCAAATAGGGTTACAAACAGCTTCCTCTCTCTCTCTCTCTCTCTCTCTCTCTCTCTCTCTCTATATATATATATATATATATATATATATATATATATATATATATATATATATTCTTACTTTTTACCACTTCATTTCTCATAGATTTGAATTCTTATTTTAGCAGTTCAACCATTTGCCTAATGGTGGAAAAATGGCCCAGACTGTACATTATTGATTGAAAAGCTTTTTAGATTTGGAATGTAACCAGATACAAATACATTGTTCATATTGAACAGATAATGTGCTTTTAATAAATTCGAATACAAATAGGAGGCACGCCAGCAAGAAAATCTATTTGAGATCAGATCACATTAATACTGAGAGGATAAAAAAAAAAAAATCTATGTGAGTGGAAAGTAATGGTATGGTACTTAGAATACAAGCACAGTAATTAGTGACTGTATGGCATGAATTATTATGGAATAATTATAGTTTTTTTTTTTTTTTTCATTTCAGAAAGCTCAAATTGCTTGAGCTCTGGAACTATTCTGTCCTTATTTGTCTGATGGTGCTCACCTGTTCTGTGTTTAGTCTGCCTTATTATATACTATTTGTTTTGATTTCTGTTCTAGTCATGTCTCTGCTCCATCCATTGGTTTGTTGTCCATCTGTGATCACCTGGTCTGTACCTATTTTCTGGTTTGTTGTGTAAATGATGCTCCTTTTATCTACCCTGCCTTTGTTTTTGACACCGCTGTATGTTCTGATGTTGTACATGTGAAAATAAAATTTCACTGTGCAGTAATGTACAGTATATTTAACAATTAAAGGCTTAACTTATAAAGTATTTACACCCTGCTCTGATCTACCATAATATTACACAGGGGCTCAAAAAATATAAATTTTTTGCCTTCCCTGTCAAAAAGATATTATTGCTAAGAAGAAATAATGCAATGAAATGGACGTTGGTCATGAGCTTAGTTCTTCCGTACACATCCTCCACCTAAGATGACACACTTCTCCAAATGATGGATGAGCTGGTGGAGACTGTCTTCAAAGAAGCCTTCTTTTTGATTCTTGAGGAAAAATTCCACCTCGGTGTTCACCTCGTCATCATCTGTGAAACGCCAGCTACAAAGTGGTTTCTCCAAGTGATGGAAGAGGAAGAAGTCACTGGGTGCGGGGTTTGTAGATGGGGGATGAGGCAGAATTGTAGTACTCCAAGTCAAGCAGTTCATCGTGATTCTCCGTCACATTGTTTTCCTTCAAATGAAAGGAATGAATAACAGCATTATTAATTATTATTATTATTATTATTATTATTATTATTATTATTATTATTATTATTTTACCATTTAGCGGCATCATGTGGACTTATACTGCAGGGTTTTTAAAGAAGAAGAAATGTTTATAAACATGCTCATTTCTGGAGACATAATTTGAACAAATATTTTCTTTTTTTTTATACAATAATACAAATTCTATTACCACCCCTTGTACAGATGTTGTACAGAAAAGTAAAGTTTATTTTTTTTTCTCTCTCTCTCAGATGAATGCGTAGCACTCCTACCGAAGACATTAATTTCAAGTGATGCCCTTTTGGTTGGATTTTATTTATTTATTCATTTATTTATTTATTGCATACTGAACTGTTAATAGAAACAGAACAGAACACTAACGTAAAAATAAATAAACAAACAAAAAACAAACAAAAAATAAATAAATGCCTCCATTCATCTGGGATGTTCTCTTGACTAGAGTTGATTAGTGTAAAAATCATTTTACAGTCAGAGTGCGGATAATTTTTGACTTACCATTATATATTAATTTTAATGAGTTGTCTATCACTGAATAACAATACTTTACAGTAGTTCTCTGGAAGAACGTCTCTTGACATGATGCTACAGTATAATAATATAATTTTCTCCCTAACTAATTATAATAGTAAAAAGGCATATAATTATAAAACGTCAGGCTGCAGTAACCTACGTGTCCAAGCATAGCTAACAAGAGCCGTGTCCTCCTGTCTTCATTTATTCATCAGAATTCCTGTGACAGGTTTTTATATAGACACATATCCTGGTAAGGTAGCAGATGTTCTACTGTTCTTCCTGTGTTTCCCACCAGATGTGATTATTTCTCCTGTGTACCTTGTCATGTGTCCGCCACTGGGACTTTCTTTCTCACTCCATGCTCCTTTTGCTCTGTTGCTCAGGCAAACTTATGGTATGGAGGACAGGCAACAGATGTTGCAGGTAACTTTTAAAACTTGAAACTAAAGGGGGGGAGGGGGGGGTAGTTGCTGCAGTTTATCTATTAGTGTTAGGAGGCTGTTCATTCAGTCTCGGAAAACGTTATTGTGGAAAACGTTTATTTCTATACTACTGTAGCTTGAGGAGCCTGTTAGAAATTCATCCAGAGACTTATTTCTTCACATTGATTTCAGTATGCAATGTCATCATGCCCACAGGTTTCTTAAATATGAATGTCCTTTTTTTTATATTGCTGATCCTAATCTGGTGCCCCACTACTATTTGGAGTTCTTGTCGAATGGCAGCGACTCCTGCAGCTGCTGCTGAGGATGCGCCCGTGTGGTCCGCTAGAATGTGTGGACGCTTCCAAATGCGATGGAAGAGATAAAGATGAGAAACACCAGCGTGACCCTGAGACAAGATTCATTCTAGTGTTCTGTTAACGCGAATTAAAATCTGAAAAGAAGTAATAATTTTCGTGTTTTTAGCTACTGATCCTTTGATGTATTCTCCCTACCCAAAATGGTTCCCATGACAACAACCAGCAGCGTGATAGTTTGACTCCTTTTTAGATCTGTCTCTTGTTTGTATGTGTTTAACTTTTCTGTGTCAGTCCTTGATTAGTTTTTGCTTATGTGTTTTATCAGTGTTTATCGCAGGCAGTTAGTTCCCCCCATGTAATCGGGTTGGACGCATGGCATTCCACGAGTGATGATGATGATACATGGATCGCACACAGCACTGGGAGTAAGCATTTCAGTGCATATCGTACGTGTGTGTATGACTGTGTATGTGACAAATGAAATAAGAATTTGAACTATATATATTACTCTGCAGTACATCACAGGTATTCTAACAGTTGTCAATTACACTACCTGCCTATCAGCTGCCTGCCAAAACCCCACATTCAAAACCAGTAATGGAATCACTTTCAGTCCGAAAACACACCTGATAATTTTATGTCATTTTAAACGACACTTCTCTCCTTATTACTGTATATCTTTATAATCTCCTTATTATTGGCCTCTGACCCATCCGTGTTGTTCTGTTCATGGCTTACACGAGCTACAACGTTTCTAGTACTGAAGGCTGAATCCCAAATCCCTCCCTAACCCCTTGATCAAGGGCACTACTTGAGGTGTGGAACAACCCTACGTAGTGCACTTACTTTCCATTTAACACAATTCGGGATTCAACCTGGACGGTATTCGAAAGGGGAATAAATGGAAATATGAACTAGATCCTGTTAATAAGTTTCTCAGGATTATCCACAACCTCAATGGGTTATTCTCCTCACCTTTTGACTAAATAGGACCAGTACTAATTTAGAACTACCTTCACATTTGTTAATTACTCCATCGCCAGTCAAGGAAGGATATTTGTTGTCAGGGAAAAGTAATTGGTTAAATAAATAATCAAATCAAAATCTGTTAATAAAAATTGCTGCTGTATGAAAGCATGTACTGTATATCACGCCGGAGGTTATGCTGTTGTCCACATATCAGGATTCTGTAATATCTCCAGGATTCTGCCGACACCTTCATACCTACAGTATGACGCCATCACAGCTGTGCTGATATTGAGCACGACAGCACTCCCTCTAGTGTGATATTGTGTAATTGTTGTTCACTCTGCTCTTTGTCTATACATCCTTTTTTGGCCTCTTCTTGTTAATTAAGTGCATACCATGTTTTACGCACTTGAATCCTAACCTTTGTTAAAAAAAAAAAAAAAAAAAGGAAAAAATAAGCGAGATCTCACTTATACTGTACATGGGAATGTAATCCATGCCTTAACGAATGACATGGATTAAAGTCGATGTTACAGTACATCCAGCTCAGTCTTTGAGAGTGTGGAAGTTACAAATTTACATGATTAGTTCTCGTTCTGTGTTCATTTGAAAATATAGCAATAATTAGTAATCAGCTCACTCGTAAACATTGACTCCTGAGAGGACGTGGAAAGGTCTCTTATCTGTAATGTAAGAGCTCTCAATCAGCAGAGGTGTAAACTCATCACAAGAATCAGATGGGGATATTTCTCACTGGAATATTTATTTTTTCTTTTCTTTTTTTTTTTTTTTTGCATAGTTCAGGTATCAGGTGTTTTTCTTTATCCATTTACATATACAGTACACTACAAACACATTTATCTTCTGCAAATGTACATGAACAGGTTGACAGCATTACTAATTAATAGAGAATATTTAGTGCATGTTTGAGTCACTTGGCATTTAGAAAGCAAACAAATGGCTAAATATTTAGTTTTAAATGTATTTGGTTACATCTGTGTTTGTGTGTGTTATGTCTTGTTATTATGTTAATGTATTAATAATAATAGTAATAATAATAATAATAATGGCGTAATGGCATAATATATCTCTCATATATATATATATATATATATATATATATATATATATATATAATATATTATATACGTGGACAAAATTGTTGGTACCCTTCGGTCAATGAAAGAAAAACTCATAATGATCACAGAAATAACTTTAATCTGACAAAAGTAATAATAAATAAAAATTCTATGAATGTTAACCAGTGAAAGTCAGACATTGCTTTTCAACCATGCTTCAACAGAATTATTTAAAAAAATAAACTCATGGAACAGGCCTGGACAAAAATGATGGTACCCCTAGAAAATACTGAAAATAATGTGACCAAAGGGACATGTTAATTCAAGGTGTGTCCACTAATTAGCATCACAGGTGTCTACAATCTTGTAATCAGTCAGTGGGCCTATATATAAGGGCTCCAGGTCGTCACTGTGTTGTTTGGTGACATGGTATGTACCACACTCAACATGGACCAGAGGAAGCGAAGGAAAGAGTTGTCTCAGGAGATTCGAAAGAAAATTATAGACAAGCATGTTAAAGGTAAAGGCTATAAGACCATTTCCAAGCAGCTAGATGTTCCTGTGACTACAGTTGCACATATTATTCAGAAATTTAAGATCCATGGGACTGTAGCCAACCTCCCTGGACGTGGCCGCACGAGGAAAATTCATGACAAATCAAAGAGACGGATAATCCGAATGGTAACAAAAGAGCCCAGAAAGACTTCTAAAGAGATCCAAGGTGAACTTCATGCTCAAGGAGCATCAGTGTCAGATCGCACCATCCGTCGTTGTTTGAGCCAAAGTGGACTACATGGGAGACGACCAAGGAGGACACCATTGTTGAAAACAAATCAGAAAAAAGCCAGACTGGAATATGCCAAACTACATGTTGACAAGCCACAAAGCTTCTGGGAGAATGTCCTATGGACAGATGAGACAAAAATGGAACTTTTTGCCAAGGCACATCAGCTCTATGTTCACAGACGGAAAAATGAAGCATATCAAGAAAAGAACACTGTCCCTACTGTGAAACATGGAGGAGGCTCTGTTATGTTCTGGGGCTGCTTTGCTGCATCTGGCACAGGGTGTCTTGAATCTGTGCAGGGTACAATGAAATCTCAAGACTATCAAGGGATTCTAGAGAGAAATGTGCTGGTCAGTGTCAGAAAGCTGGGTCTCAGTCGCAGGTCATGGGTCTTGCAACAGGACAATGACCCAAAACACACAGCTAAAAACACCCAAGAATGGCTAAGAGGAAAACATTGGACTATTCTAAAGTGGCCTTCTATGAGCCCTGACCTCAATCCTATTGAGCATCTTTGGAAGGAGCTGAAACATGCTGTCTGGAAAAGGCACCCTTCAAACCGGAAACAACTGGAGCAGCTTGCTCATGAGGAGTGGGCCAAAATACCTGCAGAGAGGTGCAGAAGTCTCATTGACAGTTACAGGAATCGTTTGATTGCAGTGATTGCCTCAAAAGGTTGTGCAACAAACTATTAAGTTAGGGGTACCATCATTTTTGTCCAGGCCTGTTCCATGAGTTTTTTTTTTTAAATAATTCTGTTGAAGCATGGTTGAAAAGCAATGTCTGACTTTCATTGGTTAACATTCATAGAATTCTTATTTATTATTACTTTTGTCAGATTAAAGTTATTTCTGTGACCATCGTGAGTTTTCTTTCATTGACCGAAGGGTACCAACAATTTTGTCCATGTGTGTGTGTGTGTGTGTGTATATATATATATATTAATACCCCATGTTTGTGTTTTAACTTGTTCTTTAAATAAAACATATACTGTAATTGTTATACAATGTTTAAGATATTCTTAAAGTAAAATAGTTTGCTGAGTATCCAAAGGGATCTGTTTTGAGAAAACTAAGGTACTGTGGAACCTTTAAGCTCCTGCACTTTAACAACAGATGTTTGGGGCTTTTTACCCGAACTGTAACCAATGTTCATGACAGATAAAGTCCCACATCTAGGATGCACAGGAGAATATGTCAGTGTAAAGAAAACTTTCATATCCATGTCTCTTCCTGTGAGGTACAGCAAACAAACGTTAGCTCAGAGAGAACTGCTGTGTAATTTTCTTTCACGCTGCATTCAGTTGTGCTAATGGGTCCGAAATCGAGAAGACGAGACGGACGTCAGAAAACGTCCTCCGTTAACACAGGCGCACATCACCACATATAATCTGTGAACTGTCCGCTAATTTGAAGCACCTTCAGAGATGAATAATTGCGTCAAGGAGAAAGGCAGTGAAGCCATTAATTGTTCCTCTAATTAGGACTTCACTAGGGACAGGGATAAAGGGTGTAAACGATGTACCGAAGAGGATGTGAAAAGCTTTTATTCGTCCCAACTCACCCTGTGATTATTACACACCTTTGTCATTCTCTTTGTGGTTAAATCTTACAGCCTGGACAGACGACAGATCACAGTGATATTTGCTAAAAAAAAAAAAAAAAATTTTGTGAAATAAAAAATAAAATAAAAAACTTGTAAGACAAAATCCTTGATTCTGATTGGTTAGGTCCTGTTGGATCATTTCCTTAAAGACAAATCCCAGATTTATACAGTAATCCTACAAAAGAATGTTGCGTCTATAGGAAATTAGTTATTTATTTACAGACACTCTACATTAATGGGGAAAAAAATACTGGTATTGTGTTCTGATTTTCGGCGGAACATTTTTTTCTTACATTATTGAAGAATAAAATGGGGTGGGTATTAATGGTGTAACGCAATGCCACTATATCTGTTCGTCAAATACTCATACCTGGATTCATATTGACTTTAATAGCATTTGGCAGGGGTAGCACAGTGGTGTAGTGGTTAGGAATGTCGCCTTGCATCTCCAGGGTCCAGGGTTTTTTTTTTTTCCCCACCTTTGGTCTGCATGGGGATTGTATTTTCTTCACCTGCTTGGTGGGTTTCCTCCAGGTGCTCCGGTTTCCTCCCACAGTCCAAAGACCTTCAGATTAGGCTAATTGTCGTTACCAAATTGCTCAATGCGTGTGTACTGTATATGTGTATTCCCTGCAACAGATTGGCACCCTATGCAGGTTTGCCACTAATTCTACCAGACTAACCATAAGACTAGGCTGTTGAAACAGACAAATGTAGTTACTGTATACACAGTCTGTAAACCACTGAGGTCAGGGGTCGCTCAGTGGTTAAGGCATTGGACTACGGTTCGCAAGGTCCCACCAAGTTGTCCCTGTTGGGCCCTTGAGCAAGGCCCTTTACCCCAACTGCTCAGATGTATAATGAGATAAAAAAAAATGTAAGTCGCTCTGGATAAGAGCGTCTGCCAAATGCCTAGATGTAGATGTATTTTCTTAGGAAATATAAGCACTTTTCGAACACGGCTTTGCAAATCAAATTAGTAGAACTAACCGTTGCCTTACAAGAAATAATTTAGAGTATAACTTTATTTAACTCCTGACCCAGATGTCTTGTGAAACTTTCTGGCAAGCTCTCTAATTAAAAAAAAAAAAAAGAAAAGAAAAGAAAAGAAAACTTCTTTAAAATAAATGGATGTTTTGGGGGTTTGTTAGAATCTGCTACAAAACTGATTTCACCGAAGTCAAACTACGTCGCCTTTTCACAACATTTGCATTATTTTATTACTTGAGTTGTAGATTTCTCTAATATCTGGTAATGAATCATGGTAGCACTAGGCCAAGACAGATTTACCCAAGGCGGCAATGAAGTATATTTTAGCGTATCGTAGGGTATTTCATTACATGATAATGTTGTGGGTTGAGCCCTGCGATGGAATGCCACCTTGTCAAGGGTGTGTCCTGCTTTATGCATTGAGTCCTCTGGCATAGATTCCCAGAGGACTGGGATAGTGAAAGCGAGTGACTGAGTGTTTATAAAGGACTTTTTTAAAAGGACAAGAAACACCCTTTCGAAATTGCTTATCCAGCCGTGCAGCTTTTGCCATTGTGTGGCTATTTTGCTGAAACCAAGCATCCCTGTCTACAAACTGCATATTCCCAATTTTCTTAGTGCACCTTTGATTTTATATGTCTGCATTTGTAATTATTTATAACACATTTTCTGTTCAGTCCAAAGTTTTGGAGTGGCCTATTCAAAGTCCGGACTTGAATCCAATTGAGATCCTTAAACAGACCAGTCATGCTCGAAAACCCCAGAATGTGGCTGATTTAAAACAATTTTGCATCTAAAATTCCTCTACAGCGATATGAAAGATCACAAACGCTTGATTGCAGGTTGGTATAACCAGGGGCAATTACAGTACTTTTTCACATACTGTAGATGCCAGGCAAGTTTAAATGGCTCTTTAAAAAAGTTATCACTTAAAAAGTGCATTCTTTATTACCTCAGGTTATCTTAGTTTAATATATATTTTTTTTGATGTTCTGAATCATTTTATGGTGAAAAATATGCAACAAAAAAAAAATCATCAAGGGGCAAATACTTTTTCATGGCAGCACGGCATATTTGAAATCAGAAATTCACTATACACCATTTTTCTCTTAAATGATAAGTTAATCATTTTCTTTCTTTTCCTCATGTAAAATGCTTTACCTTGGTTTATAAGCAACTTCCTGACAGCAGCAAGGAATAATCAGCATGATTATAGCTGTAATGTGTAAGAACAAGCAATAATCAACATGATTATAGTTACAGTGTTGTATAAAAACCCTTTATTGGCCCCCATTATTAGGTCAATAGCTTTGGCAGTATAATTACATCTAATATTTAAGATGGTTTCAGTATTTTTTCTTCCTCATATTGTAATCTTTAATATTTTAACAATATGAATCACATGGAAAATAATATAATAATGTGGCTTGTCAACTCGTGATTACGTACGTGTACCATGTCAATCATATACTCAATCAATCAATTACACTTTTATACAAATAAAGCCTTAGATTTTACCTTTACATTATAGTATGCTGTTTATACGTCTCTGTATGTTTGTGTTTGTGGTCATTCATCACACCTCATTTGTTGGATCTAAATAATGTATTCATAACAGTTATAGTTCTGGTATGTATTTAAATTTAAATACTTAAATTGTGTTCTTATTGGCTTATCACAGTAGGAATTATATCATATATTTTCTTAAATTACTCGTTATTATCGACTCGTTACGTCATTGTACTGTGTAAAACAGTATTGCTTTGTGACAAGAGAAAAGCAAATCGCATTGATTATTTCATTTGTAAACAAAAAACTCTTTAAGTTTGCTTTTTTTTTTAACCTCCTGAGGCCCAAACTCTATTGCTGTTTACCTTCAATTTATCCTGTTTCTTGTTAATTAGCACCTGATAACTCACTCACTTGTTGTCTGCTTTAGCCTGCACTGCAAAATTCCCAGTGTTGATTTAACACCCCAAGTGTTTATATATGACCTAATGGTCACGAATGTACTCTGAAAGTGTTAAATCAACACTCTGGGTGTTAATTCAAGACTAAGAATTTTGCTGTGTGTATACAGGGTAGAGCCTATCCTGGAAAACCTGAACAGTGGCACACACACACACACACACACACACACATTCACAAACTACGGGCAATTTAGGATGCCAATAAGCCTAATCTGCATGTCTTTTGAAACTGGTGTACCCGGAGGAAACCCACCAAACACTGGAAGAACATGCATACTCCATGCACACTAAGGTGGGAATCGAACCTGGACTCCGGGGATGCACGGCTAACCACTAAGTCAGTGCTAACCACTAAGTCACCAAACCTCAACAACTGACCTTAAACAGTCTAAGGATCTTACAAGGATATATTCCAATCAGCCATAACATTAAACCAACATAACATTAACACATTAACAGGATTACACATTATATACCAGTATACTGGAGACAGAATAGCAGCAGGGACCAAAGGCTAGCCTGTCTCGTCCTATCCCACAGAAAAGAAAATGCATCACAAATCACCAAAATAGTCAATGCTGGCCATGATAGAAAGGTCCAGGACACCCAGTCCACCGCGGCCCACCATGCATGGACCACAGCAGGCAAAGAGCTCAAGGCTGTCAACTCAGGCTTCAAACTTCCGAGGTCCAGATCTGACTGAGCACACATGGGATTCACTGGACATACTGATCCATTTTGTCTCCAAGTCTGATCCATGCCATTCATTTACATCTATGCATGTGAAATACATTCTAAAATTCATTTTACCGTATATATCTTTCAGTAGCAATTGTTGCACTAAAAGAGGAAATTATTTCACCATGTAACAAATTCAGTTCTGATACATTAAGAAATGTTGTATTCAGCAATTTGAGCATTTGCTCTTATCTACACTTTTAGATCATTTTTATGGATCTGGAGCAATTTCTCATGTTTTATATTTTACGCCCTGAGAGTGTTTGCTTTCATAACCGGCAAGGAATCTTCTTCAAACATGCAAAAAAAAAAAAAAAAAAAAATAAAAAAAAATTATACTCACTAAACATTTAACTTTCACTATCTGAATGAAATATGTAGTGACATAATTTGTACAAACAAAGCACATGCTGTGCAATGTATTCAGTTATTATAAATTCAGATGAATACTTTTCAAACATCTCACATAAATTATTTAATTTCCTGTCAAATTATGCATTCTTCAATAACTGAGGCAAGGTTTCATTTACTGTCATTATTCGGAAAAAAAAATACATCTACACATTCACTCTCTAAACATATATGTTTGCTCATAATGCTGTACAAACTCATTCATGATATTCTTCTGATGTCTAACTAATGCACAGCAGTGAACGCTTAGAGGTTAATTTTTCATTAAAACATCACTCAAGGACTTCAGAACATGCTGAGAACATGCGTGCTAATTAAAAGGAGCTATAATGTTTACTCAATATAGCACAATGTTTCCCTTCTAACTAAGCTGCTTTGATTTAAGAGCACCACAAAGGGCCTTAGGAAACCAACTGACTGGTTTAACATGGGTTTCCAAGGAAACCAGGCCCTGTTGCACAGCAGTTATCGTAGCCATTAGACATCCCAGTAAGCCAGTAAAGTGTCAAATACACCATTAATCAATAGCACAAAAAAAAAAAAAAAATCAATTTATGGCAGATGTGAAGTCTGGAGTCTGAGCAGTCTGATGGATCCCTGCTCTGATGTGATGAGCAGCAGAGATGCTGACTAAATCGTAACGTCTGGAAAAGAAAAAGAAAAAGAAAAAAAAAAGGCTAACTTCAGTCAACTTATTTAGAAAAATAAAAAGTATAAAGTGTGTATGATGGAATTTAGGTCAGAACATGGGAAAAGCCATTCTCAGGAAAAAACCTAAATAAAACAAAGATTAAAAATGTAATGCATTAATGTTAAATTTGTCAAAGCTGGCGCAGTGAACATGTATCCACATTCTGAATATGAGAATCTCAGAGTACTTCCTGCTTATTAAATAGTTTTTAGTTCAGTAAATATTTTACAATACATTTGTTTTAACTTCCTTGGCTCAGTTTATAACTTTGGATACACATTTACATTTGGGAATTACATACAGTATTCTATTCTATTCTATTCTATTTAAACAATGTTGCACAAGAACAAGCGCTTGTCGTGATGATGAACAGCATGGCTGCTAAGCGGTCATAAGCATAATAGCTTTAATGATATCTAGCAAAATCTCGAGTGTGATACTGCTTTAATACTGCAGTTCCACAAACACAATTTTTATCAACTGCTTATTACATTTTTTTTTTTTTATTCACTTATTTTGCTTAGTCAAGAACACATACTATATCCTTCTGTGACTGTTGGAACTGACTAAGCACTATTGGCGAACTGACAGTTAGCAACTGTGTAATTACCAAGGTTGAAAAAACGTTATCACTAGAAACTATGTATCTAAATGGTGAGGAGAATAAACCAGTGGACAGTCCAGTAAAATCTCAGAGTTTCTCTTCATCTTTCCACTTCTTCTGCTTTAGAATATCAGCTATGTTAACTTCTGGGTTCTGGGTCGATTCCCAAATAGTGTTAAATGGAAAACTAGTATGTTACAAAGCCTTGTCCCACACACCGAGTAGTGCTTTTGAGTAGAGGTGATAGTGGAATTTGGGATTCAGTCTTGTGTTAGAAATTAGCTAACTTTTTTTAGCTCACATTAGGCATTAATAAGACAACACAGAGGCTTTTTGGCTTTTATTAAGTGTTGTTTAAGGTGGCATAGCATTATCAGATGTGCTTGCTTGCTGAAAGTGCATCCATGACTTTTGGTTTTGAACGTGGGTTTTGGCAGCCAGCTGCTCTCGCCTCAGTACTGTGGACCATACAGACCTACTTTCATTGACAATTAGTGTCCTTAATGTTTAGTAGAAAAAAAGTTAAACATCCCCGTGCTGTTACCTCCCGTTAAATGGCTCTCTTCCAATCAAATACTCGGTCAGAACTAACTGTTGTATAATATATGTTATTTACTGCATTGCAAAATTTACAAATGTTTAAGCTGACTGCTGTTATTAAAAAGTGATTATTGGAGTTTCCATTTATTTCCTGTTTTTTTTCTTTTAATATGACATATATAAACTTGATGTTTTTTGTTGTTCACACCATTCTGTGAAAACTAGCTGACAGAAAACTCAGTGTTGTCTGAAAATCCCAGATCGTGTGTATGTCTTCTACGTTTAATACAACCAGGTTGTAACTGTAATTGTAAAGTTGTCAGTTTCTCTCGAACGCTTCAACCTTTTCTTCCTCCAGTTATGTTTTTAATATTTGTGGCTGATATTAAAGTAATATGTCAAGTAGTGTAATGTACGTACTGTCGAGCCACATCAATTTTGATTTAAGATAGACTTACAGTATAAAAACCCCAAACCATTTCTTTAAATTACCCCATGTGGAGAAATTGCCCTGGTATTCCTGCATCTTTATATTAAACTCCATCTTTCTTCTTTGACTATTTAATTTTCTTGCTGAATCACTGTCTAGCAGTGTGTTTAAAATCAAGCGATTTAGCGAATACTGTATCTTGGCGTTCTCATGAATGTCGAAGAGTGGTAATTAAATGCTAAGGTCCTGTGAAACTGTCTGTAAAGCCGCAACTAACATATTGTGACTGTTACATCCTTAATCAAGACTTAACTCTCAACAGCTGAGTTCAATCACTATCTACTGTATTTTCTCAAAGTTAAATACCTTTCAGTGTGTGATGGCTGTATGGATGTGAAAAATCTCGATTGGTGTTCTTCTTCTGTCAAGTGTCCACACTGAACAGGTTAAAAAAAAACCCATCAGCATAGGGCTAAAAATATGTTGCCACCTGACTATTACAACATTAGTTCCCAAATCAGTTTTCACAAACGATAACAGAAATTGTCTTTGTATCCTGTAGCAGTAGAATTTCTCTCCACTGAAGCCTGTTCCAGCATGGCAATGACTCTGTGCATAAGCGTATAAGCTCCATGAAGATATGGTTTGCCAAGTTTTGAAATGGAAGAACTCAAGTGGCCTGCGCGGGGCCCTGACCTCAAGTCCTCTGAACACTTTTGGAATGAATGGAAATGGTGAATGCATGCCAGACCTGCTTGATCTGACATCGCTTATGTGCCTGACCTTCCTGACGCTCAATGGACAAATACTCATCGCCACATTCCAATGTCTAGTGAAAAGATTGGATGTTCACTTCATAGCAAATAGAGGATTCAATCTGGGAGACAGTCTTTGTCATAGCCAGTTTCACAAGAGACATACCAAAACAATGAGCTCTACATTAGTGTACAAGTAGTGTAGTTAAATAGCATCAAATCATTCATTATAAAAGCATTTGTAATGTTTTAATTAATTTATTTATTTTTATTAATAAATAGCGGGAATAAATGAGGGAAGATTTTTTTTTTTTTTTTTTTTTACGGTTGCCCAACCAAACAACTTAAAACTTACATTTATTGAGAAAGCCAACCACTTTATCATGTATTATAACAGTAAGTTATTTTAATTATTCAATATCATATGATTATTTATTGTCATTCCAGTGGCCTTTTTTTTTTTATTATTATTATTAATCGCCCCCCCTCTATGAATTATGCTCATGGATGTCCAGAAATTATTCCACAAGCCATGTACATAGTATTGCACTAATCATGCAGTTTTGACAGGTCGTAATGGGTTTATGCTATAATTAACATATAATATAATAGTCGTATAATTACTGCTTGAGACAAAGTGGATATTTATTGCCAGTCATCAAACAGACTGACTGTGATGAATTACACATCATGTGAAAGTAAGGCTGTACCTTTAAAATTCCTGATTTGTTCTTTAGTCTCATTTTTGGATGAGACAAGCTCTACTCCTGCTTACTTTCACTCAGACTTCTACTCACCCTACGTTCTATAAAAATAACTGGACTGTATTGTACTGTAAGTACTCTCTCTCCCAGGTAGGGTAGTTGTTTAAGCTTTGTCCTATCATAAAAATATGTGCCACAGCAATTACAATCACCATTTCCTGTATGAGCAACACTTGGATAACGCTTGGCAGTCTGGGAAATCCTGTCCTACAGTACATCGCTATACTGGAGCAGAAATTTTGACCTTGCCAGCTAAGCATGATTTTCTTTTCACAGTGAATGGCATATTGTTATGAGCAGTTTTTGAGGTTGTAAACTTCAAGGTTTTCACAATCCAGACAGCAAAACTCGCTGCTGTGTCTTTTATTTTCCGAACAAACAAGCAAAAACCTTACATTATTTTAATAAGAATAAGAAAATGTAAATAACAACTGAAATTTGACAAAAAGTCGGATAGAACCAGAAATGGGAAAAGTACACAAATCCTTGAGTAAAAATAGAAATTCCCTAGGGAAAATACTACTCAAGTAAAGTAGAATTCCTCCATTTTAACAGTACAAAAGTACTCAGCTTCAAATTGACTTAAGTAGTAAATGTACAAAGCTGATTTCAAATACATGTTATATTATAAGGTGCATTTTGAAGGAAAGTCACACATTATACACATATCATGTATAATAGCCAGCAGGTCGCGAACTTCATGTTTCAAATACTACACACCCATATAGAAAAGGAGTTAAGTAAAAGTACAAACAGTTGTTGTACTTTTGAGCAGAGTAAAAGTAAAAAAAAAACTATTAGTTTAATGAAACTGCTCAATTAAAGCACAGAATTACAGTATGAAATGTGTAATTGTATAATAATGAAGTACATGTACTCAAAAAAATTAAAAAACTTAAAAAATCCATCTGTATAATCCATCTGAAATAAACTGTGTTAAAATGTCGACAATGCACATAAGTAATGGAATAGTTTTTTTTTTTAATGTTAGAGCTCCTCCTCTGATTGAGATGTGGGCAAATATTTCAGTGAGGGAATTATTCAATGACAATCCTCTTATTTCTAGAAATAATTAGCATGATTTTCCTACAAATTCTATTATAATATTATATTGAAAAATATGTCTTTCCATTTTCAAAATGAAACACAGAAATCAAAGAAGTAAAACTAAGTACTGTAATAACAAAATATAATCTTTCATTTTATAATGAAGAAACATGTTCATCTGTTCTTATATGACTGTGCTGAATGATGTGTGTGTCTGTGTGTGCGTGTGTGTGTGCACGTGCGTGTGTGTGCATGAGAAGATAAGATCGGGAGAAGGATGTGAAGAGAGAGAGAGATGAATTATTCATCCATCAGGAAATAACACAGTTATATCCCTGTCTCCTAGCATGCTCTCTTACTTTTTAATATTGTTTTATTGTTCATCTTGGAGTCAGTTTCTGTTTATGCTCTGAACCCCCCCCCCCCAAACACCAGAAAAAAACGCAATTTTTAAGCAGCAATAAAGACTAATAATTTACAATATTACAGAAAATGAGGCTGAAAAGGATGAGCCAAATGGTGTGAATTAAATCACCGCCCATGTAAACAACATCTGTTCACCAGTGTCCTAATTAACTGTGATCATTAAGTCATACTGTGAATTTTTATCCCCAGGAGCGGAGAAAATGTGTAACTATAGTTTTTTAAAACAATCATTTATTGGAATTTTGAAAGCCGGTCTGTAAGAGAGTTGAATTTTATTTGCGTGCCTTTAAAATAAGCGCAATTTTCATTTGCTCTGTTTTCTCCAGCGTTAACTTTATAGCACTGCAGTGTGGGTGGGAATTGTAGGCTTACGGGAGAAGTGAGGATAAATTGCATTGCTAAAACACTCAGTCATAGCAATCAGAGCGTGACAGAGCAGCATGGCTCAGAGAGGATTGACAGGAGCATTAAAATGCAGATTGTGTTCCAGGGTTCAGAAATTTTACCAACATTTAAATGGCCCGCAACCTTACAAGCACATAAACTCAGTTTTTATTTTATTCCAGGTTAATTCTTTTTGACTCACGTATAGGAAGCAAGCGTATTAACCTAATGATGGAATTAGCACTAAAATCGTTTACAAGCATTTAGCACAAAAACTATGCATCAGTTATGGATGACGTAATATTCCGGGACTTACAGTACACAAGTGTTCACGCTTTATAGAATGTTCATGTGTTGTTACAGATGAAATCTATTTAATTGGGAATTTTACCAAAACATACAGTACAGTGCAAAAGTCAAACTTGCTTCTGTTTTTAATGCAGTCGAGAAATAGTTCGCCAGGCTTCCTGAAGGACTTTTTTGGCTTTTATTTTTGGCTCTCACTTTCAGTCTGGTTCATGTACCTGACCAGTTTGAAAGAAATGTTTTTGACCTATGAATCATTCAACCATTAAAATGAAACAAACAAACAATCAAAGGAAAAAACTAACATTTAACTTAAGGCATGAACCAGAGAGAAACAGGTACAGATGATGATAGATGATCAGGCCTGTGATTAGTATACTGGTGATGATAAATGCTGAATGGTTGGAACAGACAAAGGGGTTAATGCGGTTGCTGTTGAGGTTGTTACATAGACAACCCATTTTTGAAATGATCATCTTTATGCACTTTGTCAGCCTGTGATCATATTTCTCATAATATAGCTGCATTTTTTTTTCTTTTTGCTTCTTCAATATTTAAAGCCTCATATTTGCTGCATTCCACATTCAACATTAGATTTTTTTATGTGGGCCTATAAAACCAATTAACAATATTTGCAATAATCAGAGCAGAAACGTTTATATCGCAGATTATTAAACTCCCATTCCCATCAGGGAATTCAGAGATTTTGTTATTTTCATATTGCGTATCTTTTTTTTTGTTGAACCAATAGACTGTAGTGTATTGAATTGCTTTCTTTCATTTGATCGTTTTGGACCAGTTTTTTTTTTTTAGTTTTTTTTTATTATAACATTTTGGATTCTTTTTTAGATCCCATTCACTTGAGTATACTGTTGGACTCCCTCTGTCTGTGACTATGGTGGACAATGGTTGCAGAATAATTTCAACATTTTAGTTACTTCCGTCCAGAGTGACTGATATTTTGCCAGGATCCTCTAGATTTCTTAGATTTGGTGGAAGTGGTTTTCTTTTGGGTGTACAGCTGTTTCTCTCCATTTCTTTGAGTTCTTGTCACATTATTGCACATGTGGAAAATCTCTTTTCTAGCTCTGATGTCTATTGTCAATTATTTAAAAATGTAAATTTAACAGCATTTTTCAAAAATGGTCATCCAATTTTTTTTTTTTATTATTATTTTGAGCACATGTTTTTTTTTCTGTTAAGTTGACAGTTCAGCACTATCAGTCCAGATTCTAATAATTTGTTTATAATTCCTCTAATTTCATCTCCTTAGTTGTTTTCTTTGCTTGATCCATGCCAATAAAAACACAGTAACATCTTTTCCATGCATACAGGATATGTGGCCTGATATTGTTGTTTAATAGTTAAATATGGATTAAAATAATTGTTGCCAGGTGAAACATTAATCGTTGAAGTAATTATCCTGTTCAAATATTTGCTTATTTAAATCACGATGGTGATTAGTTTTTGGGATGTCTGTATATTTTCCATTGTTCATAAAAAAAAATAAAAAATAAAAAAAAACACTGGAAACCACTTATTATTTAAATTATTAAATAAGATTATTTTAAATATTACTTGTTTATTATTTATTACATTTATTAGTAAATTTACATGCTTTAACAGTGTACGCACTATACGATACCTGCTTTTCTATAAACTCTCTATGCATATACATACTAATGTATTTATGCCATTTTATTGTGCATGTGTTTCAGTTAAATAGTCTGGTGTCCATGGTAATTGCTCTCACCGGCCAGGGTTTTATAGCGTGTAACTGTCCAAATGCATGCGAAAATGACTGAAACCCACAATAGACATCTGGTATGAGATTACATAAGGGTGAAACATTGGCGCATTTTGGCATTTGACTAATAGTGATAATGTCTTACTGCATCGATATGAATAAAAAGCTTGGCTAATGTAGATTAAAAACATCACCAGTCGGCTTTTGCATTTATCCATTTTATTAGCCGCATATCGAATCAAATACACAAACATATTTAGGAGATGGATTAAAGCAATTCTGAAAATGTTTATTCAAGTAAACAAGATCATAAGCCAATGAACTTGTACAGAATGAGCCATTATCTCATGAGATTTGTGCCTATGTGAGATGGTAATAATGTTTGAATCATGCTGCTTTCAGATTGTCATACATGTTTCAAACTGGTAAAATAAAGACACTTCTCAGCAGGACTTTGCGTCTCTGTGACAGCCAAAATGGTTCTGTTTGTTCAGGAGGAAACATGAACTTATAGAAATGTTCATTTTAGACTCACCCTGCTGTCTGATCCTGTAAACACACACACATTGCATTAGTGTCAGAGAGATTAACATAGACAGTTAGTCACTGATGCAGGGTTGAAACGCTTCCATGACATCGGCTTCACTTGGAAATGGCTTTTTAAAATACCGTATTTTAGACAAAAGCTAAATCCCTATCAGAGCAGAGACGACATCAAAAAAGAAGAAGAAGATCCGTGTCCTCCAGGGGCTGCTTATGCATGTAATTCAGCACCTCAATATGTTCTGATGTACAACAGCTTTTCATTACACAGACTTTAAAGCACTTGTCAGAACTTTTGCTTGTAAACTTTAAAGTAGGCACTAATTACACCCTGATTTTCATAAATGAGAGATGATGAAATCTTCACCAACAGTTTAATAATAAGCTTCATTTTTCTTTGAGCGCTATTTCCCAGGAGGTTGAATCTTTTTCATATTTTTTTGTCTTAATCTAAACCCTAAGCACTCACACTGATTGGATATCATTGAAAGTGTGTTTAATATTATCTAATCTGGCTTCACTGGGTTCCTCTAAAAATTTAATTAAAATATTTCTACATGAAATATTTACCAAAGTCGTGATAATGTTCATTAATCTTGGTGGAATTCAATACTTTAGCAAATCAAATATCTCACTAAAACGTCACAGCGCGGCTTATCTTATTTAATCTTGTTTGAATATACTGTAAACATCCTGTACTGTATATGCTTAGATTCTGTCTCTACATGCTGTAAAATAATCTATCCTTAGTATATGATGATGAGGAGTCTGAAATCTAGCAGTCATCTCCAAGCAATATGTACAGCCACCCCCCCTTTAATTCGATGTGTTTTTATGTAAAAACACGAAAAGCATCTGATCATTGTGGGTCTCAGTATTAGGCAACCTCAAACACAACCTTTTTTTTTTCCCCTACAGTGCCATTATTTATTTAACAAAAATGGATCCAAAAAGAAAAAAAAAATGTGGGCGATATTAAGTAGCCCCCATGACTCAATGGCTTATACTGTACTGTAGATCCACCTTTATCTAGCCTTTAATGACAATATCAGTCTCTCACATGTTTTGGTCCATTCTTTTTCACAACATTGGAAGTTTTTCCGTATTCCCTTATGCACACCTCTCTTAAGCTCACCACAACATTTCAGTTCTGGACTTTGACTAGGCCATTCCGAAACCTTGATTCTTTTATTTCCCATCCACTCTGATGTACAGTAGATTTATTGGTGTGCTTCGAATCATTGTCCTGTGGCATGACCCAATTTTGACCAAGCTTTAGCTGTCAGACCTCACATTTGCCTCTAGAATACTGTTATACAGATGTGTTCATGAAGATGTGTTCCCTTCACTGCCATCCTTGACAGTGAGTATGAGTGTGAGTGTGCTTCCATGATGCTTTCTCGTGGCACACTTTCCAAACAAACTGTACTTGTTCAGTCTTCTTGTGCTTGTCCCGCCATGGACTTTAACATTCAACATGCTCAGTTAGGCCCGTACGATCTGAGATGTATTGTTTTTTTGTTTTGTTGTTTTTTTTTTTGTATTTTTCTGAGCATTGCACAGTCTGATTTTGGAGTGAATGTGCTCGGACGTCCACCCCAGGAAGATTGGCAGCTGTCTTAAATGCTTTCCACTTTTGAATAATCTTTCTCACTGTAGAACGTTGAACTTCAAATTGCTTTGGAAATGGTTTTATAACCTTTACAAGATTGATGTGTAGCAATAATTGCTTCTCTAAGACCACTGTTTATGTCTTCCCCTCTTGGCACACATCTGCGCCACACCAGCCAACTGCCAAAAACCTCTGCTTTTATAGAGCTCTGCACACCTGCTGATGATCCATTTATCAAGGGCTGATGATTATCAGCATCTGGCTGCAACTTACCCTATTAAATCCTGTGGAAGCAGTAAGACGTACTTAATATAGCATTGCATGTTGTAATAAATAATGTCACGGTGAATAAAAGTTATTAGTTGCTCATCTGAGGTTTTATTTGCCCAATACTAAGACCAAACTATGATCAGATGATTTTTTTTTTTTTTTTGCACAAAAATAGGATGGTGGGGTGGGGGGTGGGGGGTGTACTAACTTTTGAACATAACTGTACTGTACAAATGTTGTGTGTGTAAAAATGTATGTTATGTGTTTTTTGTCTACAAAGGTACTATACAAATGTATTTTATTCAATAGGGTAAAAATTCTATTAAGACATAAAAAATTTGCTTGTGTTTATTGTTTGTCCTGGCATTACATTACCTATAAATAAAGTATGATTTGATCCATTTCTTTCACACAGCTTTTACAATTTGGAGGTGTTCCAGCTAATTAGCAGTGCTGGGAGGTGCCAATATTTCCTTTATGAACCTGTCAAAGCATAATCAGGAATCAGCACATGCATACAGTGAATAATAATAACCGTGAATTGCAGGATTTCACCTTTAAAAAAAAAAAAAATAAATAAATAAATATTTATTTTCTCCAGGGAGGTTTGTATAGACAGCAATGACATGAAATGTGTTTCATTTCACGTAAACTGAACCACCTTAAAATGGATTGCAGTCAGAACTCATGTTGTTCCCAGCAACCTTGATAATGAGTAACACATTCAGTCATGGGGTTTGTCATTCTTTGCACTTTGGTGTACTTTAGCAGCAATAGTCCAAATTATAGCAGGTTATACAGCATCTGATGATCTGAAACAGATCTGCAAAATTATGGTGCAATGGGAACAAAAAAGAAAATGTAGCAGAGCGTCGGCAGCTCCTGTTTCAGATCCTCTTGAAGTGAGTTGATCCGCTTGCATGCACTCTAACGCTGCATTTAACCTTTGAGGTCTGATGATGAAAGGGAATATTTAAAGATAAACAGATAGATGTACAGTAGGTGTACATTTCTTTGCATCACTTTCAAACCAGAGGTCTCTCTTCGGTCTAGGTGTGTAAGAAACCTCAACCACACATCCGAATCCAGTACAGACGTTATTTTTGATCTAAACCGCGTCTCTTGCATATTTCCTGTTTAGCGCCCACTCACCCATTTAAACTGCTCAATCATCTCTTATCTTTGTGAGGTTTTTCCGAGTGTTATTTCCACGGTATGCTTCTTCATCATAATGCTCTGGTAATCTGATCAATTCTCCTCTGCCCACTTCACATTAATGAGTTTTGATTTGTTTTTAAAGCTCAAACTTAGCGCACGTCCGACGCCTTCCGCTTTCGGACACAGGCAATGTGCAAGTTGGTCATGGGCTTTAAAATATTGTTGATGTTATCAACAGTACAGTACCTGCAGTGCTTCATCCTGGTCGGCATCACAGCAGATTAGGTTGCTAATTTTTATTTGTACAAAAGATGTAAATGTCAAAAAAGGACTTTTGATGGATAACAGAACATACTGTAGTTATGAGAGCAAAAACTCTTTATTTCACTATACAACCCCAAGCTACACTAATACACTCATTCCAGCATTTCACTAATGCTTGCATACTATCACGGTAGAAAATGTTCTGTTTCATGTCAGAACCGCCGGCTTCCTTAATTGCCCAAACATGTAAAAATGGCTTGAAGCGAGGTCAGGACTGTAGGGGGATGTACTGTAGCAATCACTTCCAGCCGAGATTCTGTAATGTCCAAGTGGTGTTTGTGAACAATTGTGTGTTCGTTATTCATTTCCAAGGACCAGGTATTCCACTCGCTGAATGTTCACCGGAATGGCTGCAGTAAAGTCCGAGCTGCCTTTGGTGACATGGTCATAAACTGAAATATGGCTTTCTTTAACACCTTTGACTGTTCGAATGTTTTACTAAAGCTAAGCGCATCATCACCATCGCCTAGGTTCACAGTTCGATTCCTGCCTCCAAGTGTGCATGGAATTTGCATGTTTTTCCCGTGTTTGGTGGGTTTCCTCCGTGTACTCCGGTTTCCTCCCACAGTCCAAAAACATGCAGATTAGGCTAACTGCCCATAGTGTGTGAAGGTGCGTTTCGATGAAGTATACTTCACGGGAGGTTAAGTGTGTTAAGTGTGATTCCAAACCGCAGGGATCGAAAATGTTCAGTTCAAAGGGTTCAAACGATGTAGGGAAACGAGTGAGCAACAGGTCTTCACTTCTCCAGAAAAGGGAATGAAAATTTACTCATAATCCATTGCATCTTGCTGGAGCGTGAAAAAAAAATGGAGCTCAGAAAAGGATTTCTATATTTATTATCATTATTACTGAGGATGACATGATATTAAAAGGACACGATGGTGAAATTAAAATTTTGATTTAATCAGGAAATTCTTTGTTTTCTATAGTCTAGTAATCTGTAAAAGAAAAAAAAAACTCTTTAATCAAATGATGCATCTTTTCTTTTAAGCAAATTATTATTACTCAATCAAAAAATTATTCACAAGTTCTACATGTTTAAATAACATATGTTTTATAATGGTATCAGTTTTTGTTTCAATAAATATTAAATATTTAATGTCCATAGTGTGAAATTTCCACAGCAGCAGCGACAGGTATCCAAGGTGTCTATGTTACCATGATAACGCATGGAGGAAGTGACATCTGTGCTGGTGACTTTGGTGAGTCCCCTTCACCGACATTCCCAGCAAACGGAGAAGGGAGCACCCTGTAAAGTACACTTCGGAATGAAATGCAGCTTGAGTAAAGTATATACTGCATGTTTATGTGTGTCCTGCAATGTATTGGCACCCTGTCCAAGGCAGGCCTTGTGCAGGTCACAGCACCAAACCTTTTCGAACTGCTCGCTCGCGCACCGTTGGGGACGGCGTAACACACTCGGAGGACAGCGCTATCCGCTCCCTCCGCTGCGCGAGCTCACAGACGCCCCTGACTGGCTGTAGATCCGTGACTAATGTCGGAGCACTATGTACCTCTCATCCCTCCCCTCTGAGAGAGCTCGGCCAATCAGCTACAGTTACAGCACCACCCGGGATTCGAACGTTTGTATGAAATATGAAAAATGTGTATGAATCAAAATAATTAGAAAATCCCGGATTAACAAGCGGAGGGCGACGGTGGCCAGGAAAATCTGCCTGAGATGGCAGTAAGAAGTAACCTTGACAGGAACCGGACTCAACAGGGACCCCATCCTCATTTGGGTGATAACGGATTACAGGGATTGTTCTGCAGTCATACTGTGTGTTAGGAGGCTGGAAGTTCAATATAACAGTTGATGCCTTCAAGTTAATATGGAATCCAGTTCATTATTGGAGGCTCAGGTAAAATGGACTGTACGAAACTCCAGTCCTGAACTATTTCCTTTATGGGCCTGAAAATGTCAAAGGGTAGTTGGTTTTCATCACATCGAAGCGTTTTGTTTCATCACTACTCCACAAACACACAAAATAGAAGTTTAGGTTTGGTTGTGTTCGAAAGTACTGTCTACTTTATCAAGTTTGTGGTATTTCAGGTAGTCAGAGACTTCACAGCATGTTTAACAGCATGTTGGCTAGCAGAGACTCTGATGCACTAGTGCATTAGGAGGAAATGATACAAAAAAAAAAAAAAAACAGGCCTAAAAGTGGGAACAAAATACACGGTAAAAGAGTCAAGGAGTCTGTAATCTAACAAGCGAAGTGCACCTAGAAATGTAACCATGGCACAAACCAAAGGCATTCATTTTAGTCCAATTATGGTGTTGCAGCTCTGTTTGCCATCATGACAGGTCACAGAAGAGAGTGTGATGCAGTTGTTATCAGTCAGCACACCAGGAAGAGGAGGAGGACAGGAGACTGAGCTGCATTTTAACCAGAGATGATATCATTTTTTTTTTTTTTTTTTTTTTAAAAGCAACAGTAACACTTCAGGAACTAAATGTTACTACAATAATGAAACTTTATAAAGGAGTTCTATCATACGCATGCACACAGAGGTACAGTCATCAGAACAGTGCACAAAAAGGCAGCCACATGCACGATTGCTATTTTTTTTTATTTTTTATTCAAGTGTTTCAAGTGTGTAATCTGGACTAAATTGCATGCACGGTAAACTAACATTCAGCTCTTACCATTTAGCTTTTTTTCTTCTCCCTTAAGCCTATGATTTAAAGCATGCACCACTGATCTGTCATTCTTCTCTTCTTAGGATTTGTACATCCAAAACTATTTTGGTACAAACAACAACAACAACAACAACAACAACAACAACAACAACAACAAAAAAAAAAAAATCAATGATTGAGAAAAGTATTACACCCACTATTGTATTTCATCATGACTACTGATGTGGTGTTATGGATGCAAGACAAGGCTGATCTATTTATAAAGCAGATTTTATACACACAGGCAACTCAAAGTGCTGTACATACTGTAAGTGAGTGCGATCAGAATTAGGAAAAAGAGCAGTAAAGGATTAAAGAAATAATCTTTGTTTTTATTCATGTCCACGAGGTAATAAATTAGGGTATAGTAATAGTAATTAAAATCTTGATTAACACAATATGATGAGAATGATTTTTAATTAGGTTATAATATAATGCAAAATATAATTTCACAGAAAAAGAAAGAACAATAATGCAGTAGAGCTAAAAAAAAAAAAAAAAGTGCAATGTTTTTAACAAATTTAAATGTGTAAGCAGAAATGTATAAATTGCACAAAATTTTTATCTCTGTGTCCCTTTCTGTTGAGAGCCAGGCTTCTTTATGGCCTCAAAGACATGTCTTTTTTTTTTTCTTTTTTTTTCACCAGACAGAAAATGTAGCATTCTCAATGTTTCTCCATTCACACTTATCTCATTTGCTTGTGTTCAAAACCTGGTGGAGTAAAACAAGTTAGATTGTACAGTCCATGTGCATTTCATTACCATCATGCATATATGATATATGACCTGTTAAACAGGCAGCCTGTGAACATTTTTGGTGCAGCATACTTTTTTGTGATTCCTTTAGACAATTTTGAAATATGAGATGCAAAGGATGAATTGTTTCCATTACATTTTTTTTCTTTTTGCACAATGATAAGAGGGCTTGTCAGCTGCTTTCTCATTATTAAACACCTGAAAAGTGTTTATTCATCCTGCTTTTAACCCTTTAAAGTTCTGCACATTTTTTTTTTTTTTTTTTTTTGTAAGGAACCTTTTGTGTCACATTTCTGTCTCACTTCATCTTATTGAAAAAAAGTGTTTACCCTGTTGAATTTGATTATGCTATCTCTACCACTTGGTTGAGGTTCTGTATGCTAAGCTAAATTAAACTAAACAAAAAACAAACAAACATTACAATCCTTTAAAGATGCATTCTATGTGATTTTCTTCTAGTTTTTGTTTGGTGTTTATAAATATAATGATACTTTTACCATGAAGCAACATCTCAACCGTTTGGAGGAGCCCTCAAAATGAGTCTGTTTGATAATAAGGAAAAATTGGAAATGCATCCCTTTTTAATAGTAGGGATGTTAAAGTACTAGAGAAGATACAGTATATAAAGTACGACTAAATCTCTTCACATTTCTCACATTCCTTGCATAATTTCTGACTAATTCCCATTACCTTTATGAATATTTACAATATTGCTTATGTGAAATTTTACATTTACTAAAGCAGTCTCTTCATGAGCACTTATTGCACATGGCACAGCGTGAATTAGGGACATGGACTTGACAAAGACAGGATAACGAAGCTTGGATATTATTATTTAAGTAATAAAATGACAGAAGTGGTTAAGTTGTTTGGAGAGAAATAAGGTTTTACAAATTGAATGTGTGAAACATAGGAGAAATAAACATGCACTAAAACTGGACCAATCATTGCTGAGCATTCGTATTACTGAATTCTTTATGTAAAAACAAAGAAGACATATTCATTTCAAATCTTTTAATGAAATATTTTGGTTTTCAATATTATCAAATGCCACATTACCACATCGAACTGTATTAAAAGGTTCATAGTCGAATGCAAAGTAAGCTAATTAGCGTTCCCAAATTGCCAGTAGTGTGTAAATGACTGTGTGTGTCCATGTGTGTCCTGCTATTTCTTGGCACCCTATCCAGAGTTCGCCCCACCTCATGCATGAAGTCTCCTGGGATCCTATTCTTCTCCCCTGTACTGGAAGCCAAAGTTTTTTGTAAATTTGGTGCTCTCCTTAAAAGTACAAAAGAAACCAAGCACTCGTCCGCTGTATTTACAACTCATGTTAGGCATTTCTTCTTCCTCTTTTAATATGTTTTGTTTCATGCACTTTATATTTATGCACATTGTTTGGCCAACAAACAAACAAACAAACAAACAAACAAACAAACAAACCCCTGCTGTCTGGATTGAAATAACTGAATACATCTATATCTCCATAACATAATATAATAAGAGGCATAATTATTGCAGAGATTAATATGTTTTAGCTGGCTAACAGTTCCTTTAACCCTAACTGAGTATAATCTCATTTTTAACCATGTTAGAAAACATACTGTATACTGTGGACATGGAAAAATATGATTGTGCTTTAAAATGGTCACTTTTTGGGTCTGTATTAATATTAAACAAAACAAAACAAACAAACACACAAAAAAAAGAAATGAGGCTAATCCCCTAAAAGAATTCTTCAGGTTGCTATGGAGCACAAAAGCGGGATTTTGGAACAATGGAAAAAGTGATCTAATGTGGCCAGATGAGTTCGGGTTGTCTTTACTGCAGAGCGATACAGTAGATGCATCAGGGTAAGAAGGGAAGCACATAAAGCCATGCATTCATCATGCGCAGTGGCCAATGTATGGCCTCTGGAGGCAGTGTTGAGCTCTGTGGTTGCTTCAATCAGGGAGATCTACTGTAGACACCGCAACATTTTGTGGCAATTAAATGAATAACCAGTGTTATTGAAATCACATCAATGCATTTTTTCCCCCCGGATGGCATGGTCATATTCCAGGATGAATTTGTCAAGATTCATCAGGCTCACTGGGAGCACCCATCGACAAAGTTATTTAGCATAATCAGATAATCAACAACAGCTTGGTGGTGCTTAGATTACTACTGATTATTTTCTTACGAAAGCATCCACCCGGGTGTCTTGGTCCTTACCTGTGAAAATCTCTGATTGGTCTTGACACTTGCATAATTTACAGCTAACAGTAAATGGCTTAACAAGATGTATTAAACCGGAACAAAACATACTGTATATAATTATTGCATGTTTAGGTTGTTAGATATAATGATTCTGAATAACAGAAAGGAGGAAGACTTTTTAAAATGAGATATTACATCGTGATCTCTAATAAATAAGGCAATGTGTAATCATCATTGACAGAGCAGTGATAATAATTATAAGAAGAAAAAGAAGTGGATAATGAACTCTTTCATGCATGTTTTATTCCTTACATATAAAACTTCTGAAGCATTTCAAGGAGCTGATTGCTGAGCATGTGTTTATTAATAGCTATCTGTTGCTGTCTTGGCGAGACTGATGTGTCACACAAGGAGAAAAAATGCGCTGACAAAATAGCATTTATATTATACTGATAATTATCATAATTAATTGGCATTATGATATTGTCTGAGACTGATAAGATTTTATTTTACTCACCATGGTTGTTTATTATTATTATTATTATTATTATTATTATTATTATTGCTGTTGTAGATTATAAAATATATTATTACATGCATTATCTGTTCTTGTCATTCTCTCTCAATCTTTCAATATTTTAATTTTTTATTAAATTTAATTAAATTTAATTTTTTTGCATTCAGAAGTTCTCCAATATATCGCAGGTCCTCTATTTCGTTTCCTGTTTGCTTCATTTATAAATGACTCCAATTTTTTACACAGATAAATAAATCCCGAGACCACATTTCTCATTCTCTTGTCTTCTACGTGGATGGATGGAGAATGATGAAGAATGTCCAATCTCGGGTTTTAGCAAGCTTTGTGATATACGTGAGAGTCTCTCAGCAAAGCATCAGACCATGAAAACATACCTGCTTCAACATTCTGTCATTTATTTCCAAACTTCTCTCACAAATGAGTGTCTGGTCTTAATGGAAGTGTCTGTTAGGGAACAGAACTGGAAGGTGCACGGAGATTGTAGCTGTAATTCTACCTGCTGTTTGATTTATTGACACTGCAGTTTGTGGACGTACATATTAAACAAGCCATACATCATTATGTCGTAATAATATTCGCTAGTAAGTCTGTGGGCCTTCTTTAACAACCGGTGTGATAATTAGTGAAATGAAGAATTTTAACCAATTTTTTGTTTTCATGCACATTGGACAAAAAGAAAAAAAAAACATAAAAAATCATAATTTTGTTACATACTTTTATAAATTGTTCATGCACATTGGACAAAAAGAAAAACAAAACATAAAAAATCATAATTTTGTTACATACTTTTATAAATTGTTCATGCACATTGGACAAAAAGAAAAACAAAACAAAACATAAAAAATAAATCATAATTTTGTTACATACTTTTATAAATTGTATTAAATAATTGATGTTAAAAAAAATGCCATAAAATATTAAAAATATGTTATAAAAATTTGATACATTCAACTTATACTGTATATTAATGAGATTTTTTTTTTTTTTGTAATTAAAATTACCTAATATATATATTTTTTTCTTTTACAAATTAGACATTTTGCCCAGTTGTTCACCCATGTTTTAATGGAATCTCTAATAAATACCGTTACTCACTCATTTACTCACTCACTCCGTCTATACCACTTTATCCTGTATGTAGGGTCATGGTGGGCCTGGAGCCTATCCCACAAGTCTTAGGGCATGAAGCGTGGTACACCCTGGATGTAATGCCAATCCATCACATACACACAGTCACACACTCATTCACACACACTAGAGGCAATTTGGGAATTATCCTGTTATCCTAATTATCCTAATCTGAGCAAACTCCATGCACACAGACCCGAGGTGGGAATCGAACCCAGACCCTGGAGGTGCAAGGCGACAGCGCTAACCACTAAATACAGTACTGTGAACTGGAGATTACTGAAGTCGACCACACAATGATGGATTTGGTTGCACAGTACTGCGTATTTGTATCTTAACTTCTTATCTTCTTCTTCTTTTAGCATCCCTCTGATGATTATTCTTCCTTTAATTACCAACAGATATTTAAGCACAGATGAAGTGGCACATTAAGACGAAAACATCTTCATCTTTTTCATTTCCATTTCTCATTGTCTCTTTGTCCTTTTCTTTGGATGTCCTTGATTGATTACACCAACATATCACCGCAGTGCTGTTTCATACTGTAGGTTACAGGTCAATTAAAGGCAGCCAATTAATCAGCAAAATTCAATCCACGATTTGTTCCAGTTGATGAGAAATGCAGCTTCGGGACATGGCGATGTCATTATCATCATGTAGAGTTTGTTTACATGCATCATACAGTACAGAGGAGGCGATTGTTGATGCTAATAATATTAAGGAATCTCTTACTGTCAGCACATGGAAGTGGTGTTTGGAAAAAAAAAGCTCTTAGCAAGTTAGAAAATGCTGTAAAAGATTTCACAGATGTGATGTCTCCTTCCTTCTTCATGTATTGTACTGTATGTTTGTGCCTGAGCTCGTGTTTAGGACCAAGGCTTTCTACACCATTCCAGCACTTTATGTTTCCCTGCACGTGGCCATTCAGAGAGAACAATTTTCCATCAGCATGGAACTGAATGAGCTCTAAAGGAGAGGGACAGAAAGAGGCGCTAATGGAAACCTGAGATCTCTTACTGCACATCCGATGGAGCCATGATAAGAGACCTAGGACTATTTTAATGAGTGAAGAAAAGATGTACTGCTGTCGCACTGTGTATTTCAGTCCGATTATAGCTGCTGTTTGTTCTCTTGTTAGTTCCCACCTACTAGCTCTCACTGTCTCACTAACAACAACAAAAAATTGTGAGATTGTGGGACAAACAAACATTTCGTCTGAGACATGTCAAAACTAACTTCCAAAACTTTTCAAACTGCTGCTCTGCTGTGTATTTTACATGCATGAGCTCAAAATGGCGGTTAGTATTGGCGAGTGATGCTGTGATTGACAGGAGAGAGGGAGTATGTCATCTCTCCCACCATGACAGCTGGGTTTGCTGTCTTGACTCGTGGCCATGGCTGGCTTTGGCATTTCTGGGATTCAAACACATAATTTCAGGATCTAGTAGACATGTAAACCTGGTACAGTATAAAAGGTGTACGTGGAGACTGGAGGTATTTATAGAGGTCCAATGCAAGTGTTGTTGATATCAAATGGGTCAAAAAAGAGGGAGGATACACTGGTCAACTGTAACATTAACACCACATAGCATTAACGAATTAATATAAATGATCAATATACAGTACCAGTAAACTAGTCTCAGGATCATGGGCACCCATCTGTGACGTTTCCAAGTACACACTAACCCAATGTGTAGTTGACTGATTGGATTAGTATTGAATGAAATGAGTCTTAAATCTGGAAGCAAAATGTGTTTTTTTTTTTTCTGCTTTCTCTAAAATCTCCTTCAATTTCTTTACTGTCTTTTTTCCATCCCTCCCAGACCCCTCTCATCCATCTTGAGTTTCTTCTTTGCTTAGAGCTAACCTCACCTGAGTGTTGTGTTTTTACTGACACCCTTTCAGCACTCTCAGTATTGTTTCTCTTTGTAGTACTTTTTTTTTTTTTTTGTGAAAGAGAAAATGCTTTCTTTTTACTATCCAGGTTTGTGTAGATCTTGCGGTTGATGGTATCCTTTGCTAAAAGTGCTGTAGACAGTGCTGTGCAAAACTATTGCACCACCCTCATTTCTTCATATTTAATTCAATTCAATTAAATAAAAAAAAAAGGGGAACAAATTTCTAAAAAATCCAATTTACAAACAACCTTAGCAGTGTTTCTCACTAAATTGTGCCGTAGACATATATTCCTTTTAATTCTACTTTAGATTTTTGTTTAAACTTGAATGAGGCATAGGTCTGTGTGATTTTCTGAGGTCCTGACTGCTGCGGTACAGGGAGTGGGCTGAAAATTAGAGGCAAAAACTTGCCAAAAATTTGAGTAAAAAAAAAGTCCTTCAGGAAGCCTGGAGAACTATTCCTCAAGACAAGAAAGCAAAATAAGAAGGAATATCAAGACTTTTGCAGAGTACTGGAGCTGAATAATAATTTCAGTTATTAAATATTGCTTGTGAATCAGTTTTAGATGAAAAGTCTAATTATTTTATTTTCTGTGCTCAAATTTGAAATGAAATGCTTATATGACTTATATGAAATGGAAAGATGGGATAGAATATAATTAATAAAAGGAAAACTGCACTATAATATATATATATATATATATATATATATATATATATATATATATATATATATATATATATATATATATATATATATATATATATATATATATATAATATATAATATGATAAATATATAATTCCCCATTAAAAATATATATATATATATATATATTATATTTTATTTTATTTTATTTTATTATTATTTTTTTTAATCTGGTATGGAATCCAGAAATTTACAGATTTAGGAAAGTTCCAAAAATTTTTATTTAAATATACTTTTATATATAAAAATATATACATTACACAGATTATGAAAAGTATAATTATATACTGAGAAGTATATGAAAAAAAAAAAACATTGGAACATATGGCATGTGGGTGTGACAGCAGCAGTATGAGTGAAACATGACATGGAATGAAAAGTGAAATGTGGTTATTGTCCATATTCTAAAGTTAGTCCTCATTTTATGTATAAATATGGTCAATATTTTACGTGTCATCTGGTCAATATTAGTGCTGACCTAATAAAAAGCTGGAAATGAAGGTGATGTGAAAAAGGAGCCATTTGTCTTCTATTTGTTGAGAAAAGATCTATTTATGAGGTATAACTGAGTGAACTGCTGTTGTGTAAATCAGTCTGTGTGGTCAGATTATAGTTGAACTCCAACTGTATCTGCTCAAGCAATGGATCAATACAGATATTGTATGGGGAGGTTCATGTGGCAGATGTATCAGACTGCTGTGATAAAGAAGTAGCCTGCTAAATAGACCCTGCAAACCAGTAGGGAACTTTGTGGTAGTGGATACAGCATTTTTGTCACATGTTCTTCAGCATACTGTAGGTCTAAAAAACTCTAAATTCCCATGAGACATCTGTTTATACTGTAAATCCCACTGCACAGAGAACACTAAATCAGCTTAGTCATTAATGCTTAGATGAAACGCATGTGCTTGAGATTTATTATTATTATTATTTATAAGTCACATCCTGTTTACAGAGACAGAACCAAGAAAAAAAGAAGAAGAAAAAAAACAGATTTCCGATCAACCAACCTCTTTATTTCCCCACAAGACCCCTCTAAACCGTTTGCTATTTCAGAGCTGGAGATGGCCAGGTGAAATTCAGGAGCTGCTTAAGTCCAAAACTATCTAAGGGCTGCTCTAGCCTCTGAGGTGCTTGCTTTGGTGCCTCTGATCTCCCTGATAGATAAATAAAACTGTCATTCAGAATCTAGCCTCCCGTTTCCCAAAAAAGGCTTTCTCTTTCCTTTTTCCTTCTATTAACCATCAGGAGGATCTTGTTTACACACGCGTCACTACTTCAAAGCAGGCAGCAGCTTGAAGGAAGGTCATGAAGGAATTTGGATGGATAGAGATTGAGATGAGTGTGGTCTGATGGAACAGAATGTTAAAAAAAAAAGAAAACGAGAACTAGTGGACATGGTTGAGATGAGTCTAGTGTCATCTTGATTGACCTGTTTGGTTAAAATGTGAGGAAAAACAGGAGGCAACTATATATAAGTAAGCAGAATAAATGAACTACCATCATAGTTTATGAGAGTGTAAAACAGATCTGAAAGCACAGCAAACTCTGGAAGGGAATCAAATGTAGACATGAATATAAATGGAGCTTCATGAACATCAACAGTTTAATTTGTTTTCCATGGTCAGTCAGTGAAATTCTCAAAACAGCACTTGTATATATCAGTCCCGCATCATGTCTTCATCATTTACTAGAAATGGGCAGGGCAGTGACTGTCTCAACACCTGCAGGATGTTCAGTTCTATAATGACTTCCATCACTATACAGTCACCACTTCATTAGATTCACCTTGCTAGTACTGGGTTGAACCTGCTTTTGACTTCAGAACCGTCTTAATAGATTCTATAAGGTGCTTGGAGATTTTGGTCCATATTGACATGATAACCTCATACAGATTTGCCGGTTGCACATCCATGTTGTGAATCTCCCATTCCACCAGGTGTGCTGTTTGATTGCGACGTGTTGACTGTGGAGGTGGTTACAGTGAACTCATTGTCATGGTCCGGAAACCAGTTTGAGCTTCGTGACATGATGCATTATCCTGGGGTTATAAAGGGACGGACATAGTCAGCAACTAAATTGGTACTTGGTATTGAGGGAAGGAGTGAGTTTGACACTGGCGCTATGGGACAAATTTGCTGACATAGTTCGGGAGCCTGGCACGGCCTAAATATTACATATTTTTAGTTCAAAAATGATCTAAACCTTACTGTGAACAGAAGAATGCTATAAAATTGAAGGTCAGGTATCATTAATAAAAGATCTTTACAGCAATATTCTAATTAAACTGGATTGGAGTTCACTTTGATTGCACTTTTTTTTTACTGTAACAAACTTTTTTTTTCCCGAACAGCTTGGCACGTGTTTAGGCTAAATGATTCTGGCAAGTACTAGTGGATTCTCTCCATGTGAGACCTGATGGACTGTGTGATCTTCTGTCCATTAGATCCATTAACTGGGTGCAGTTGATGTGATTGATTGGTACAATGTGTACAGGGAGGCAAATACAGGGGTGCTGTTGCAGCTACACTGTAATGAGGAAAATCTTTTATTGTACAGATCTTTGTGCGTTGTGTTTTTTTGTTTAGTTTTTTGTAGACTTTCTACTGAAATACATGGAAAAATTTTTTAGAAGTGTTGAAAGGACTGTGAATTGAAGTTTCTCAAATTTTCCTCCTATTTTTTGCAGTGTATTAGTTCAACTGCTAATTGACATAAATATCTGATCAGCCAATCACATGGCAGCAACTCAGTGTATTTAGGCAAGTAGACATAGTCAAGACAACCTGCTGAAGTTCAAACCGACTATCAGACTAAGGAAGAAAAGTGATTTAAGTGCTGGTGCCAGAGGGTCTAGTCTGAGTATTTCTGAATCTGCTGATCTACTGGGATTTTCCCACCTAGCCATCTCCAGGGTTTACAGACAGTGGTCTGAAAAAGAGAAAATATCCAGTTAGTGGCAGTTCCCTGAGCTGGTAGAAAGTCAAATAAAATATTGTTACGACTGAGGAATTCCAAAGAGCTTCTCTGAAACCGCCACACATTGACCCTTGAAGCAGAAAGGCTAGAGCAGCAGAGGACCACAGCTGGCACTACTCCTGTCAGCTAAAAACAGGAAACTGAGGCTACAGCTCACTTGGTCTCACCAAAATTGCACAACAGAAGATTATTCGAAAAATGTTTCCTCATCTGATGAGTCTAGATTTCTGATGTGGCCTTCAGATGGTTTGTTCGGAATTAGGCATAAACATAAAAAGCATGGATGCATTTTGCCCTGTATCAAGGCGGCTGATTGTGTAATGGCGTGTGGGATATTCTCTTGGCCCACTTTGGGCTCCTTAGTACCAACTAAGCATTGTTTAAATGTGACCTGAGTGTTGTTGCCGATCATGTCCGTTCCTTTGTTACCATAACATAATGTGACGTGTAACAAAGCTAAAATGGTTTCTTGACCATTGACCAAACTGGTTTCTTGAGCGTGACAATTAGTTCAATGTATTCAAAGTCACCAGATCTAGATCCAATAAAACGCCTTTGAGATGTAGTGCAGAAAAATCTTACTGGGCACACTGCATCATGTCGTTATGTCAATATCAACCAAAATCTCTAAGGAATATTCCATTGCATTAAGACAGTTCTGAAGGCAAAAGGAGGTACAACCTGCTAGGATTTTCCTTTTAGCAATGTTGGCCACTCTGCTTGGTCAATCACTTGGGAGTGTTTGTGTCCATGTATTAATTTGCCTACTTGTGCATGCTGTATGTCAGTGGATGAGAAAACTCGTTTTAAAAGTTATTGTTATGTTAATGTTTGTCTTTTTCCTCTGGAGACATTGTTGGATTGCTGACTATATACTAATGACAGGTAATCTTGTACATCCTCCACTTCATCTGTGAGCTCTCTGCTGCCAACCTATATTAGAAAATCACAGTTCTTATTTTAGGGCTGTATCTTGAAGCAACAGATGCAAGTGCTGCTAATTGAGTGTCACGAAGATGAGTCAGTTTATTGGGTTAAAAGCTGTTGGGTTAGAAACTGTTTGTCTGCTTCAGCTCCAAGGATTTAGTACAATTTCGGGCCAACTTCAGAGAAATATTGAGAATTAAAGACTATTCAAAGCTATAAAACTACTCCAAATTGATTTTCTTTCAGGTTTTCAAAACATTGAGAGTGGAAAGCTCAATGAAACTGTAGACTTCTTGAAGCTTTTACTCATTCTTTAGTCATTTCCCGCTCCAGAAAATCAGATAGTTGGCTTAACTGATTACTTTATTGCTTATGATATATTTAATTGCTAATAAATTCTGTAGCTGAGAAAAATACTAAATTCCACCAAAAACAAACCATCTTCCAATATTTACCTAATGCTCACAGTCATGTTGGTTACTTAACAAAAGACACTCCATCGTACTGAACTGTCAATAGAACATAGATACAGTATGATTTGCAGATCTCAAACATAAATGAGGTATTCCTTTAATTCCCCAGTTATTAAGTTATTAATGCCTGTGGTGTTGGCACAGTATCAAAGAGATATCAAACTTTTGGACAGCATCTCTCTGAATATTGCGCTCAAGCTGATTAATAAAGGATATGGAGTTGCAATAGATTGAAGGACTATTAAATTAAAGTAAATGTTAGAAATCTTTAGCTTTAAGAGTTTTTCATATGCCTCCTGCATGCTAACTAAATAGTACTGAAGTCCATTGGTGAATGAGGACTGAATACATAATTCAAACCTATAGACACTCTTACTCACTCACTCACTCACTCACTCACTCACTCACACATTGTCTATACCATTTTATCCAGTATACAGAGTAGCAAAGTGCCTATCCCAGAAGATTTGGGGCCCAAGGCGGCTACACCCTGGATGGAGTGCCAATCCGGGCTAACCCTAACCCTAACCCACATACACACACTCACATGCTTATTCACATACTACAGCCAATTTGGGAACACCAATTAGCTTAATCTGCATGACTTGTGGGAGGAAACTGGAATACCCAGAGGAAACCCACCAAGCGCACGGAGAACAGGCAAAGTCCATGCACACAGAACCTGAGGTGGAAATTGAACCTGGACCCTGATAGTGGTAACCACTACGCCACTCAATATTAAGCAATGGCAATATTTTGAAAGTTTACAGGGGACAATTCAACAATGTCAAAGTAAGGAGAGGAAAAATTTCAACAAATCTAGGAAAATACAAAACAGTGACGTAAATGTGGCTGAGGGTTCCCTCTGCTGGCCTGGAGGGGATGTGTTTATGGTGGATGTCATGGTTATCTTCCTAACACCACTATCCCTTTACCAAGAAACTGAATCGATACTGGATGGATACTGTTTCCATTAAAAGCAATAATTCATATTTTTGATATTATAACATCCCATGCATCCATCCATCATCCATGACATTTATTCTGTGTAGGGTGGCAGGAGTACTAGAGCCTATCCTGTTCAATTTAGAACACATTGTGGGGTACAAATTGAAGGACAAGCTAGACCACATGTTCTTGGTATGTGGCAGGAAACCCAACAAGCATGTGAGATCATTCAATCTCTACTGTATTCCCACCAGACCAGATGTGAGAAGCCACCTAAGCCATTAAGCCACCATGCCTCCTGTTGTTATAATATTTGATATCATATTTAATTTTATTCTATAAAATAAAACTGAACGAGATAAAATAAATTATCTCATTCAGTTTAGCAGTTCTGCCCATTTGATCTGTTACGTTCTAGCAGGCTTGTATCCTCAGCTAGAAAGAGAGACCAACTGAGAGTTTTTACACTTGTGAATGCTTTCCGGCAGGAACTCAGCAGGGATTCGAATAGATTGGGCTGAATAGTGGAAGAAAATGAAACGACACAAAACACAAATTGTTGCAGACTGCTGAGTTACATTAATACACTTTTTATATTCTCAGTAATGTGTTTGTTTGAAGGCATACATTTTTCAAGTCATGGGGCGGAAACTTACGCAGGCACAGAGCTGAGGGTTTAAAAGTTTTTGCTCAAAGCACATCACTGGATTTCATGTAGTCATGGAATCAAATTCTAACTTTCTCCTGGCTAAGACATAACCATATTCATTTATTATTTCTTTGACCAAATTTTCATGTATTTGAAATGGGTTTCTATTCAAATTATTTTAATCTTGTCACTAATAAAATAACTGATGCCCAGGTGCTGGGAAAAAAATAAGGTGGATTATAGTTTGCATCCAGTGCATTAGGACACAAATGAGAAGGAGAGGATTTAAAATATTTTCATTAGCTAAAAACATCAGAGCGAGCCAAGAGTAATGGCCACAAATAAGGACAAATGAGGACATTAGGCTGGTGGGTCCTCTTCCGGTCATGCTGCTATATGTGTTATTATTTATTCATGATGGATGTGTTTCATTAAGCCAAGAACAATGAAGTTTCTCTAGCAATGCAACTGCTGTTCTATGGGCGATGATATGAAAAATGTATGCTTGATGCTTCATAAATGTCTTGTGTTCTTATATAAGAAATCTATGTGTTTGATTAGTTGAGAAAGTTTTGGGGCCATTTTTGTTATTGGGTGTACTGTAGAACTTTGCTATGTTTAATGATTATAATTAGAAGCATTCATTTTAAAAACGATGGCATAAAATAGGAATCTGCTTGCATAATATATGCTTAAGGCAGTTAAAATCATACAATCTGTTCAAAAGCCTTTCTGGTTGCTTTAGAGGCCTCTAGCCTATGCCAGTAGACTTCGGGCATGTACCCAGAGGAAACCCACCAAGTAAGTGGATGACATCCAAAAGATGTGGGACTTGAACCCTCAACCCTTAAGGCCTTATGTGCTTATCATTACACCGCTGTGCCATCTAGTTTTTTTTTCTCCCTCACTCATGATCAATACAGTTTTATCCTGTCATCAGGGTCGCAGAGGCCTTAGGCATGAGGCAGCATTTAACCTGAACAGGGTGTTAATCCAGTGCACATATACATACACACACTATAACAGTCATTCACACACTACAGGCAATTTGGAAACGCCAATTAGCATAATCTGCATGCCCTTGGACTGTCGGAGGAAACCGGAGTACCTGGAGGAAACCCACCAAACATGGGAAGAACATGCAAACTCCATGCATAGAGTGAAGGTGGGAATCAAACCCGGACCTTGGAGATGCAAGGCAACGGTGCTAGCCATTAAGCCACTGTGCCACCTAGTTTCAATCAATCAATCAATCAATCAATCAATCAATCAATCACTCACTCACTCATTCATCCATCCATCGTCTATACCGCTTAATGCTGTATTCAGGGTCACGGGGAGCCTGGAGCCTATCCCAGGAGATGACCCTGGACAGGGTGCCAATCCATCTCATGGCACACACACACTTACACACTCATACAAAGACTATGGGCAATTTGGGAACACCAATTAGCCTAATCTGCCTGTCTTTGGACTGTGGGAAGAAACCAGAGAACCTGGAGGAAACCCACCAAGCACAAGGAGATGTAAGGGTTCACCCCTAGAGTGCACTGTGTGCCCAGTAAGATTGTTTTTTTTTGTTGTCATTTTTATTTGTATACTCAGTTTCCCAGAAGACACCTTGGTCAGGTGATGAGAGTGCTGACCTGAACCAAGGTAGCTCATTAAAATTTCTATAAAAAGCTGTTTGTTCTGGGAAACTGGGTCAAGTGGGCATGTATTTTAGTTTGTATTTGGTTCTGTATTTGGTTTATGTAGGGGACCTCTGTTTAAAGAAAGGCTCTAATTTAGTTATGGTTATGTTCGTTGAGCTTTTGTGTTATGGAACTGGTTTTGTTAGGTTGTCTCTTGTCTTATGTAAGTATTGTTCAGTGTCTACAGTGTTTGTTTCCCTCTTGTTTCGTGACTAGCATGTCTAGTTTATTGTATGTTGTTTGTATTAGTATGTTTAGCCACATGAGTGCTTAGCCACTAGTAGGCTTTAGCCTCTAGTAGGGTTAGCCGCTAGTAGGACTGGCCGCTTGTGGCTCTAGTCTCTAGTAGGTTTAGCAGCTAATATGGATTAGCCTCATGTGAGCTTAGCCTTTTGTGTGTTCGTGTTCCCCTGTAGGTTGCATCACTAACCAGCTTAGTTACTAACTCGGTTAGGTCATCATCCACTTTCCACAATAACCACATTGGATACTAACCCAACTAACAACTAACCTGCCCTGTCTCTTGTCTTGCCTCGTCTCTAGTCTCGTTTCTGGTCCTGTTTTGTCTTTTGTCCGGTCTCCTTGTCCCGTCCTGTCTTGTCTCTGGTCTTGTCTCTGCTTAGTTTCAGCTCCATGTCTCTCTGTGTTACGCTCTAAGCCTGAGTGTTATGCTTAAAAGAGCCTTTGTGTTGCTTAAAGAGCCTGTGTCGCTCTAAGCCAGGGTTAAGCTAAAGAGCTTTATGCTTTTGTTTATAGTTTGAGTTCTTTAAGTTTCTTTGTTTGTTTTGTTTCTTCATTATTCAGGTTATGTTTTAATAAAAGAATCTTTGTTTAAAACAACCCTCTGCGCTTATGCCTGCCCTTTAAACCCCACGGCAATCAACATCAGCCAGAACTACCTGCAATATCACCTAGTTCCTGACAGGAGAACATGCGAACTCATTGCACACAGAACCTGGACCTGGAAGTGCAAGGCGACAGTGCTGATTACTGCACCCACCTGATTTAATTTCTATCAATAAATCTTTTATCTTTCCCTACACTCATTGCCTAATTTCTGCTGTCGTCACATAACTCAAATATAATTTGATAGTGGTGCTGGAATCCATGCTGATCCTCATTGAAATTAATGTCACGAAATGGAAACCACGCGAGCCATGCAATTTTGGCATTACGTCCATGTACCCCGACTACCGCGTGCTGTTGCACATTTTTAAACAGGAGCCACTGGCCAGAATTTAGAGCACAGTTTCTGCATCTAATCTACCCCGTGCCTTCATTACTGCTTCTAAAAATAAATAAATAAGAAAAAAATCACCCACATTTATATGCATCATTATTCTGGTTAATTGCACCAGGTGTATTATATAGATTAGCATTTGATTGGAGTCACCTGCTTGACAAGGATTTCAAATTTTTACAATCAACTTACTTTTACTCCAACCCCCAATACACACCTGTGGCTCAGCTTGACCGAAGCCACACTGGGGAATTTTTGTAATTAGTATTCATCAAATCAATCATTCATTCTTTTTCAACACCTGTGCATTTCCAGCAGGGTTGTCCAGACCACCCGAAACTGCTGGGTTCCTAAAAGGCTATTTATTTATTTATTTATTTATTTATTTATTTATTTATTTTTATAGAAGCATGAGTAATGCTCCTCTCTGGAAAGTGAATGAAATCATTATTTCATATTCGTCTACTTATTTATTTATAAAGGTGATATGGTATAAGCGCATACTCTCTATATGTGCAGAGTAATGCATTACATTTCCCCATGGTTCTGCACCACTTCATATATCTCCATCTGTCATAGGACAGTCAGTGGAAGAGAATCTCCTGGCTTGGTGTGCGGAGCAGAGTGCATAATGTTAGAGGATGAAGCCCAGATTCAAGCTCGTGCTGTATAAGGATGTATGCGAGGCTCTCTGCAATGTGATTTGGATCAATGTCTTAAGGTTCTATGACTAAAGAATGGAATCGGAGGCGCGGATGCTCTTGATTCAGCTTTCATTTCTATGTTGTCCTAGGTGGGAAAAACTCTGAAGAAATAAATCTTGTTTTGCGAAATATTATTTTTGGTGTACATATAAAAAAAAAAAAAAAAAAAGGAAAAGAAGGAACTACCTTCTAGCGACTTTGTAATGTAATTATGATGCTCTACAATGTTCTTAATGATAATGAACTACCGTGGGAAAGTTCAAATCTCAAAAGATGCATCGGCTTTTTAGAAGGTGGACAAGAAAGAAGAAGAAGAAGAAGAAGAAGCTTCGACTTGCTCTCTAATAGATTGGATTCCTCTTGAAGTTCTCCTTTTTCTCTCAAGTGGAGATCTTTTATATCTCCAAAGGGATCCTGGCATCTATTTTGGTTTGCTTTTTGTGTTTCGCTTTTTTTCTTCTATAAGTTCAACACTAGAGCTAAAATGACCAGATAAAAGATCTATAATTGTTCTTGACACTTCACAAAAATACTCATAAACACGCTGTAGGGTCAGTACTAATGAGGAACAGGCTTAAGACTTAAGGCTTTTTTTTGCTTGATAATGAACCATGGTTTTAACTTGGTCAAGTATTCACAGTAAAGAGGCAAATTTTTATGCTGCTGCATGTTTTAAATCCTCTGTTTGAACATGGCATTAAGTTTAACCAGTTAAAGAAGTGTTTGAGGTGCAAATTGTCAGATTCACTATTGAGGCCAGTTTTTCCTTCCTTCCTTCCTTCCCTCCCTCCCTCCCTCCCAATTAGCAATGATTGTCACTGGAATGTGCAAATAGAGGGAGTGTGTATTGTGGTACAGCACATGCATCTCCAGATGCTTGATATGTTTCTGTGATGCTCTATTTATTTTTATTTTTTATAAGTAGTTTAATTCAGTACTGTAGATGTAGGTTCACTCTCATCGTACTCATATTTACTTGTTTGTTTGTTTATTGCTTGCCTTGTATCTCACACATTACCCCAGTACAATGGAACTATTATTACGAGGCACATTCATGTAAAACTGGGATTTGTGATGAAATTTCTCTTTAGTGAAGGCGTAAAACCGATTGACATTTACTGAAGACCTCAAGCACATTACGGTGATTAGACTCTTAGCTGCAATAAAACATTTAATTGGTGCGAGAATATCATATGTACATGAATGATGATCCTGGCCGAGGTGGCTCGGAGCCCACTGCAGTTGTTTCTGTGAACATTCATTAAGTGGAACTCACTCAAGTGAAACATAATGAATGCCCTGGTTTGATCACCAACAGCTTTTAGAATTTGCAGGACAAAGTACAGTATGATGTCATACTTGCATCTAGTGTTTGAAATGTAAAGATATAATTGAAAGAGAGTTCTGACCAATGTACAGGCACAACAGGCATAAACTTCATTTATATGGATACAGAGAAAAAAATTTTGATTTTACTCTAATGACTGTGAGAGTCATGTTTTTTTCTGCACAATAGAAAGACCTGGTGTGAACACCTCTGACATTATTATTATTATTATTATTATTATTATTATTATTATTATTATTATTATTATGCAACTTTAAAGAGTTCTCAAGCACCGATAGAGAGCAGTCACATGGTAAAGTTTGTCTATCACATACTGTACCATCTAATCTAATAGCAAAGTCATCAAATTGGAGTTGAGGTCACATTCAGACCAAACATCATGAGTGAGCAAAGGATCATGCCAAAAAGAATCTAATACATTATTTATAAAACTTCCCAATTCAGCAGTTCAACAATTCTATTATTATTATTATTATTATTATTATTATTATTATTATTATTATTATTAATGATAACCTATAGGTGTTCTTGCAATAAAAATAGAAAATCAGCTATGTTCAACTCAATTTGTATCTATTATTTGTCTGCAATTTTGTAATCTTTGTAAACCACTGCATTATTAGACCCTGGTTTCTCACCTTTCTCAGATTTGTCAAGGTCTTTCTCTGTCCGTAAGCGGTGAGGCACGAAAGTGCTTGGCCCCGTAATTGCTGCTTGCAGCAATACTTATTATTCACATTCACTCACTCACTTTCAGTAAGTGTTTTATCCTTGTCAGGGCGGGAGGAGATCCAGAGCCAATTCCGGGAATACTAAGTGTGAGATATAAACACACCATGAATGGGATTCCAGTCCATCACAGAGCACCATGCACACACACACACACACACACACACACACACACACACACACACACCTTCATACATTCATTCACACCTACAAGCAATTTACTGCATGTCCACCTGCACCCTCACCGTGCAATGTATAAATCAATGAATGCCAAATACAGATTGAAAATAGGGCAGAAAACTGTGTGATAAAATGCAAAAAATAATATCTTAAACCAGTGCCTATAATAGAAGCTTTTTTTCTAGTGACTGCTTCATAAGTCAAACCTCTAGCAAGAGTTACAGTGCCTGACTCCTCCCATACTGAAAAATGCTGTTCTTTTGTCATTATTTCCCAGGCTAGAATAGCAAGACTTGATTTGAAATCTTTACATTACATTAAAAATATGTACTGTGTGGTAGTTTTATACGTTTATTTATTTATTGCCTCACTAGTGAAAATCATTTACAGGAAAAGAGTTTGTACAGTAGTTTAAAGGTTAAAGCTAAGAATAAGCTGATCGGCTTTAATGTAATAAGTGATATGATTATTTCAGTTTGAAACCCATCTACTGTACATGTCTGTCTGTCTAACTCATTAATACAAAGAAATGAAATTTTGTGATGTTGAGTATCTAATCGGAGAGTGAACCACAGATGAGAAAAAAAAAAGTAGATCGGATAAAGATGAAGTTTTGTCTTGAAACGAATCTAGTGTGTTAAAATTCACTTCTACAGTATCACTTAGGCGCCGTTATTGCATTAGTGAAAAAATATTAACTAGTAAAAATATTCAGTTCTAATTAATAATCTAATTAATATCGGTTTGTTTACACTGAGTAGTTTATTTAAAAGTAGATTATTAAATCTGGCACATTTAATAACCTCGCTTATATTCAACATTTTGATTTCGCTTACGGCGAAGGTTTAACTTGCGTCAGATATCTAAGTACTGCGAAAGGTTCATTCAATTCTGTCCAAACGGTTTTGTGTGAGAAATATTGTAATACTATAGATATTCTTATAGTGATTATTTACTGGGCAAGATGTGCCAGGGCGGAGGGGTATTTTAACACATAACACTGTGCTCTCAGTTTGGGTATTTTACACGCCCTTATCTCGAACTGCTGCCGAAATGTTTGCTATATAATGACTTGTTTATTTTTTTTTTTTCAAAGTGAATGCTTGTTATTAGCGCTGTGGTTGTACAGTAGAACATATAAGACAGATTGGTTTCAAACTTCCCACATGAAATTAAACATTCCTTGATCTATCCATTCATCTTTCAATGTTCAGTTTTCATAGTCTATTTTCTATTTTTTTTTTTTTTTTGAGGAAGTCATGCTTTCATGTTGTGAATTTTGTCATTTCCATGTCTTTTGCATACGCTGTCCATATACCATAAAACTATCACTTCCAGCCATTCCCACCTCGGGTGCAAACGTGTTAAATTAGAAAGAAAAAAAAAATACTCCTGTAGATGCTGTGACCTAATCTGGTACATAACTCCTCATAACGTTATTTCTATTCAACATTTTGATTAACTTGATTTATTGCACTGGTTTAACTTTAGGTAAATACCACCTGCTGATTATTATGTGTCACGGCTGGTCCGTGTGAGACGGGCGTGGCGGACCCAGAAGCAGACACAACAGATAGGGTTCAATATTATACTTTAATGAAAAATATAAGAGTTAGCCAAAAGAGAAGTTCAACCAAGGATACAGTACTTTGGGATGCTGTCTGGAGTGGGCAGTGTCGTGGCTTGGCAGGGGCTGTAGACAGGGGTTAAGGAATGAGTGGCACAGAGAAGCAGCAGAGTGAGCACGGCTGTGTGGGAGATGAGGGCTGCAGCGCGCGTGCACAATCCGGCGCGCAGGTTGAGAGAGAACAGCGGCTGTGTGAGCGCGGCTGTGTGGAAAGATGAAAGATGCAGCGCGCGTGCACGATCCGACGCGCAGGTTGAAAAGGGCGCAGCGGCCGTGTGAGCGCGGCTGTTTGGAGAGGCGAAGGCTGCCGCGCGCGCTGAATCCGGCGTGCAGTTTGAAAGCAAGTCGGAGACAAAAGCGAAAGCAGAGGGTCAAAACCGGGTTGTCAATCAGCGTAGCAAACAATTCCGAGTCGTGAGGCTGTGAATGAAGCGGCAAAACGGAAGCCGTGGAAAGGAATGTGGGAAGGAGTGCAGGTGATCATGACTTGGCTCGAGCAGAGGGCATGGCTTGGCGTAGCGTTACAGTACCCCCCCTCCTATGGGCGCCACCGGGTGTCCTAGCTGGTGCTTCTGGGTGTTGCCGGTGGAAATCAGAGATTAGATTCGGGTCGACAATGAACCTGGCGGGGACCCAACTCCTCTCTTCAGGCCCATAACCATCCCAGTCGACGAGGTACTGTAGGCCTCTGCCTCGGCGTCGAGCTCTTAGCAGCTTGCGCACGGAAAAAACCTCACCACCGTCAATGAGTTTAGGAGGAGGGGGAGGGTGGGGGGGTTGGGATAGAGGGCTGGGGACCAGTCGTCTGAGTTGCGACACGTGAAACGTCGGGTTGACGCGGCGCATAGAGAGAGGTAGGGAAAGTCTAACGGAAACAGGGTTAATTATCTTGGTGACCGTGAATGGTCCGATGAATCTGGGGGACAATTTGTGGGAGATTGTCTTGATGGGAATGTCTCGGGTATACAGCCTCACCCTCTGACCCACTCTGTATCTGGGGGCTGCCGAGCGGCGCCGGTCAGCTTGCCGTTTAAAGGTGCTGATGGTGCGCAGAAGACGGGTTCTGGCCTGGGACCACACTCTCTTGCAACGGCGTACAAAAGACAGGGCTGACGGCATGTTTACCTCCTCCTCTTGGGATGGGAACAGTGGTGGCTGATAGCCCAAGCAGCATTGGAAGGGAGAAAGACCTGTGGCAGAGGTCGGTAGAGAGTTGTGTGCGTACTCGATCCAGGGGAGTGTCCTGCTCCAGGTGGTCGCATCACGTGAGGCCATGCACCTTAGGGTCTTTTCCAGTTCCTGGTTCAATCTCTCCGTCTGCCCGTTTGACTGAGGGTGATAACCAGAGGATAGACTGGGCGTTGCTCCGATTAACTTGCAAAATGCCCTCCAGAACCCTGCGGAGAACTGGGGGCCGCGGTCAGAGACAATGTCGGAGGGGAGACCATGCAGACGGAAGACGTGGAGGATCATCAACTCAGCCGTTTCCTTGGCTGACGGGAGCTTAGGCAAGGGGATGAAATGGGCAGACTTGGAGAAGCGATCCACTATGGACAGTATGCATGTATTTCCATCAGAATTGGGGAGACCGGTAACAAAATCCAGAGCGATATGAGACCAAGGCCGGTGAGGGGCTGGGAGAGGATTCAGGAAACCAGCCGGAGGTTTGTTGGTCGACTTGTTCCGGACGCAAGTGTCACAGGCTGTCACAAACCCATCAACATCGGTCTTCATAGATGGCCACCAGAACCGTTGCTGAAGGAGGGAAAGAGTGCGGGCTCTCCCCGGGTGACAGGCAATTCGGGTGCTGTGCCCCCATCCCAGCACCTGAGATCGGACCGACGCTGGGACAAAGAGAAGGCTGGGGGGAACGTTGCTTGGACCTGGTTCCCGACTGAGTGCTTTCTTCACCTGCGTTTCGATGTCCATGAGAGCGGCACAAGGCAACGAGGGGGCAGGATCGTCTCGGCCGGCACTGGTTCATGGGGTGTGGAGAACTGCCGGGACAGGGCGTCAGGTTTTCCATTTCTGGAGCCCGGGCGATACGAGAGTGTGAAGTTAAAACGGGAGAAAAACAGGCTCCACCTGGCCTGACGGGCATTGAGCCGCTTGGCTGACCTGAGGTACTCCAGGTTCTTATGGTCAGTCCAGACTAAGAACGGAGCAGCAGTTCCCTCCAGCCAGTGTCTCCACTCTTCCAGTGCTAGTTTTATAGCCAATAGCTCTCGATCTCCTATGTCATAGTTCCTCTCTGCTGGGGAGAGGCGACGGGAGAAGAAGGAGCAGGGGTGTAACTTACTGTCCTTGGGGGATGTTTGGGACAAGATGGCTCCGACCCCTGATTCGGAGGCATCTACCTCCACCACGAACTGAAGGGTAGGATCTGGGATGATTAGTATGGGGGCAGAAGTGAACCTGTGCTTCAGGTCATTGAACGCATTATCAGCCTGTTTGCTCCAGGAGAAGGGGATCTTTGTGGAGGTTAGAGCAGTGAGAGGGGCTGCTACGGAACTATAGTTTCTGACAAAGCGCCTGTAAAAATTAGCAAATCCCAAGAATCGTTGGAGGTCCCGTCTTGAGGTAGGAGTGGGCCATTCTGTGACGGCAGTTAATTTAGATGGCTCCATTTGTAAACTGGAAGGGGAGATAAATCCCAGGAATGACACAGAGTCTCTGTGAAATTCACATTTCTCCGCCTTGACATAAAGCTTGTTCTCAAGGAGTCTTTGCAAGACCTGTCGCACATGCACCCTGTGCTCCCTCAGGGAACGAGAAAAGATTAAAATGTCATCTAGATAGACAAAGACAGAGATGTTCAGGAGGTCTCTCAGGACGTCGTTGACCAGGGCTTGAAACACCGCAGGAGCATTGGTCAGCCCGAAGGGGACCACCAGATACTCATAGTGGCCTGTCGGGGTATTAAAGGCGGTCTTCCACTCATCTCCCTCTTGTATTCTCACTAGATGGTATGCATTGCGCAAGTCCAGCTTGGTGAAAACACATGCTCCTTGCAAGAGTTCAAAAGCTGTAGACATGAGAGGCAGGGGATACCGGTTCTTGATAGTGATGGCATTTAGGCCCCTGTAATCGATGCAGGGACGAAGGGACTTATCCTTCGTGGCCGCAAAAAAGAAACCAGCCCCCGCTGGGGAGGACGAAGGGCGGATGATCCCTGCTGCCAGTGACTCAGTGATGTACTTGTTCATAGCCTCCCTCTCGGGGGCCGAAAGGGAGTATAAGTGCCCTCTTGGGGGAACAGTGCCTGGGAGGAGATTGAAGGAACAGTCGTAGGGTCTGTGGGGTGGCAGAGAGAGAGCACGTGACTTACTGAAAACTAGCCGGAGGTCGCTATACTCGGGCGGGACATTGGACAGATCAGGAGCTTCCTCATTAACAACAGAGGGTGGTGAATGAGCTCTCGCAGAGTGAAGGCATGAAGACAGACAGGCAGGACTCCAATCGCGAATGGTGTTCTTGGTCCAATCAATGTTGGGATTGTGTCTGACCAGCCATGGATTCCCAAGAACGACTGGAGCATGAGAGCTTTTCATGATGAAAAAGGATATGGTCTCTACGTGGTTACCTGAGGTTCTAAGGGTGACAAGGGGTGTGCAGTGAGTAATGGGAGGTAGAGTGCTTCCATCAAGGGCTTGGACAGACAGGGGTTTGTCTAGGGGCAGACGAGGGATTCCCAGGTCCCTTGCTGTAACGCCACAGATCAGGTTTTGGTCGGATCCAGAGTCAATGAGAGCCTTGAGTGGTTGGGCTTGGTTATTCCAGACGATCATGATGGGTAGTAAGGAACGTTTATCTGAGAGGTTTTCTTGTGAACGGCCCTCCAAGACTCCCAGTTTCATTGGGGGGCCTACCTTTTTAACGGACACTGAAGACGGAAATGTCCTCCTTGGCCGCAGTAGAAGCAGGCCTCCTTATCCCGCCGACGTTGGCGCTCCTCGGGCGAGATTCGGGTCCGGTCGATCTGCATAGGTTCTGCAGGGGGACTTGTGGTTCGTGGGGGGGTGATTGGTCCTGCTCTCACCAGGGGTGGTGTGTGTTCACGACGCCTAGCTCGGAGGCGTGCGTCGATGCGGCCGGCTAGATCCATGAGTCCATCTAGGTTCTCAGGGTGCTCCCGAGAGACCAACTCATCCTTGACAGCCTCACTCAGTCCGTGAAAAAACACATCATACATGGCACAATCGTTCCATCCACAAGAAGCCGCCAGGGTGCGGAACTCAATGGCATATTCATATGCTGAACGTGTTCCTTGGCGGAGTCTCAACATCTGCCCTGCCGCCTCTCGGCCTGAGAGTGAGCGATCAAAGACTCTTCTCATCTCCTTTGTGAACGCTTGATAATTGGTGCAACGGGGATCATCGGCGTCCCAAAGCGCCGTTCCCCACTCACGGGCCCTTCCAGAGAGGAGGGTGATGACATATGCTATCTTGGAACGTTCTGTGGGGAATGTTGAGGCTTGGAGCTCGAGAGACAGTGAGCATTGGGAAAGGAAAGATCGGCAGGTGCCAGGTTCTCCGCTGTAGGACTGAGGTGGTGGCAGGCGAGGTTCTCGAATAGGCGGTGGTGGAGATTGAACTGGCGGCGGAGGTGATGTAGCCTGAAGCTGTTCGATCCGAGAGGTTAGTGCAGTGAGGGTATCTGCCATAAGCTTAAGGTTTTGGTTGACCTGCTGAATCTCCCCCTGGTGTGTGCCGAGGAGGGTGCCCTGGGCCTCCAAGGCGGTCCTGAGCTGTCCCAAGTCTGCTGGGTCCATCTTGGGCCGAATTATTCTGTCACGGCTGGTCCGTGTGAGACGGGCGTGGCGGACCCAGAAGCAGACACAACAGATAGGGTTCAATATTATACTTTAATGAAAAATATAAGAGTTAGCCAAAAGAGAAGTTCAACCAAGGATACAGTACTTTGGGATGCTGTCTGGAGTGGGCAGTGTCGTGGCTTGGCAGGGGCTGTAGACAGGGGTTAAGGAATGAGTGGCACAGAGAAGCAGCAGAGAAACACGGCTGTGTGGGGAGATGAGGGCTGCAGCGCGCGTGCACAATCCGGCGCGCAGGTTGAGAGAGAACAGCGGCTGTGTGAGCGCGGCTGTGTGGAAAGATGAAAGATGCAGCGCTCGTGCACGATCCGACGCGCAGGTTGAAAAGGGCGCAGCGGCCGTGTGAGCGCGGCTGTGTGGAGAGGCGAAGGCTGCCGCGCGCGCTGAATCCGGCGTGCAGTTTGAAAGCGAGTCGGAGACAAAAGCGAAAGCAGAGGGTCAAAACCGGGTTGTCAATCAGCGCAGCAAACAATTCCGAGTCGTGAGGCTGTGAATGAAGCGGCAAAATGGAAGCCGTGGAAAGGAATGTGGGAAGGAGTGCAGGTGATCATGACTTGGCTCGAGCAGAGGGCATGGCTTGGCGTAGCGTTACAGTATGCATAATTGCATGACTTGAAATCAGAAACTGAACAGGTTGCAAATGGTGATGAAAATAGTTTGTTTACAGTTGTGAAGTAGAAAGAGATAGAGAGAGAGAGAGAGAGAGAGATGATTTTATTGTAAAAGAGGCTACTGTGAGGTAATATGCACTCTCAATTTAATTAAAAGGTGAGTACTTCTGTACTTTTCCTCAGATACACAGGTATTAGAATTTCCTCTTCTACTTTTACTTGAGCAGTATTTGCCATAGAGAATCTATACTTTTACCCTTGCTTTGGCTACCTCTGATCTAGTGGCAGATGGGCATGACATGACAGGAAATAAACCAGGACCCTTTTTTTTTGGTGAAGAAACTAAAGAACATTCAATAATCTCTCATGTGCGTGTATGTATTCCCCTCCCAGTTGGCAAGCGTGCCGGAGCGGACCGTTAGGTGTTCCGAGGTGCAGCGGACGCATCAAATTTTCATCTTCATTATGAAAATATGAAACCTGTTGTTTCTGTATTTGCGTGAAACGAAGTAGCAATTACAGATCTTTAATCGAAACAAATCTTCCTATTACAGTGTACATGGCATTTCACAGCAGGTACAGTAATACCATTTCAGTAGAACTGCTGATGAGGGAAAGTCAAAGCTCTCTCATTATAACGCACAAATACAGCAGGGAGATTTAACATAATGTGCAGGATGCTTTCATTTTTATTTCTTTTGTTCGCTTGTTTGAAGCTGCGGTTGCCAGCATATGACTTTACTCAGAATTATATAATGTAATAGAATTATTCCTTTGCCCACCTGCTTACATTCAGAATTATGCTTTAGTCAGATTACCTGGTGTGTTCCGGTCCTCAGTTGTATTTTTCTCTGGAAAGTTGTTAATAAAACTTTTACACCCTCCCACACTCCCAGCCCAGACTACACTAAATCAATGTTCCTCATTTTCCTTCATTAAGCGTCTCACACTGGGTTTCTGTGAAAGATGCAGTGTCGATCAAGATATTCTTTTCTAAGGTTTCAGGGAGAATGGAAGAAAAGCAAATCCATGTACAGGAGACTAGATTTAATTATCACAAGGCAATGTGAATATCATTTATCATTTGTACTGTAGTTTTCACTGATGGCGGCTGAGTGATTAGCACTGTTGCCTTGCACCTCCAGGGTCTAGGTTCAGTTCCCGTCTTAGGTCTGTGGAGTTTGTATGTTCTCCCTATGCTTGGTGTGTTTCTTCCCACTGCCCAAATACATTTAAATTACGCTAAATTGGTGTTCCCAAGGTGTGTGTGTGTGTGTGTGTGTGTGTGTGTGTGTGTGTGTGTGTGTGTGTGTGTGTGATCCCTCCGATGGATAGGCATCACTTCATATCCCAAGACTCATGGGATAGGCATCAGGTCCCCACAACCCTGTACTGGATAAACTGGTATAGATGATGAGTGAGTGAGTTTTCACTGACCACAGTTCGGCCTTTTTTTTCAGCTATACTAGATGACTCTTAAAATAATTGAAGCAACTAGAACAAACCCCCCCCCCACAAGCTCTTGAATTATTTGTGCATGCAAGAATGCTATATGGTTTGTTTACTATCTCAACCAGACATTTTAAGACGACTGTAACTGCTACTAATGACATGCAGGCACGTGCACTGTGCAAGACGTACAGATTACTAAGCATACAAGCACATGTAAAATGTGAGCAAATTGCAAGTGCTCGTTAATTAAAAATGTAGTACAAGCCTTTTTTTTTTTTTTTACTACTAAGCTCTGATTTATATCAAATTATATTCTCAAAGTATAATACAGTTAACATCACCTGACCCAGAAATAGCAGTGGTAGAAGCAGGATGTCATTAAAACTGTAGACCAACAATTATTCTAATTGCAGTGTGAGAACTAGGCACCGATGAAGGCAAAACATTAACACCACATGGCTGAGGAAAAAGGGGAAAAATGCACTAGATTAAATAATATCAGGAATTTTAGTATGCAATTAAATAATAAAGGCTGGAGAGGACACAGTCAAGCTGCAACGTCTGGGTTAGTAGGAGGGTTTTTATTTTATCGTTTACAGAACATTACGCAGTTCAGTGATATTAGAAATTTTGGACAAAATTTGAATTACTCACTTATTCATCCTCTATATCGCTTTATTCTGTAAACAGGGTCACGGGGGGGTTGGAGACTTAGCGACACGGGCAATCGTACCCTGGACAAGTGTCAATCGACTGCAGGGCACACACACACAACCACACACACACATCACACACACACACACTCACACACACACACACACACACCACAACCACACACACACACACATCTCACACACACACACAACACACAACACCACAACCACACATTCACACACACACACCACAGCACACACACACACACACACACACGACACACACTATTCACACACACACACACACACACACACACACACACACACACACACACACGCGACTCACATTACACACACACACAACAACACACACACACACACACACACACACACACACACACACACACACACACACACACACACACACACACACACACACACACAGCACACTCACATATCACACACACATACACACACACACTCCATCACACACACACACACACACAACACACACACACACACACACACACACACACACACTCACATTCACACACACATCACACACACACACACACACACACACACACACACTCACATTCACACTCTCTCTCACATTCACACACTGCAAGGCTAATTAGCCTAATCTGCGTTTGATCAATCTTAGCCTAATGTGTTTGATCAGTGGGAGGAAATCGGAGTACCTGCGAACTCCATGCACACAGACCCAAGGTGGGACTGAAACAGCCCCTGCGAGTAATGTAATTGACACATGCAAAATCAGTAAAGCCATTGTGTCGCCAATAACATAATTTTCCATTATTTTAAAAAATATTTAAAGATATATACTATAGTATATATAATATATATATTATATATATATAGTATTATATTTTGTAATACATCATTTCTAACATTGTGTTTTCTTGATTGAAGATAATAGAGATGAAACAGCAACGCAAAGCGGATGTCTTCTTTAGCTGAAACGCTGCTAGCGGACCTTAAGGTAAAGGGGTGCGTTAGGAACACTTGTTCAAAAGTCAAACCGAGTTCAGCGATGGCCCAGAACCGTCTCGGCTCGGTGAAGACGTGATTGACAGGATGAGTGACATCTGAGCAGATCCTTCCAGCTTTGTGCTCTTTCCTTTCCTTTTCAGGAACCAAAGACTTCAGGGAGATTAATTTGCATTCTATAAGCTACACTAGAAACTAAAAGGACATAAGGAAAAGGAGAAAGTAAAGAATAGTGTGTCTCAAAGACCAATTTGTTTGTAATTTGGGTTTCATTAACGTATGAATACGCATGGTATTTACTGTATAAAAATGCTTTTGTTCTGAAAAAGTATCCTTAGAAAATTAAAACAGAATCAATTTAAAGTGAATTTTGTGACAAGTAATTTCAAAGGAATCTAAAAAGCACATTTTTGAATAGCCTGACTCAAAAATGAGAACTGCAGTTTGGTGGTTTTAAGGGAAAAAATAGCAGCAAGAAGATTTGCAGAATTACACAGAAGATTTTGTGCATGATTTCACAAGCGTGTTAGAATCAGTGTGATTTTTTTTCTATCATTTTGAAAAATGCCATTCATCCGCTACCCACATTTTTTTTTTTTTTATCACGATGAATAAACCAGCCTGCATTTTTGTTTCTGGCCTTAAAAATATGCATTTTGACATCAGTAATATGTTGATTAAGTTGAATTAAAAAAATTGCAAACTCGTGCTTTTATTGTGTTTTTGTACTGAGGCGCAAATTTTATTTCACATTTTATTTCACATCTAGGTTAAAAAGCAGCTAAGTAAAGAAAAATGAGTGGCCATTATTACTTTAAGAAATGAAGGTCAGTCAGTCGGAAAAATGGGGAAAACTTTGAAAGTGTCCCCAAGTGCAGTCACAAAAACCATCAAGCGCTACAAAGAAACTGGCTGACATGCGGACCGGCCCAGGAAAGGAAGCCCGAGAGTCACCTCTGCTGCGGAGGATAAGTTCATCCGAGTCCCCAGCCTCAGAAATCTCAGGTTAACAGCAGCTCAGATCAGAGAGCAGGTCAATGGCACACAGAGTTCTAGCAGCAGACACATCTCTAGAACAACTGTTAAGAGGAGAGTGTGTGAATCAGGCCTTCATGCTAGAATATCTGCTAGGAAACCACTGCTAAGGACAGGCAACAAGCAGAAGAGACGTGTTTGGGCTGAAGAACACAATAAAGAACACAATAAAGGAAACTCGCTGAATGAGAAGCTGTGTCCAAATAGAGAGAGAGAGAGAGAGAGAACATATTACTGTATATGTATGAACATTGGGGCATTTGCATGGTTTTCTTTCTTTTATATCTTTCATATAAATATATTTTATTTATCACTTCCGTATTTATTTTATTTTATTTTATTTTATTTATTCATTTGCTTATGACCAAATGTAATGCAAATGCAGTTAAATTGCTGAATGTCCATTTACTGACTTTCTCCAGCTTGCGGTGTGATTTATAGGTGAGCAAACCAAAAAAGAAGTGTTTAAAGCACTGGATGGTTTATCCACCACACTCCTGTTTCAATAATAAGAAATCTCTCTGACACACATTTCTCTTGTTGTTTTCTGGCTTTTTGTATTGTGCAGTTTACCACACAAAAGATAATCTGAAATGGGAACAGAAAAACACCCGACGTTTGAGAAATCCCGAGAAATGGTTTATTTTCCGGAGTGGCTTATTGTCATCGCACTATGATTCAAATGCAAATTGCCTGAGCACGTGTTGCAGTGTTGCTATTCATCATATTCTTCATTTGCCGCTCTTCGACATACTTAATTTGAATAGAACATAAAAAGCAGGTCAACATTGAAATACAGACAAAACAAACAGTGGAATTAAAGTCTTGGATTCATTAAGTACACTCAAAACGTTCTCACGTTCAGTGTCTGTTTGTGGCACATAATATATGTGACCCTGACCGTGAAAAGCCACCCCGGAAAAAAAATAAATAAATAAAACACTGTATTGTATTACAAATTTATTGGAATCTTCGATAGTACATTGCAAACATACTAACAAAAACTTGTACCATCAGTCAATATATAAAAAGTATACTAACATCATGCTTTTACCAAATTTTGGAATGAAACTTTAAACATACTTCACACTTATTTAAACTTTGTTTTTCAATGTATTTTTGGTATATTAAAAAAAAAAAAAGTGCTCGAAATAATCATTGTAGAAATGTACAAAAAGTATACATTAGAATACAAATTTGAGTATACGGTAGTCTCAGTATATTTTACAGGTACATTTAAATGTACTTATGTACATTCAAGATAATTTATGTGTTTTAAATCTGTCTCTTCTGTGCGCTCACTATCATAAAGTTACACTTGCACGAACTGTAGCGGCGTTAGAACTCTGCAACTATTCCAACCAACCAGAGACTAGAATCGGCAGAACACCAGCCAATCAGATGCTGGAGGCGGGCAGATTTGGACTGTGTTTTCTGATTGGCTCCCCAGTTCTTCCGTTCCTAGTTTGAATTCACGGCTGGAAGATGCCTCATTGCGTGCATTCGTTTGTATCGTTATTATCTGATTTTCCTCTGCAAGGTAAATTTCGTGGTTTTTGATAGGTAGTTTAAAATCAAGTACACAGTTTAAACTATAGAATGTATTGTGTAACAGCTAGAATCAACACATCAGGTTTGAACTAACACTGTACTTGTATATTCTGATACTAATGTCTGTCTTTGTTTAGACAAAAGTAAACATTTTAGTTTGTGTGTTTGTAAGACAACCTGACGTTTTGTTGAACACAAATACACTATACTACTGTTTCGTGCAAATGAAATCATGAATAAAATCTGTGTTTCAATGTTTCAAAAGCATGTTGAAAATGCATTCAGCATTTGTAAATGATCCTAAACACATTTTGTGTACTGGCAACACATATGCAATACTGTATTATAGAAGACTGTGTGTACTGTATGATATAATAAAGTATGTTTTTTATTAAGCACACAGTGTATTTTTGAGTATTTGTAATTGGCCAGAAGTATAACAAGCATGCTACTGCTGCAATAAGAACATACTCATAGTATATTAATCTTGTATTTGTAACACAGTAAACATTGCTGTAATGTACTTATAAAATATTAAATATACACTTAAAGTTAATTAATTACTGTCAGATATGTATGTTAGTACACACGTCCATATACTTTAAGTGTACTAAGTATACTTAAAGTTGTTCCACTTTAACACACACAAGTATACTTAATACACTTAAAAAAATTTTACAATTTAATTACAACTTAAATACACTTTATTTTAATACAAAATAAGTTTTTCCAAAATTGCAAACTTAAAGTATACAGTACTAGTCGTTAGTCTGGAGCAAGTGCACTTAAATATGCTTTGGGATGCCAGGATTTAATATACTTAGCATACTTTTTTTTTTTTAACTTGGGAAGCTGAAGTCATTTTTAGTGATTCACTGTTTTCTGCATAAAATTGTATGTAGAACGAGTTTCTGTAGAAAAAAAAAAGTGAAGGATTTCACATAATGTCTAAACCAACAGCGCGAACCCCCTCCATCTTCTTTTTAAAGCTGAACATTTACAACCACCATTATTGCTTTCTGAGCATTGCTTGACATCAGGAGTGGTGAATGAGTGTGTGTTTGCGGTTGTGAATGTGTGTGTGTGCATGTGTGTGTATGTGGGTGTGCGTAGGATGGTCTTTTCCAAAGTCAGATTAGTTCTGAAATTAAAGCTCTCCAACATGTTTCACTCTCCATTACAGCCCATCGATTTTAGCCCTCACACCTAATCTGACCTCTTGATTTCAGATTTTTAAAAGTCACAGCCCAGAACCGAGACTGGAATCCACTCAGAGCATGAAATAAAGCTGTGCTTTACGGGTTACAGCGATGGAAAAGATTTGCAGTGTGAATGTCTTAGGCTGAGTTTGACCCAAGCCGCTCTCATATCAGCCACCCACAGTGTACGTGTTTAATGATTTTCGTCTGGTAAGAAGCTTTCACTGCACAGGCAAGAGTCAAGGACTACTACATCTAGCCTACATTGAGAAATGTTTTTAAAGTGGTTCTTTGTAACTGCTTTGGTGATACAAGGGTATCAACTCTAACCATGCAGAGCTTCATTCAATCAGCTTTCTCATATTGAAAAAAACAAAACAAAAACAAACTCACAGCGGTCTACCAAAACACAGTCCCGAATTATTCCTATGACTAGATGTCTTTGTCTCATGCTTTATGTGAGAAATAATAGAAATCTAGCATCAGGAGCCATTATGCCACACTTCTCTTGCTGCGACTTTATTGTCCTTTTAGACGTCTAAATAAGGATATTCTTCTTTTTTTTTTTTCATGCTCCCATTTTGGGCCACGACAGCAAACCCCTCAATGTGTGTATGTGGTTTTGGCACAGGTTTTTACACCGGTTACCATTTCCGATGCAACCCTTTCCTTTTGTATTGCCTGTATTGACTTGTAAACCCTACAGTATGTCTGGGGTAACGGAATGGAATTCCTGTTGCGGTCGTCCTCGGCTTGCTCATCAGGGACTTAGCTTGTCTTATCATTTGATTCATACACATTCGCATTTCATACAAACTTCAATACTTCTTTTGATTGTGCAAAGCTGCTTTGCGACAATGTCAATTGCTCAAGAGAGTATCAGTGCATCATGACACCATCGCCACCAGCCTGAACCCACTGATACGAGGATCCGCCCATGGATCGAGAAATCACAACGCGTCAGAGCAGGCAACATTTGTCCAATCGTGCTTTGTCCAGTTTTGGTAAGCCCATGCATATTATATCTTATTGTTGGCTGATAAGAGTGGCACTTGGTGTGGTCCTCTACCCCTGTCGCCCATTTTCTTAAATGTTGCGCATTTAGAGATGCTCTTCATACCTCTTTAACCTCGGTAATAATTAGATGATATTTGAATACCAGTAGATCAGCAAGAATTTAACAAGCAGTTGAACAGGTGTACCTAACAAAGTGGCCGGTGCTTGTACTGTACGTGTTACATTCTAGTTTTGTCTGACAGTAAATAGGGAAAGTTGGGTACTCACAATTGCTTCTAGTGGGTTCAAAATGATTTAAATACAACAATGCAATATCATGACGGAAATAGCGTTACAATATACAGTACTGTCTTTCCATATGAGGTCATACCCATATACTGTAAGGTTAGCGATCGAAGTTACTATTTACAGTACTGTATGCGAGAAAGTTCCTTGGATTAAGTGTCAGGATACGCCCCTACTTCAGCTGATTTTTTCCAGGGGCCATGTTCATATTATGCAAATGACAATAGTGCATCGTGCATCCCTGCATCCATTCCAGATTTTTTCTCAAATGAAAGTTTAGAGGCTGGGATAAAATGTATTATTCATTTTTGTTTTGAATTTAACAATTCAAATTGTTTGCAGAGAACTGTAAAGAACCTTTGAGCCACACTGTGATATAAACAATTTGAATAATTAAGCAAGAGTCACATAAACATTTTATAATGCAGTACATTTTTTTTTTTTTTGTTCTTCTCTCATCCACGTCAAGGCTTCTCTTCTGATTGAGCAGAACAACCTGCCGGAGCTGGACGATTACTCCCTGACTCCACTAAATTATGACCGGTGGCATTCAGGGGATGACAAAAAGGCCGCGCTTCAACTGTGTCGGCAATACAGACAGAATCAAGCATCACACACGCCAGGAAAAATACAGCCAACAGTATGCAGGTTAGATGCACAGCTGTGCTCCAGCTGTTATAAGTAAATGCACTTACTTATAAATTATACACTGGAGCTAGAAGTCAGAATTCAGAATTAGGTTTATTGCCCAAGGAATTTAATACCGGCTGTTGGTGACTCTCAAAAGCGCAGACATACATAAAGACATTCCATCTCCAGTGTTTTCAGCTTCAGTGTTTTTAAATCTTTATGTCAGATGTTACTATAGGAATACTAAAGTATAATTACAGTACAGTACAAGCATTCTATAAGTGTCAAGAGCTTTTATTGACAGTTACATTAAGTTCATGCAAAGAGTCAAAATTTGCAGTGTTGATCCTTCTTGACGATTGACCACACGTTCTCAATGAGGTTAAGGTCTGAGTTTCTTGGACCCAAAATTTTGATGTTTTGTTCTCAGAGCCACTTAGTTATCATTTTTGCCTCATGGCAGGGTGCTCCATCATGCTGAAAAAGACATCGTTTGTCAGCAAACTCTTCTTGGATGGTTGGGATAAGTTTCTCTTGGAGGATGTTTTTCTACCATTCTTTATTCATGGCTGTGTTCTTAGACAAAATTGTGAGTGAGCAACCTTACACATGAATGCGGACTGATGGTAGTTTTGTCGTTCTCAAAACACAGAGTATGTACAGTAACAGATCAGCAATGCACATAAAGTGTGTGTGCATGGCAGTGCAAATGACAGTCGTGTGCATCACATACGATAAGGAAGTTTTTTTTTATGACTGTTTGTACAATACGCATAAAGTAATAACATACAACACGCGCGAGCAGTGCAAATAAGAATAATGTAAGTCTCATACAAGGTTGAAGTGATTAGTGATTGTTCTTTCAATACTGTACATTTGTAGACGTAAGGTGTAAGGGTGTAGGAAGTTAGTAAAATGCATGTTGGTGCTTTTACACAGCAAATTGCATATAATCAAATCGACAATTTAGGAGGAAAAAGGCACCACTGAACATACTTTACACATAGGAAGCAGCACGGCATCATTACACTTCTGAAGATGCGTGATGATAACTGTATATTTATTAATCAAACAAGGAATAAAAATAAGAACTTTCAAATTAATGCTAGTTACTGGACAAGAGCTTGCAGGCAAAACCAATAAAAAAAAATAAAAAAAAAATAGGTCAAAGAAATAAATAAAAATTTGGTCAAAAATTCCATTACAGCTGTGAAAAATGAACCGGTTGGTTTTTAGAGGGTAATTATCCTTGAAAATGTATTACTTTGGCTTTGTTGTATTCTTTTTCCTCAGCTCATTCAGCACATCAGGCAGGTTTGCCAGAGCAATTGCTTTTATTATAGCACTCTAAAGCTCAGGACAAAAAAATATACAGTACACCACCCTGAAACCCACTTTTACAGTCCTGATAATTGTATTTTACTTATTATATTTATAATATTATTATTATAAGGGACTCCATAAACCCAAATAACCGCATCACTTAACACAGTGAGAAGTGTCTTTCTGGCACTGAACATAACCGCCATCTTGGACTAATCCCTTAATCTGTTCACACACACTAGAGGTTGTGACAAAAATGATCCACTGTGCAGGTGTGACTGTGTTACATCAGTTCATTTGTAAATGCACTGTAAGCAAAAATGGATGCCCCACTTATGATTATGATTTGTATGAAAGAAGAGCTCAAAGCTTTTTAGAATTCTCAGCCTAAAAAGTCCTAGCTGGGAGTCCTAGACTAAAAGTGATATATGATTAGAAGATATGATAATAGAACAGACAGTGAAATCTTAATGTTTGTATAAAGAAATTATAATCATGAATGCAGTCTACTTTATGCAAAGTTTCTGTTATAGGATAAATATCTATTTCTGTTATAATATACTGTAAATATGTTCATTAAAACCGACAAATGTGGAAAATGTGTCTACTTTTGAAGTAATCAATCTCCATGCTGTAGTTACTGTATTTAAGTTCTTACATTTATTTACCGTACTGGTCTTATTACTTGGAATCCATTTCAGAATGATGGGCGCAAAATGGCTCAGCTTTTACAATTTACATGATCGCAGGACAGTCTATTTAAGTTGCTCTTTTGGATGATATGTAGCCAACAATCCAAGAGAGATGGCAGGATGTAAAACAAGAAGAAAACCAGATTGGACAGAAGAGCAGTGTTTACTTTTAGCTTTACATTCAGTGTTTGGAGAATATTTCTTCTTTCCACCATTTTGTCCTCTGCTATAAAAACTCTTGAGCCTCTTAAAAGTCCTTCTCTCTACTCTTAACAAGTTTTTTTTCTTTAGGAGCTGTTTTTAAGTCTAAGATGTTTTGTGAATCATTTTTTATCTTTTCTAAGATTTAGTCCTAAATTTAAGGAGAAATTCTAAGAAAATGTCATAATTCTAAGAATCTTCTAAGAATTTCATCTCTAGCAGCGACTTTTAGGCTAAGAAGCTTTGTAAACCGTGGTGCATTCATGGCTGGCAGCTCAGGCTAAAGCATTTTTTTTGTTGTTGTTTTTTTTTGTTTGTTTTTGTTTTGTTTTAATGAGATAAACGAAAGCTTGTTGACAAATTGTATTGAAAAGTAGATGATGTCAAAAAAGAATGTTTTTGTCTTTTCTGAAAGTTTATTAAAATAAAGGCTACATCCAAAGGGTGGATCATTTTTGACTCGCCCTCTTATAAATATCAATTCATTACACATTTAGATTTTAACCACATATACCTCAACTTGTTGTCCTACACTGTACATCTGTTTGTAATGCTTTCATCTGTTTGCTAATATAACAAACATAAACACGAACACACTGCACAGTACATATACTAAATACATGTACTGTATATATAATCTTTCCTATGTGAAAGTCCAGGTCTGCTTAGCTCCTGTGTCACTGCCTTATTTATATAGTACAACTGTGCCTCCAAGCCATGTGGCCTACAAGCACCCGAAAATGTAATTTTTCCCAGATTAGATTTGAAGAATGTGTGACTAGAATATCAATGCCATCATTTAATATGATCTCTATAAAAAGAAAGAGCTGTCTGAAATGTATTTTTTCTCCTTAGTCAGCCAGTTGAGATGGATGGTAGAACCCATTTCTGACCATCAGTGAAGTGGCAAATTCTTTTTTTTTTTTTTTCAATGGAGCATTATGAAATCGAGTTCATCTACTGTATAATTCTACTTAAAGCAGATAAATAAAATAGGTACAGTATAAATAAAATATATGTATACCTATGCCATCATTACGTGCCATGGACTGAATCTCAAATGTTCTTTTTATATTGCAGATCTGCAAGCATTTTGACTTGACCTTATGTTCTACCCGTGCTTCATTTGCCTTTTTACATTTTCAGCACAAGTCACATTTCAGTACCCTTCGTTGTTGTTAAAGGCATTCTTCTCGGTCTTGTTTGTTTCTGCCTCTGTCTGTCAAGACAGTAGGTAACATTTCCAGATCTATGAATAATACAGTAATTTGTATGGCAGAGGCTTCTAAAAAATGGATTAAAAATGTGTAATTGTTTCATATAGAAGTTTTCAGAATAGACATCTTGGGAATTTCTTTGCTACAGTATGTCATCAAAATGCTTTTTTTACTGTTCTTTTTTGTTGTTTTGGTACATTCAAGATAAACTAAGTAGAGGCTGGTAATTGGAATACTGTTAACCCATGAACTGTTTTAAAAATAAACTAATTAATAAACTAATATATGTATTACCAATAAATGTACCCCTAGAAATGCTTTTTCAAAAATACAAAAATGTGCAGTTACTGTAAATCATCCATTGAATTTTATACTCAGCTGCCACAAATTATTATGGGAACTGTAAAAGCAATAAGCACCGGCTCCAACACCAAACTTCTGGTGAGCGTCTGGACTCTGTCCCACTCTGGAGAAGCCCCTGATGAGAGGTGCTGGGTAGAAACAGGAATACTTATAGTCCAGCAGCTTTGTGCTGGGATTTACCCTAGTGGGTCTCCTCCCTTCCTCTTATGTTTTGTTTGCCCTTTACAGAGTCCTTGGAATGAGGTGTTGGAAGATGCCTTATCACGAGACCCACCACCCAGACGCAGATAAGCAGAAGAAAATGGATGGATGAATGTATGGACCTTCATTGGTTTTTGTAGTCCATTTATTTTGTAGTTTTAATATCAGGTCTGCACTGGGATTGTAATGATTATGGGAAATGGAGTAATAAGGCCTGTGTGTGTGTTTACTATAGTAGTACTGGTCTAAGTGGCTTTATTTAACAACTTAACAGCCGGGGATTATAATGCACAGACACACACACACTGCCAAGTTAGCCTATAACAAAGTGCCTCCTGCTCATCTTACTTTACTACACAGTCCATATAAAATTTCTTCAATATGCAACGCTTCATTTATGTTGTGGATAAAACTACCTGAGTTTGTCAAATGCCATCTCTTATCATTTTTTGCCTCCTTTATGAAAAACAGGCTGGCTTGGTGCATTTAAAGCTGGATTGTTTTCCCTTAGTTTCAAGGTTAAATATCGATTTGAGTCAACAAATGATACAAACTTCGGTTATATTAAAATTTCTCTTGGCGGGACTGTCGAATCAGCCCTTTTTGTTTAAGGCTACCGTCTCCCCAGTTACCGCTATGCAGGTGTCAAAGTGTTACATTCGTTTATTTCCATGCCCCACTTGTGACTTGTAACCCTAACCCTACGGTGAGACGCTTATTGAAGAGCTGAAATGTCGGATGAAACACGTTGTGATCTTGCGTGATGATGCATGTCCGCATACTTCTGCATACACACTGTCAACACTGCTGTTAATTCATCTTCTCTATAGTCCTGATATTGCTCCATCAGATGTTCACCTGTTTGGTTTGCTGAAAGCAAGAGAAGATTTACTTCTGAAAAAGTGAAGACAATTGTGTATTCATGGCTGGCAGCTCAACCACAATTTTTTGCAGTGCGATTTTGAAAAAAAAAATTTTTAAGGAATATGAAAGCTTGTTGACGTCGACAAAGTTTATGAAAAAGCAGGAAAATTATGTCGGAAAATGATGTATTTGTCTTTTCAAAACAATTATTAAAATACATTCTACAGACAGAGGACAGATACCTTTTGACTCAGACATTGTATGTTCATCATAATTTTGAGTTTGCCTCGTACAACATTACACATTTTAACCTCCATATGTGAGTCACCTTAAATAACTTATGGAAAAGTATTAAAGATTTAAATCATTGCCTCAGTGCTGTAGGCGCAGTTTCAATGACATTGGATGAAGATAAATAGCATGAATCTGGACCTGGAAGAAATATTAAAGGTCACTTTTGGATTTAAACATAGATGTTTCGGTTAATGGAATAGTATAGTACACTGAAAGAACAGAGGGAAATGTGAATCATGTGCGACGGCTTATTTTGGACCCCCTTGACGAAAGGTGAGCTTTTATTTAATCATTAATGCAATGTGTTTGTTGCCTTTTCACCATGTATTTATAGGGGAAAAATAAATAATATATATATATATATATATATATATATATATATATATATATATATATATATATATATATGTGTGTGTGTGTGTGTGTGTGATTATAATATATAATAATTATTATATATTATATAAACTATACTAAATAAATAAATTTATATATATATATATATATATATATATTTATATAATTTATTAATATATAATATATTATATAATTATATATAAATACAAAATAAATAAATAATTTATATATATAAATTATATATATGTATATATATATATATATATATATATATATATATATATATATAATTTTTTCTTTATTTATTTATTTTGTATAATTATATTAATATATTATTGTGTATAATTAGATTATTAATTAGATACATTTCTTGGGATCATTATTCTCATATAATCGACACACAAAATCTCTAGCGTAATTGAAATAAAAATATTAACAGAGTTTAGCTCTCTCTCTCATTTTATTGCAGTCATGTAAATTTATTTGCACATCTCCCCTGTGCAGACTTACTTCATTATTTCTCTTGATTTCCCATGATCCTGTCCATTCTGCGCCTCATGCAACAGTTCCTGCAGTAATTGTGTTTTTATTGCTTGTGTAAGACGCATTTAACAATCCGCACAGGCGCCTTTTCTCTCTCGTTATTGTCTCCAATAGTCGATAAGATGCAGTGCTGCGTTCATGGCTAATCATGGAAGAAGAAAAAAAAAATCACATCAACAATGACACCAATACTGATTAATTTGGTATAGCAGCAACTTGAACTATAGTCTCACAAATAACTGCTTTATATTAATGCAGTCACTTCAGCGGTCACATATTATTATACTCCCTTTTAAAAACTCTGTCTGTTAACGCTCCAGCTAATATAGCACTCAGATCATGCATACTTGAAAGGCATGCTTGAAATTTCTTAACTTTTGTTTCAAATGTGCTGTTTCATTCTCTGTAGCTTTAAATTCGAACATTCTACAAGCCCCATGCCACTTTGTGGAAGTTCATTTTTCTAGCCAATCAGAATACAGCAAGTAGGACTTCCCTGAAAACGGTTCACAGCCACTCAGGGTTTTTATTTTATAAGTTATTTTTTGCTTTTGCTAATGCACATTAATTTAAGAAATGCTAAATGGAGACGGTTAAAAAAACAGACAGACAGACAGACAGACAGACAGACAGACAGACAGACAGACAGACAGACAGACAGATAGAGAGATAGATAGATAGATAGATAGATAGATAGATAGATAGATAGATAGATAGATAGATAGATAGATAGAAACCTGTACCTGAAGCTAGTAAGCTTTATAATTGTGCAATAATCCAAGTTCTGTTTTTTTTTTTCATTTCTCTTATAAACTTAAAGCAAGAGAGAGAGAGAGAGAGAGAGAGAGAGAGAGATTGAATAGCATAAATGATTTATGATTTAAAGCTGTTATAATCTAAGCAATATCAGGAACCACTTTTCACTTTTTTCAGAAGAGAAGCTTGAGTCTATTTCAAAGATTGATGCCTTTAATCAAGATTTTTAGCAAGTGGAGCAGTGTGCATGGTGGCATACCACATGTACTTTGCATAAAAGGAGTTACAGCTTTAGAGAAGGTCATCAGAAAGCAAGAATGCAACTGTTCCTGTATGTATGCATAAATAAATAAATAAATAAATAAATACATTCTTGCACAAACGGGCTGAGAATCAAAAATGTAGAGTTTCTTTTCTTTTTTTAATAATGATTTATATATATATATATATATATATATATATATATATATATATATATATATATATATATATATATATATATATATATATATATATATATATTTTTTTTTTTTTTTTTGATTGATGGAAGATGTAAGGCCAGATTGCATAACATGGAACCGCTGCATATGTCACGAAAGACTGCAAATGCATTATGAGAGCAACTACTAAGGTGGATCCATCCAATCATCTAGAAACCTCTATAGTCCTTTAGCTAGGGTAAGGGTGCAATGCGGATTAACATTGTATTTATTCACACACTATGGGCAATTTGGGAACACCAATTAGACTAAACTGCTTGTCTTTAGACTGTGGGAGGAAACTGGAGTACCCAGAGGAAAACCCACCAAGCGCAGGGAGGACATGCCAACTCCAAGGCGGGAATCGAACCCAGATCCTGGAAGTGCAAGGCAGCAGTGCTAACGACTAAGCCACCTTAAACCTCCCTTTAGCATTTGAATTCTATTTCAGTTCAGTTTAGCAACAAATGGCAATCTTGTAATGCGGTCGGTCTGTTAAAAATGCCAAATCAGTAATATTTAATTAAATCACACACATTCCTCAGATATGGACCTGACACAAGATGGTGCACCTGGACATTAGCTTGACGAGCCGTACAGTAACTACATGGCAGTGGTGCTGCGATTCTGATGCTGTTGACTGATCAGATACTCTTTTAATACAGTCTCTTAATACTTTCTCCAATGCTGTGTTTCTTTATCACTAAATGGCCTGCAGCTGAATGCTTCTGTTTAATGACTTCCTCGGAGTGTCTCAGTTGCTCGTTTATTCATTCATTTAGTGTCCAAACCAAGAGTAGAGCTCTTAGAGAGCGTCTCAATTCAACCAATACAGCTAAGTAATGTTTAATGGCTGCTCAGCGGAGTATCTCTCTTTGTCGCACTCTCTAACACACTTGTATTGATTCAAACACACTTGGACACACACATGCTTCGAGAAAGAATTGAGTCGGAATGCCTTCTGCCTTATTAGTGATATGCTCTGAGGAGTTTTAACAACAGAGAAAAGTGTGTGTGTGTGTGTGTGTGTGTGTGTGTGTGCGTGTGTGTGCGTGTGTGTGTGTGTGTGTGTGTGTGTGTGTGTGTTTTCGCGTGCAGTGAATGAATCAGATGCAAGGTAAAGTGCTCACTCAGAACAAAGTGAAGTGAATCTTATATAAGTCCATAGGCGCCCCCGTTCCTCTTCTTATAAGGAGTGAAGATGCTGCATGTAATAAATCAAAGGTAATTATGATAATAACGAATGTACTGTAACACCCGCTTCATCTCCGGCTCTCCACAGTCGTGTTATATCCTCGGGGGTCTGCTCAAAACTTTCACCATCAATCTGTATCAGCACAATTTGGCCAACAAACAGCCGCACAGCGAGAACATTACGAGCAAAGAGAGAGAGAGAGAGAGAAATCTGCATCCGTGTAAAAGCTGCCTGTATTATACAGTACAATGTAAAGCATTCTCCTTCTTCCTCTTCTTCATATCTTCGTCGTTGTGGGGTAGTTCGTGTCCTCACAGCCTTACCAGTACAGAGAGGATGTGTAGTGCCTCTGTCGCTTTGCTGTAATACACTGATCTCTGGAGAGCGTGTATCGATCCGAGAGAATTTTTACATTTTCTTCGGCTTCCTACATAAGCAGTGAGTGCAGAGCACTGGGATTGAGGTGTGAAGCAACATCAAAAGTGTAGAGAGAGAAAGAGAGATAGGGAGATCTCGAATCTTTTTTTTTTTTTTTCGTTCTTTTTTTTTTTTTTTTTACTTTTTGAGATCGTAGTATCAGTTCTATGCAAAATATACTGGCCAAAGGGACCGCTTAGTCTCGGACCGGTATGATCCAAGTTGTGTACTTTTTTTTTTACATTTTTTTTTTAAAGTTGCCTTTTCTCATCCGAAGCAGTTCATTGTACTGTTGGCCCTGTGGTATATGACAAAAATAAATAAACTACCCTAACCTACTATGCCACACTGGCAAGTGCTGTGGAACTTCAGTGGGTACTGTGGTAGTACTATGTTTTTACATTAATACGTTCTTATTAATGCTATGCAAAATATACTGCTTGAAAAAAAAATAATAATAATAATAATTTTAAAAAAGTAGTCCCGGATTGATGTGAACGCCCCACATATATTCATATATGGTTCATAGTCAAACCAGGACTAACTGTTCCTTAGTCCTGGTTTGTTTATTATTTATTTATTTATTTATTTATTTATTTTTATATACTGTATAAATGTATTCGGTTTTTGGTGGCTCGGTGGTAGGTTTCTCACCTGCCATGAACTCAAGTTCAATTCCCACTCAGAGCCCAAACCCCAGCCACTGGATACAGAGGAGCAGTCTAAAGACCAACACACTTTATAAATGTGTTAAAAGGTTGAGGTAAACTACTTACAGTACATCTACAAGTACATTTATTCCTCTTTCTGGTTTCCATTTTTAAAGCTTTTACAAATTTATACATTTTTTTTTTTTTTTTTTTTTACATCTTTGCTGTTGTCTTCAAGTCGTGATCAAATAAATGAGTGGAGAAGCACTTCTTCTACTTCTTCTTTTAATTTCTCACTTCTCATTATGTTTCTCACGGTTCGCTGCATCCTTTAGTTACAGATTTATAATTCATCCTCAGAAGAATCCCCGCAGTAAGGTAACTTGTGCCTCGTAGCCAATTAGCCAATTTGACAAATTTTGCCAAAATCGTGTTTCACAAGGCCAGAGTTGAAGCTTATTTACGACTCATTAGCGGGGATCATTAACGCTGTGCGGCTCGCAAACATTTTGGAGCCTCGGGGAAGCTTTCAGTGTCAGCCATTAGCTTTGATAAAGGTAAATAAGCTAAAAGCTGTTTAACGCTGCCATGTTAAAATGTCCTGACTCCACTGTGCCAAGCTTCTCATCAGAGATGCCTTCCGAGACATCACATTAGAAATGTTACCATGGAAATCCAAAGGTATCTCTATGGGTTTTTTTTTTTTGACAGTATAATGGTACTTATTTGCTGATATACTGTAGTTCATGTGTCACAATACGGTATGCGGTTCTAACATGATACAACATCACACATACTATAGTATGGTAAACAGTTCTACATGTATATAAACAGGGGTTTGGACAATGAAACTGAATGAAACACTGGCCAATTTAGTGTTGGAGGCTTCATGGCTAAATTTGACCAGCCTGGTGGCCAATCTTCATCGATTGCACATTCCACCAGTAAGAGCAGAGTGGGACGGTTCAATTAGCAGAGTAATAGCGCAGTTTTGCTTAAAACATTGTTAGTGCGCATCTTGCTGGCGCATCTGTGACCAAGACAGCAAGTCTTTGTGATGTATCAAGAGTATTGGCAGCATACCACCAAGAAGGAGGAACCACATCCAACAGGAGTACAGTAACTGTGGACGCAAGAGGAAGTTGTCTGAAAGGGATGTCCGGGTTTAAAATCCTTGGGAAAGTTAAAGACTAAGATACGTTGGATTGATTGAACTGGACTGGGCTGGTTTCAAGAATATCAGTGCTTCACTCCATTAACTCATACCGCTAAACCGTCCTTTTAGAATCAAACATATGTATATTAATTGATCATACATATTTTATTATAATTTATAATTGAACATACATAACTTCTTACATCTACTGTATATGTAATTAGACAGAAGTCTGACGGCGATAGAGTTGGATCCTTGAAATGAAACAAGATGAAATCTCTTTCTCCTTGAAATGAGCAGTTGAATCTTGTTTTAGTTTGAATGTCAACATTCAAGTGTGTCAGTGTTCATGATTAGGTTTAATCTTTGGGCAGATCTGTTAGGTCACAGGTCAACGTGAGTAGGTACGTAGCTACAGTATCTGCGCAATCCACTTTGACTGAATGAATGCTGTCCATGATTCCTCCTGTCCTTTGTTCTATACCTCGAACTGCTTCCTCACTTCTCTGGATCGGAGGTAAGAAATATTGAAGAAGTCAAAGGATGAAATATTGAATCTTTTTACAGAGTCATAAGAGAAGTGAGAAAAAAAGAAATGCAGCTCGACACAAAAGTTGACTTTCAATATACAGTGCCTGGCAAAAGTATTCATATCCCTTGAAGTTTTCCTCATTTTGTCACGCTACAACCTCAAATGTAAATTGGGATGGAATGTGAAAGACCAACACGAAGTAGCACACACTTGTGAAGTGAAAGGAAAATTGGGTTTCAAATAATAAATATCTAAAAGATGCGACATGCGTTTGCATTCAGCCCCCCTGAGTCAACACTTTGTAGAACCAACTTTCACCGCAATTACAACGAACTGCAAGTCTTTTGCAGTACAGTATGTAGCTTTGCACATCTGGAAATAGGTCAAGCTCAATTAGATTGAATGAAGAGTTTTTGTGAACAGCGATTTTCATGTCTTGCTACAGATTCTTAATGGGGTTTATGTCTGAAACTTGACTGGGTCTTTTGAACACGCCTTGATATGAACCACTCCATTGTAGCTCTGGCTGTATGTTTAGCATCGTTGTCCTGCTGGAAGGTGGACACCCCCCCCCCACCCTCCCCCCAAGTCTCAAGTCTTTTGCAGACTCTAACAAGATTCCTTCTAATATTGCCCTGTATTTGGCTCCATCCATCTTCCCATTAACTCTGACCAGCTTCTCTGTCCCTGCTGAAGAAAAACGTCCACACAACATGATGCTGCCACCACTATGTTTCAAAGCAGGGTGATGTACAGGTGTTATTGCTTTTAGGACAAAAATAAATAAATTTTTTGACCAGAATACCTTCTTCCACGTTTTCTGTGTCGTCCTATGTCGCATGACTAATAGTTGTCCTATGGTCAGATTCTCCCACCTGAGCTGTGGATCTCTGCAGCTCCTACAGAGTTACCATGGGCCTCTTGGCTGCTTCTCTGATTAATGCTCTCCTTGCCCGGCCTGTTAGTTTAGATAGACTTCCAGGTCTTTAGATAGACTTCCAGGTCCATTTTCCGATGATGGACTGAACAGTGCGCTGTGAGGTGTTCAAAGCTATTTTTTAAATAACCTAACCATGCTTTAAACTTTAAAGCACAACTTCATTATAGACCTGTATGGTGTGTCCTTGGGCTTCATGAGGCTGTTTGTTCAGTAATGTTCTCTAACAAATCTCTGAGGGTTTCACCAAACAGCTGTATTTACAGTTTGCTGAAATTAAATTTCACACTGGTGGACTCCATTTATTTATTAGATAACCTCCAGAGGCAATTGCTTCCATTGGATGTATGTTAGGGGTATCAGAGTAAATACAAAATGCAGCCCTTTTCAGATTTTTATTTTGTCCACTAGGCCACTTACAGTACCAGTTTTTCTTCCAGCTTTACTTTTGGTAGGTCTTGACAAGTTCAAACCAGGTACATCCCACAAGAGCTGCAGTTTTCAAGGCCTGTGTAGTCCAATCCAATAAAAGAGCTACTGTAGCTCAAATTGAAGAAAAGGTTAATCCTGGTTCCAGTAGGCATACAGTATAGTACAGGGTGGCCCATTTATATGGATACACCTTAATAAAATGGGAATGCTTGGTGATAGTAACGACCTGTTTGTGGCACATTAGTATATGTGAGGGGGCAAACTTTTCAAGATGGGTGGTGACCATGGTGGCCATTTGGAAGTCGGCCATCTTGGATCCAACTTTTTTTTTTTCAATAGGAAGAGGGTCATGTGACACATCAAACTTATTGGGAATTTCACAAGAAAACCAATGGTGTGCTTGGTTTTAACGTAACTTTATTCTTTCATATCACCAACCATTCCCATTTTATTAAGGTGTATCCATATAAATGGCCCACCCTGTATATTTGTGTGTGTGTAAAATGCAGTCTAATGTACGCCTTAGTGATACATTAATGCAGAAACCATATCCTCATTCTCACTTAGTAGGCATCCTCTTGGGGTTTTAAATGAGATTAGAACACTGCATCCCTCAATATGCTGTCCTCTTCATCACCTCACAAACAACCCGGTCAACCAGCTAATAAAAGACATTCATCATGTCTGGGGTTTTAAAATGTCACAGGCCAAACTGCATGATTCGGACTGGGCTGCTCTGACAGTAAGAATTACCTCAATCAGCAGCTGCTTGTAGCCATACATTGGGAGGGGGAGGGGTGGGGCGGGTGGGGCGGGGGTGAAATGAATAATGACACAGCCTTAAACGAGACTAGACGCCATCGGGCTACTACAGTATGTAGCGATTTTGTTTGACCTGTAAGTGACACCGCGATAGGCAGTTGAAGGTCAACAAAATAGTCATCCAGCATAGTATGTGTCATCCTTTATTTAATAAAACTTGTCATCATTAGCAAACATAACACAGTACTGTTATTATTCCTCATTCATTCTTCACATAATAGACACAAAAATCTTTCCAAATCCCAAATAATTTATTACAACATTGTTTATATGTTATCTGAATATCTGATCTCTAATAGTTCTGAAACCCTTCGGCTGCATTGAGCTCTCCTACTGTAAGAACATCTGCCAGTGTAATTCTGTGTACCTAATGAATAGTGCTGTGATCCATGCATGTATCGGTCTAGCCTTGTCACTCTTCATAAAGTCCCTGAGAGACCGCTGTTTGAATGTGACTTGGCTTGTGGCTGTTGCTGTAAGATGTCACTACGTCCTCTTATGTCCTCTGTGGGTGATGCCTCAAGACCCATCTGTCATCTTCTCATCTGCCTGTCAGGCCAGACTGCTGCTGCTTTGCATATATACAGTATAAAATGTCTAAATGTCAGTATAAGAACATTTCTATACTGTACTGCATACACTCACCATCCAACACAGGTTGGTACTAAGGGGCCCAAAGAGTGCCAAGAGAATATTCCCACACCATTATAACACAACCTGAATGAACTGTTGATACAATGCAGGGTGGATCCATGCTTTCATGTCGTTTAAGCCCAATTCTGACCCAACAATCCAGATGTTGCAGCAGAAATCGAGACTCATTGGGGCAAAGTTTTCCTAATCTTTTACTGTTCAGTTTTGGTGTAGCCTCAGTTCCATGTTCTTACCTGTCAGTGTGGTCCTCTGCTGCTGTATCACACTGGGTTTGAGGTTCGACACGTGAGATGCTCTTCGGAATACCTCAGTTATGTTGAGTTGCTGTTGATTTTCTGTCAGCTCATACCAATATGGCTATTCCCCTCTGACCTCTGGCATCAACAAAGCATTTTTTTTTCTCTACATAACTGGATATTTTCTCTTCGTCAGATCATTCTGTAAGCGCTAAAGAGGTGGTACTGTGCAACATTTCCAGTAGATCATCCGTTTCCGAAATACTCAGACCAGACGATCTGCCACCAACACCCATGCCACATTCAAAATTAATCACCTTTCTTCCCATCTCAAATGCTCGGTATGAACTTCAACTCATTTTTTCTCAAAGATTTTTCTGTCTGTCTGTCTAGGCGATTTTGTCACAGCTTCATGCAAAACCGACTTGACATAATTTAATGGAACTTTGCTAGGACTTAGGTATTTGCCTTAGGTTAAATATGCTATGAATGAAATCAGAATGTTGAGAAGACGGGACATTAGGAGCAGTTTTGTGCCAGATTACCTCACAGTTGCAATGGCTTTTTCGGATGAATATAAGGCTTTTGAATTTAAAGTGGGCGTGGCTATACGCATCAAAAAGTATGCAACTTTCGAAAACTGCACCTACAAAGTCTGTTTATTCTTCTTGTGGGAATTTTAGAACCAGTTCGTCTTATACGTTCCCGAAACCGTGGTGCTAATTAAAGCAGTAATTTGAAGAGCCACTATGAGATAAAACATGGGTCACTATGAGATAAAGCATATCCACAGCCGTCATGTAAAATACTCGAGTCAAACTCACAGTGTTATGCGCTGAAATCAAAATATCGAGTAAAAGTGATGTTATGAACGGCCGTGCTCCAGATGTAATAATCTACTTTAAACAGGGATTGTATTTTTAAAAGCGCTGCAATCGTCAATGTCATGATTCATGAACTTTTTCCCACGCTGTCACCGCGGACATGTGCCTTTGTTTTCTTTTTTTTCTCCACGGTCCCGTTTCCGCCCCTCCTGCGCACCTGCCTCTTATCCTCCACTGATTACTCCAGCGATTTAAGCACGCTCTGAATGCTGCTTAAATCGCTGGATTATCTTGTGTGTCACGTACCTTGATTTTCTCGCGTTTCCTTTTTTCTCGTATTCACGCTGCCAAGTCGCTTTGTTTTTCGATTCTCGAGTTTTGTCTCTCGCCTCGGATTTGTTCGCCTCGTTCTTTTGATCTCCCGGTTTTGATCTCTCGCTTCCTTTCTTTTGACCACGGCTTTTGTCTACGTGTGTTGGATTGTCGCTCCGCTGCTTGATTCTCCGGTTACCGATTTAAAGCTTCCTTTTTCGACTACGGCGCTTGCTTTTCGATTTGGCTTCGACGCTACGTTGATTGATCTCCCGGTATTTGACCTCCGCATTCCGAACGTTCGCCTGTTTAACGCTGCTGTCACTCATCTGCGCTTGGATTCACCTCGTTCCGCCTCGCCCCCGTGACAGAATAATCCAGCCAGCGATATGAATTCAGCAGATGTGGACCGCATGAAATCAGCGCTGGAGAGTCAAGGTGCACTTCTTGGAGCTCACCAGCAGGAGCTGCTCAACACAAAGCTAACCCTCACTGACGTCACGTCCCAGCTCCAACGGCTCCAACTCTCTCCAGTGCAAAGTGGGGGCTCCTGCATGCGACGAGAACCCCAGCTCCCCGCCCCTCCCACCTATGAAGGAGATCCAGGCACCTGTCGATCCTTCCTCTCTCAGTGCACGCTGATATTTGAGCTCCAGCCTTCCACATTTTCCACTGAACGCTCAAAGGTCGCGTACGTGATAACTCTCCTCTCAGGACGAGCTCGGGAATGGAGCACTGCACTCTGGGATGCTCACGACCCCTGTTGCTCCAACTACAAAGACTTTGCTAAGGAGATGAGGAGAGTGTTCGATCGCTCATGTCACGGCAGGGAGGCAGGTCACAAGTTGTTAAAGCTCCGCCAAGGCTCACACTCAGCCTATGACTACGCCATTGAGTTCCAGACCCTAGCTCTCTCCAGTGGGTGGAATGGTCGGGCCCTGGGTGACACCTTTTTCGAAGGACTGACTGAGACACTCCAGGACGTGTTAATCTCCCACAAACTTCCCTCGTCACTCCAAGAGCTCATGGATCTAGCTGGTCGAGTGGATTCACGTCTCCGCCTTCGAAGTTCAGCCAGACTCTCACCACCCAGAGACCTCCCACGACCCCCCTCTCCACGAACTAACCTTCAGGAGGGACCCATGCGACTGGACAGAACCCGTATTTCCCCTGAAGAACGCCGCCGCCGCCGAGTGGAGGGAGCCTGCTTCTACTGTGGGAGATCCTGTCATCAACTCTAGACCTGTCCTGTAAAGAGGAGGCGTCCTCTAGTCCAGCTTGGAGGACTGGAGGGTGTGACTCCAGGAAAATTCCCAGAAGGATGCCGTCTGCTCCCCGTCTTCCTATCCTATGAGCAACAAACCCACCTGGTTCAAGCATTGATTGATTCAGGTTCAGACCGCAATCTGATCGACGCGGCTTCAGCCAAGGCCCTAGGAATCCCCGCTCTCCCCTTGGAGACCCACCTTAAGGTTCAGGCACTCACTGGTAGCCCGCTCCCATCTATCACCCACAGAACTCCCCTCGTTGGCCTAAGAGTCTCGGGCAATCATTTAGAGCAGACTTCACTGTTCATGATGAAGGGATCAAATGCCACTGTTGTCCTAGGTCTGCCCTGGCTAACCCGTCACAACCCACAAATCGATTGGATCAGGAACACAATCGTAGCTTGGAACCCATCATGTGCTAAGACCTGCTTGCGGGCTGTAGCCACGTCTTGTCTCAGTTCTGCATCTGTGAAGGAACCACCAGATCTCGCCAATGTCCCTTCAGATTACCATGATCTCAAGGAGGTCTTCAGTAAAGCTCGTGCTGTCTCTCTGCCCCCCCATCGACCATATGACTGTGCCATCAACCTGCTCCCAGGCACCACGCCTCCCAAGGGTCGGTTATACTCTCTGTCACCCAGGGAACGGTAGGCAATGAATCACTACATCTCGGAATCCCTTGCGGCGGGAATCATTCGCCCTTCCTCCTCCCCGGCGGGGGCTGGCTTCTTTTTTGTGGGTAAAAAAGATGGTTCCCTTCGTCCGTGCATCGATTATAGAGGCCTTAATGAGATCACGGTGAAGAATCGATATCCCCTCCCATTAATGGCGACCGCCTTTGAACTCCTCCAGGGAGCTAAGATTTATACTAAACTAGACCTACGTAATGCATACCATCTCGTACGAATCCGGGAGGGTGACGAATGGAAGACTGCTTTTAACACCCCAACAGGACACTATGAATACCTGGTGGTGCCGTTCGGCCTGACCAACGCCCCGGCCGTCTTTCAGGCCCTCATCAACGATGTACTCCGGGATTTCTTAAATTCATCTGTGTTCGTCTATCTGGACGACATTCTGATCTTCTCTCGAAACCTAGTGGAGCACCAGCTTCATGTTCGAGAGGTGCTGCAAAGACTCTTAGAGAACAATCTGTTTGTCAAAGCGGAGAAGTGCGAATTTCACACAACGACCACCACATTCCTAGGGTTCGTCATTGGTCCCTCAGGCATCAAAATGGAGCCTGCTAAGCTCCAGGCAGTCACAAATTGGCCCACACCCTCTACAAGACAGGAGCTTCAGAGATTCTTGGGATTCGCCAACTTTTACCGTCGCTTCATCCGAGGCTACAGCTCCATTGCTGCCCCCTTAACAGGCCTGACTTCTTCCAAAACGCGTTTCCATTGGGACATGAACACTGAAAAAGCCTTCTCCGAACTCAAGAAGCGGTTCACGTCTGCCCCAATCTTGACCATCCCAGATCCGTCACGTCAGTTTGTCGTGGAAGTCGACGCCTCCAGCACAGGGGTAGGAGGTGTACTTTCCCAGAGAGCTGCGCATGACAACAAGCTACACCCCTGCTCTTTCTTCTCTCATCGCCTAACCCCTGCTGAGGCGAACTATGGCATCGGCGATCGAGAACTACTGGCCATCAAGCTGGCCCTCGAAGAATGGAGACACTGGTTAGAGGGGACGGAGATCCCATTTCTGGTCTGGACCGACCACAAAAACCTGGAGTACCTACAGAACGCAAAGAGGCTAAACTCTCGCCAGGCTCGGTGGTCACTGTTTTTCGCCAGGTTCAACTTCGTCCTCTCCTATCGCCCTGGGTCCAAGAACTCCAAGCCAGATGCGCCCTCGAGGCAGTTTTTCCCTACTCACGACTCTGCTGCCAATGAGACCATCATTCCCCCCTCATGCTTGCTCGCAGCAGCCGAGCTTGATATCGAAACTAAGGTCCAGCAAGCCCTGTCTCATGACCCCGGGCCAAGTAACGTGCCACCTAACCGCCTATTTGTGCCGCTTTCTCTACGCTCTCAGGTCCTGGAATGGGCACACAGCTCCAAGCTCGCCTGCCATCCTGGTTCAGCTCGAACCCTGGCTCAAGTCCAGCAGCGCTTCTGGTGGCCCATGATAAAAGAGGACACATCCAGCTTCGTGGCAGCATGTGACATCTGTGCTAGGTGCAAACACACTAACACCGCACCAGCAGGTCTTCTCAGGCCATTACCAATCCCATCCCGTCCATGGTCAAACATTGCCCTGGATTTTGTCACAGGGCTACCCTCCTCTGACGGCCACTCGTGCATCATGACCGTGGTGGATCGGTTCTCTAAGGCCGCACCCTTCGTTCCACTACCCAAACTCCCAACTGCTAAGGAAACTGCTGACCTCTTGATTATGCACGTTTTCAGGCTGCACGGGCTCCCCAAAGACATCGTTTCTGATCGCGGGCCACAGTTCACCTCTCAATTCTGGAAAGCATTTTGCAGACTCATTGGAGCCACGCCCAGTCTGTCCTCAGGTTTTCACCCCCAGTCCAATGGTCAGACTGAAAGAAAGAACCAGTCCCTCGAGGTAGCCCTAAGGTGCATGGCTTCCAGAGATGTCACCTCTTGGAGCAAGTTTTTGCCTTGGGTGGAGTACGCCCACAACTCCCAGGTATCGTCATCTACTGGTTTGTCCCCCTTCCAGTGCTGCCTGGGCTATCAACCACCATTGTTCCCATCGCAGGAGGAGGAGGTCAGTGTCCCATCTGCCCAGGCTTTTATCCGACGCTGCAGAAGGACCTGGCTACAAGCAAGGAGAACGCTGTTACGGGTCGGCAGAAGATACAAGAGACAGGCCGACCGCAAACGCTCCCAGGCTCCCAAGTACAGGGTGGGGCAGAGAGTCATGCTCGCCGCCAGAGACATCCCCCTAAAGACCACCTGCCGCAAACTCTCCCCTCGATACCTCGGTCCCTTCACTATCACTAAAATAGTCAATCCCTGCGCGGTTAAACTCTTGCTCCCCTCAACTATGCGGCGGATCAACCCTACGTTCCACGTGTCCCAGTTACGCCGTCTCACCGCATGCCCATTAAATCCCCCCACCCACCCTCTACCTCCTCCCCGTATCATTGACGGCAGTGAAGCCTACACCGTCCGCCGACTCCTGAAAGCTCGTCGCCGAGGCAGAGGCATCCAGTATTTGGTAGACTGGGAGGGTTATGGACCTGAGGAGAGAAGCTGGATCCCTGCCAAGTTTGTCCTAGACCCCAAGTTAATTTCTGACTTTTATAAACGTTACCCAGAGGCCCCGCGCCCTGACGCCAAGAGGCGTTCATAAGGGGAGGGGTACTGTCATGATTCATGAACTTTTTCCCACGCTGTCACCGCGGACATGTGCCTTTGTTTTCTTTTTTTTCTCCACGGTCCCGTTTCCGCCCCTCCTGCGCACCTGCCTCTTATCCTCCACTGATTACTCCAGCGATTTAAGCACGCTCTGAATGCTGCTTAAATCGCTGGATTATCTTGTGTGTCACGTACCTTGATTTTCTCGCGTTTCCTTTTTTCTCGTATTCACGCTGCCAAGTCGCTTTGTTTTTCGATTCTCGAGTTTTGTCTCTCGCCTCGGATTTGTTCGCCTCGTTCTTTTGATCTCCCGGTTTTGATCTCTCGCTTCCTTTCTTTTGACCACGGCTTTTGTCTACGTGTGTTGGATTGTCGCTCCGCTGCTTGATTCTCCGGTTACCGATTTAAAGCTTCCTTTTTCGACTACGGCGCTTGCTTTTCGATTTGGCTTCGACGCTACGTTGATTGATCTCCCGGTATTTGACCTCCGCATTCCGAACGTTCGCCTGTTTAACGCTGCTGTCACTCATCTGCGCTTGGATTCACCTCGTTCCGCCTCGCCCCCGTGACAGTCAATGACAGGTACTAATATTAATAATCCATATTTGCCTGAAAGCCGCTAGTCAAGGACACTGCAATTAGAGATTTGCGGTTTGGTTTTACACATCATTTATGTAATAAAGTTCACAATGGAATAAATACTGCATACAAAAAGGAAACGTTTCACTGATGTTTTGTACAAAGTAGCTTTATTTTCATAAACGGTTCCAACTTGGGTCATTATATATACAGGACATATTTCTATCATATATTACTGTGTATTCATTCTAAACACAAATCGATTTCTACAGACCTTTTGATTTTACTGTATGCCGTTGGTTGTGGCTAATAATGCCACCATTACCAACAAAATCAGAAATTCCCCGGAGAAAAATTTATACAATTTTTATACAAACAAACAAACAAACAAACAAACAAACAAAAAAGCACACTGTCCCACATTGTCATGCACTCTCAGAAAAAAAGGGTGCTTTCTTTTTTTCTTTTTCTTTTTTTTTTTGTCAGTTTCAGGATACCCTTATTGTCTGTACATGTTGTATCTCTCACACTGTGGACATATGTAGTATACCTTTAATATTACAACACGTACTATAATTACCTTTTAAAGTCAAGTTTCCAAGGTTCATTACTGTACATGGATGGTCTGTAAAATATTCATGATAAAGGTACAAAAGCTGCATGCTTGACTGTACCACACCACCAGCAACGAAGGACACAGTTTACAGCAGAATCCCGGTGCCAAAGATTTTAAGTCTATACAATGGGACGGCCTTAAACAACATGACTAATAGAGGATATCCATGTTACTATGGGCTCAAGGGAATTTTTAAACTGATCCTGTTGTAAGCTTGCAAGGGTCAAAAACATATAGTCATTTAGTCTAATAGACAATATTGAGCAGGATCTGATATTTCTTTGTTGAACTATATTTGATCATTCAGATAAAAAATAATGAGGCATGTGAAAAAAAGACATATTTGTCTATGCATGGGCAACAAGGTCCACTTAGTTTATAGATTTATATAACTATACAACAAAATATTGATTTCCACTAATTTTTTTTTTTTTTTTTTTTTTTTTACTAGACCAATCAGATGCTCTTGTCAGTAATTGGCCCGCCTGCTGCTCCTGTTCCAATAAAAAAATTTTCATATAATGAGCATGGCTCAATGTAAGTGCTGCTTGAATGGGCTTCTATTAGGATTTATGTTAATGCAGTTTCTGTTTCTGACCACAAGGTGCAATAGTAATTAAAAGGGAACTAATAGGAGAGCAATCAGGCTGCTACATTGGTCTGTCCCATTCCAACAAAGACCATGAAGTTCCCACAGCATACTAGAGATATTGAAGAAAGCAGTGGGAATGGGGTCAAAATGAAAAAAAAAAAAAAAAGAAGTGCATTTATCAAGTACACAGAACTTCCTAGCCATGCCCTGGTAAGGTTCTCAATGCGGATATCACTCACTCACTCCTCTATACCACTTTATCCTCTGTACAGGGTCAACGGGACCCTTCGAAAAACTGCCCATCCCAGTAGACTTAGCGCATGATGCAGGGTACACCCTGGATGGGGTGCCAACCTTTTGCAGGGCACACACACATAAGCACACGCTACAGGAAATTTGGGAACTTTCTGCACATCTTTGGATTGTGGGAGGAAACAGAACTTCATGGTCTGAAGGAAACCCACCAAGCATAGGGAGAATATGCAAACAGCTCCGAGGTGGGAATCGAACCTAGATCCTGCAGGTGCAGGTGCAATGAGACTGAACCGAGTTCCGAACCGAAGCCCGAACCCCAACCACGCTCTTACCAGTTACTTACTACTGTACGACGTCCTTGAGACACAAACTGAGTGATGCGTGGAATTAAATCCAGTATTTATACTACATTTTCTCAACATGTCTTCTGACCTCCTTCTGCATGTGCGCCATATTGTAAATGCTGTAAGCCCCAGAGAAACATGCTATGAACTCAGTGTGCTTTTTTACAGTGTGACATGGACCTATCGTGGTCTTGGCACAAGCCTGAAGAGGTCATTGTGAGAGCTTCACCGTTGTATCGACAGCACACGTCCTAATGATATCGCAATGAGAATACCATCCGATCGGATCGGCTCACATCGTCGGAGACATTACTGCGTCCTCACCGGTTTCTACTGAGTTTCTGCCAAGTTCTGCTTAAGTTCTCACAGCGTTTACGCCATCTTTCTGGGGGTGGTGGAAACGTGGCTCAGTGTGACTGAGATTAGGTAATCAGTATTTCAACGCAAGTTAAAATATTGTGTTGTAAATGTATAAAGTTTTAAATAAGGGATAAGAAGATTTCTGATTTCTGACTAACATACTGTACTGACAATTTAGCCCACTTTTCTTCTGAGAGTGTTCTCCATATACACCGTCTCTTCTACTGCAAGTGTTATTTCTGGTCCATGAGTTGATCTGGAGCCATTCATTTTGTTTAGAAGGAAGTCTTGATTGTGAGTTTATTTAAAGTAAAAGCAGGGTTTGTCTACAATTTGTGTACCAATGACAATAATTATAGACATAGATTACATCATCATACCATTGCATACCTGTACCATTATAGCATTTTACATGCCGATTACAAAAGAACACAAAAGAACCATATCGTAAAGAATTTGTATTTATCAAATGCACAGCATTTTTCATGAAACAGCACTCCCGGTACGAGTGCTGGGACAAAACACTCAAAGCGGTCAGGGTTACACGATGATGACATCACAGTGAAGTGAAGTTCATCATCTGGCCATTATAAATAAATATGGTGTTGTCTTTTAACTCGAAGAAACCGTGTTTCTAGATTGTCCCATAGATAAGTATGACCTCAAAGGTTCCAGATCTACAAAGGACTCAGGCACCAGTGATACATGCAAGGTCTCTGATGTTAAAATCCCTGACTTATGTCATGGTCTCCTCCAGTCCAGGACAAACTCAGGAAACGTATAAGGTCTGCACTTCCAGCACAGAGGAGATTCGTTCACACCGTCATCCCTCCTTGGCTTGGTCTTTATCTTCTCCTCTTGAGCACAGGAGCAGCAGAAGGCCAGGCCTGAGTCCACCAAGTCACTTTAATCTGTGTTCTCATTCATATACTTCTGCTCCTTTATGACCAAAGAGCTTCAAGAGGAGCCATAAATGAAGAGAACCCCAAACCCTCAAAGCACTCACTGAAACTGCCTTGATGATTCACTAGCCGGTGGAGATAGAAAGATAAAGAGGAACGAAGAAACACACAGGAAAAGGAAAGGGAACAAGGAAAGAAAGAAACGGAAGCAAAACAGAGCTGTAATGGAGGTCTTTCACTTGTTTCAGATCCTCAGTGAGAGTCTCAAACACTTTGTACAGCTTTCATCAGAGATGACTTAGATGAACCACTCCTTCTTGTTTTCTTCAATGGTCTCTGTGAAAGTTGGCTCTGCACTGATGATGGCTGTATCGGCTGATTCGAATCGTTCTTCCCCCTTCGACTCGTTGGTGTGGTACGTCCCCTTGTGCCGGAACATGTGGCGAATCAGAAACACCAGCGTGCACAGGATGGTAAAGATCACCACGGCAATGATGCCTAAAGCAACAAAGAAGAACTATGAACACATTTGGACATTTGGAAAAATATTACTGAAGAGAAACGAGTGAGAAATGATGCAGGTGTGAGAAATTTCAACAGCCGTAAGCGATGAAGTCTGGAAACTTTTACCTCCAATTACTGCTGAATTCCTGTTCACCCCGTCTGGTATGACTCTCTCCTCATTAAATGGGAAATCAGCACCTGCAGGAAGCATCATTTGTGTCAATAAAACCTTGCAATATCTTTGTTAACTTGGGGAACAAATGTGCGAGAATATTCATTCGCAATCCACCTGGAGTATAAAGCTACTGCTTAATTTGGTACCGTTCACACTGGTGGTGTGGACTGCACAATCCTAATCTGGAGTGGAGCTTGCCTTCCGCTTATACAGCCATAAATCAAAGCCAATCAAAGATATTTGTTCGTATTTGTACCTGCATTCAGATGCCAGGGGTCAGTGTTGGTGGACATGGGGGACACGGTCAGAGGGGACGCGCCACAGTTGGACTCAATCAGTTTGCCCTGGTGCGAGACGTAAGCAGCGAACCGTGAACGAAGTGCCTCCTTCAAAGGAGCGATGCTGTTAAACTGTACTCGGGACAGACAGCCAACGAAGCCGGGAGTGTTATATTTCTCAGTTAGCACTGGATCGATAGGGCCGGTTTCTGTAGGAAACATAGGAAAAAAGAATCATGAATGGAGTGCGTGGTGTGTTGCACATAATGTTTTTCAAATCCACCTGGGTTTTAGAACAAAAGCCTTCCATGAAATCCAGTGATATGAACTCGCTTCCAGTAAACATAAACGTGCTGTACTGTATGTATCCATATAGCGGTTAAAGTTAATAAACTGTTGAAGTTAATAAACCCTGTACTCAAGTACAGGGTTTGTGTACTTTGCCCACCTCGGCTTATAGGTGGCTACGACTAGCTACAGTACTGTAGCATGTATGGTGTACTATGATCGACTAAGACAAGCCTCGGCAATGGCTACGGCATGCTAAGAATTGCTGTCTCACATGAACTAATTCGTCAGCCATTGCAGGTTTCTACGTAGGGATCTGTAGAACGTTTTATGTACAGTAGTTGTAAAGTAATCAGTATTCTCCATGGTCTTATCATACCAAATTGTCTGCTTTTCTGTGCCTCATAACCATATTCTGTATCTATACTCTAGCTAATAAGGTCAGAGAGTATCAGAGCCACGATTGAAACCAGAGCAAATTTATAGCAGAAACTTTGAATCTGCTGTAAGTGTTACTTTGGACAACTTGAGTAAAGTTGGCTAAGATGAAGGCTTGGCTGTTAGTAAAGTATTCTGGAGTTCCTGAAGGATTTGACTCAGACTTTTGTTCTTAAATGCATGAAAGTGTACTTACCAAAAACTTTTCCTAAGAACAGGGTTTTGACCAGGTTGAACTCAGTGTCTGATATTTCAGGCAGAGTATAGCTGACCAAAGGATAGTGATCCAGCTGTGAGAAAAACACACACGCTTACACATATTATTTTCATTATACCCTGCCCTGCCCTGCCCTGCCCTGCCAAAGTCATCACCTAGATTTGACTATAGAAATATGTAAGAGCCTTTCACTAGATAATTAATGCAGTGAGTAGTATTTTTCAGCTGGCAGCAGATTACTTAACCCTAACTGAAGCAGTGAGAAGGTTCTCATTTCTGTTGGGTTAAGAACTGAAATTCATTATTAAAACCTGAAAGGAGGCCTAGTACCTACCATACAAGCCTGTGGGGGTACTTGTATGACCTGGATTTGCTCTTGTTGGTCACGTCTAGGTTCAACAACGTTATGTGCCCAAAAATGAAGTCAGATGATGACCTGAATATACCGAATTACCAGTTTTTTCCATCAATTGATTTATATATATATATATATATATATATATATATATATATATATATATATATATATATATATATATATAGGCATATTCCAATACAAGATCTTGGAGAAATGAATGTAACTCTGGGCAGAAATAAATGTTGTGACATTGCGTAAGCATATCACAACTATGTCATGACAAATACATGCCATAATCAAAGCAAAAAGTTGCCCAACGAAATATTAGCGTGTGTATTAGCGTTTATTTTTTTTTCCAGGCAGCGTATAAAGATGTTGCCTCCTAACAGTGGGATGGCTCTTCATTCATGGCAACCAATGAATCCATAAATAAATGATTGAATAAATCATCCCGGTGGATCGTGCTAACAAAGAGCGTGATATGTGGCGTCACGGGATAAACTGACAACATTTAATAGCTTGGAGCTTATTTCCTTTTTTTTTTTTTTTTGGAAAGAGAGAGAAAGAGAGAGAGAGAGAGAGAGAGAGAGAGAGAGAGAGAGAGAAAGAAAGAGCTAATGGCTGACTCAGAGAGATGCGTCACGGTGAAAAGACTCCCTGAGGCTTCAAACTCTCTGCAAGCCACCCAGATTTAACGATCTCCGCTAATGAGATGTAAATAAGCTCCTTGGCCTTGTGGAACATGAAGGGAAGATTTTTTTTTAACCATTTTTAATTACCATTTGGAAATGTAAAATTCAAACAAAAACAAGCTACACAGATGCCTCACACCCACTCTGTACTATTGCAGCTGTTTGAAAGTGGAAATAGAAAAAAGTGACGTATGGATACAAAGCAGAAATCCTACCTGTACATGGATTTCATGTTCTATTCTCGTGATGTTGACGCTGTGGGGTTGTCCGTTGGCCAAATTACGCTGGTCCAGGTCGACAGAGAAGGGCTGTAGCAGACCCCCGAGGTTATAACGCAGCTGAAGAGAACCTGATGGAGAAACAGATGATAGAGACTTCTATCAGCATTGTTTATGATTTATCACATGCGCCACCATCATCATCATCATCATCATCATCATCATCATCATCCTCAATGAGAGAAACAAGAGTCATGTCTATGGTGTTGTACTTCATTGAAAGTAACAAAGATAAATTTAATAATAAAAAGAAATACAATGAAAGACACAGTGACAAAAAAGAATAGATAAACAAGGCATATATTTATAATTTGACAATAATTCATAATTCCATTAGATTATTAGCTCTCGTTTTGTTCATTTACTATATGGTTCGGTATTTATTACGTTCCTGTTACTTCTGCCTTGACCATTGTTGCCTTGCTCAGTTTGGTTTGTTTAAATGATTATCTCCTGCTAACATTCTAACAAATTTTTCCATTGGGCAATAATAACAACAAGCTTTTTTTTTTTGTTATTATTTTTAACAGATCCCAAAATAAGCCTCTTCCAAATGGTTGAGATGTCACTTTATATTAAAACCAGAAATACATTTACAAATGTTATTATTCTTCTTATTTATTTATTTATTTATTTATTTATTTATTTTTACAAATGTTTTGAGCATTAAATCCATTTTATTTTTTGTGGTATGCTGCGAAGCAATACCTCAACCAAATGGTAGACAGCATACCTCAACCAAATGGTAGACATGGCTGAATGAGGTAATAATTTCAACACAATTTCAACACAATAAAATTTTACCAGAAAGTATTGTTGACGAGTTCAATGACAAACATTAAACATTGTATTATATTTTATTGGCAGCTAATGTTTGCATTTGAAATTTTTTTTGTAAAGGTTACGGAACAAAAAGTTATTTAAAATATTCATTAAACAGAGAATATTATTAATCGGTTGAGGATTTTGTGTATCTGATTAGTTAGCCAGATCATACCATTTCGGTGCAACACCACAGCCATGTAATCCTGGCTCCTCGAGCTGATGTACAGGAGGATGCTGGGAGTGCTGGACGTGCTGAAGCTGAAGGTGACAACCTCTCGGGTCAGGTTCATATCTGTGGACACTGTCTGGCTCAAATCCTTGCCATCCATGCTCGACAAAGAGGAACTCACTTCTGGGACCAGGTTAAACCGAACAAGTGTTCCTGCCTCGAAGAAAGCTCCCACATCTGCAACACAAACACACAGCTTCCTCTGTAAAAGAGCAGTTTAGAGAGCTGAATTTGAAACTTTTTGATATGTATCTCTCCATCCATCAACATTTACATGCACATTCACAACTGTTTCCAACATGGGAGGAAACTGGAGAACCCGGAGGAAACCCACCAAGCACGGGGCAAACATGCAAACAGACCCGATGCAGGAATCAAACCCAGGACCTGGAGGTGCAAGGCGACAGTGCTAACCACTAAGCCACCATCGTGTCAGGGATTACCCCTAGAGGGCGACAAAGCGCCCAGAGACTTCCTTTGTTTTTTCTGTGTTCTTTGTGTTCTTTTCTGTGAAGGACTCTAATCCCCAGAATGCACCTCAGTCAGGTGATGTGGCGCTCACCTGAACTGAGGTTGCTCATTAGTGTTGGTTATAAATGTTCCTGAGTTCTGTGTTGTCCTTGTCTTGCATCTGTTCGTCTAGGTTTACTGCTTGTTCTGGTATGTTGTTTAGTTCTGTGTACTTCCTAGTTCTGTGCTCTCCTAGTTTTGTGTTCTCCCTGCTCTCCATGTTCTCCTGGTTCCGTGTTCTTCCTGGTTCTGTGTTCTCTTGGTTTGTCTGCCTCCTGGTCTGTCTGTCTGTCTCCTAGCCTGTCGGTCTCAGTCTGTTAGTAATGTCTAGTTTGTCATGTTTATAGTTTGTATGTCCGGTGGTTACAGTTCATGTTCTGTTCTGTTTGTTCCCTGTTGTGTGTTATCATTAAAATCCTTTTGATCACTTCACCTCTGCTATCATGACTCTCTTTCGTCCGGCAAGCAGTAACCGTGACACATGGCACCATATACAAAAACACCATATACGCACCTTTAGTGCAGAAGGGTCCATCATAAGCCGTGTTGCTGCAGTCACATGAGTAGCCATTGTATTTCTCCACACATTTCCCTCTGTTGCGGCAGTACATCCCAAAACTGGTACAGTGGCCCGAACATCCGGGTTTAACTCCGGGAGTGACCTTTGCTCTTTCTTCCAGGTCGAGGGTCACACCGTTCATCTTCAGGGAGCGGATGCATCCGAGGAAGCCTCTCTGTCCTCCTGATGCACCTGTTGAGGCAATTTAAATTAGACTTTTGATGGTACTATAAAGAAAATCTGAGGGAGAAATCTATACTGAAGAAAGTAAAACATGCCAAAAACATGTATAATGTATGATAAATATGAACAAATATTGCAATAATGCAGTTCAGCCACTGCTGCGAATAAGCTATTAAAGGCACTGGCATCTTTTATAGAGGACTATTTCATTTGTATACATTTATTGCCTAGTTCTATTGGTCTTCAACTTACAGACCTGTGGGATGCAAACATGCAAACAGACCCGATGCAGGAATCAAACCCAGGACCTGGAGGTGCAAGGCGACAGTGCTAACCACTAAGTGCAATTGAAATATTTAAATTTGACATTGCATTCTCCAGTTACTGTAATTAGTTAATGTAAATTTGGTTCAGGAGCCCTCATAGGATATTACTGTTTTTTTTCCCTCTTCTTTTTATCTAACCGCATCTTCATGATTGCCATATTTCTCGAGTAAACCCTACCAATGAATTATTAATATACTTGTTCATATGCAGCTAATAAAATAACACCACTTAGAGTAGAGCTTTCACAGCAAAGAACTGTATTAATAATATATCAATGTAATAATAGCACAATTAATGTCTAATGATTTGCTGTTGTCTTTTAAGTGTGCTCACACACTTTCACGCGCTCGCTGAATAAAAAAACATCAACGGACCAATGATCCCATGTTAAATTCAATAGAATTTAATTGTCAGGAAATCTACTGTAAATGTATAAAGTCAGAGGCTTGAGGTTCAGGTTCTGAATAATGGATACATTTTTTTTTTTTTGTGCGAGAATTCTTGGTACGTTCAGTGATTTTGAACTGAAGGACATCTAAAGCATTTTGTAGTGGAATTGTATTTGACTAAAACCACTTACAGTTAAAAAAAAAAAAGTGAATAATATCAGGAAATTCTAATTACATTATTTACAGAGTCTCGGGGTTTAGCCTTCCTTAGAATATTTGACTTTTACATTTACATTTAGGCATTTGGCAGATAAGTTGCATCTTATCCAGTTTTATCGAAAACTTTTTCAGCGACTTTTACAGCAGCAATGCTTTTAACATAGTGCAGGGTTTGTAAGTTGAGCTAAAACAAAGACCTAAATTTCTTATGCTTCACTTAATATAATATTTATTATTTTTTTTATTACTATTAATTATTATTTTATTTATTATTAGTATTATTAGTTTTATTATTATTATTATTATTATTATTATTATTATTATTATACATATTACTTATTATTACCTATCATTAATTTTTCAAGGCACTGCTCTTGCACTGCCTAAATTTGACCTATCATTAATTTTTCAAGGACAGCTTACTTCTTAACCATTTTATCACATTATCACATTTTCATTTATCACATTTTTAAGGTTTCTTTTATCCCACTGGTTGCAATTTGTTTTCAAATAAATGTCATGACTAAGTTTTATATTCAACTAACAAATATACAAAATATGGTTTAATAACATTCATGCTAATGACATTTTAACATTAAGGAGATTACAACATTCTTTCGAATGACAAAATTTTTTTTATTTTTAATTACTTTCAACTTATAATTTAGGAAAAGGGATTGTACTTTCAGAGTGACTTTATTAGTCAATATAAATCGACTGATACTGTATATATCCATAACCTTTTGCCCAGTATTATGTCATACTGAGGAGCTTCTGGCCCCTCAAGGCAGACCTCTGGAGGTGAGCTGTCGTGTCTGGCACAGGATGTTGGTTGGAATTCTTTTGGGTGCTGTGGGTTGTGGGGTGCATCTTCTGGGGATCAGATTTCTTTGTGATGTGGTTCTGTAGAGGTTAGAGGCCAGGTTGGCAATCTTGGTGCCTTTGTATCATAGCCAGCATTGACCTTTTTCAGAGAGTTGTACAGTGTTGACTTTTGTGTGGATTGGACCGAACGGGCCGGCCTTTAGTGCCCATGGGTGTAGAAGAGCCTTTCATGTACCGTGAGGTAGTCACCTGGAATGGTTTTCAGTTCATGGGTGTGTCTTGTCAGGAATTCATTTGTGACATTCCTTGCCTTCTTAATGTTCTTTAGACCATCAGTTGTTTTGGGCAGAAGAAGGATGGATACTGAGTCAATAGCCCTCTTAGTGCTACTATAACTATTGTACAAATCCATATTAGGGCAAGAAAGACTATGTTAAATAAAGAGAAAATACAGTACATTATTACTTCAAGAAATTAAGATTAACAAAAAATTCAGTCAATCCGAAAAATCTCAAGAACTTTGAATGTATCAGAAAGTGATAGCAAGAAACCAAAACAATCCCAGGTTCCTATTTAGTACAGTGGCTAGACTAACAAAACCTAAGATGCCTGCAGGGAGTATCCCTCACAGTTTAGAAGTGAAGACTTTATGAACTTCTTCAATGAAAAAATCGATGGAAGGAAATAATGGAAGTCCAACCTCTAACAGCAGCTCATGATCCAGTCCAGTCTAAAGCTTCACAATTAGATTTTCAGTGCTTTACAGGTGTAGGACAGGAAGAGCTGTATAAACTTATCACCTCAGCTAAATCAACAACATGCTTGTTGGATCCAATCCCAACCAGATTTTTAAAAGAATTGATAAATATAGCTGGAGCGCCCCTTCTTCAACTCTTCATTATATCTAAGTCATTTCCCTAAACCTTTCAAGTTGGCAGTTATTAAGCCTCTTCTTAAAAAATCTAATTTAGACCCAAATGATATAACAAATTACAGACCAATTTCAAACCTTCCATTTATATCAAAGATATTAGAAAAGATAGTATCAGCCCAAATATGCACATTCTTGCAAGACAACGATATCCTCGAGGAATTTCAGTCAGGTTTCAGGCCCCATCATAGTACAGAAACTGCACTAGTTCAAATTGCAAATGACTTGTTTTTAGCTTCGGACCATCTCAACTGCATCTCAATTCTTGTCTTACTCGATCTTAGTGCTGCATTCGACACTATAGATCATGATATTCTCATAGATCGCTTACAAAATCACATTGGTATTCAGGGACAGGCGTTAAAATGGTTTAGATCCTACCTGTCTGATCGATTCCATTTTGTAGATCTGAATGGAGAACAGTCTGGTGTAATGCCAGTGAAATATGGGGTGCCACAAGGGTCAGTTTTAGGACCTCTGCTTTTATCAATATACATGGTTCCCTTGGGTAACATCATTAGAAGACATGGGATTAGTTTCCATTGTTATGCTGATGATACTCAGTTATACATTTCCACAAAACCAGACGAAATACCCAAATTGTCTAGACTAACTGAGTGTATTTCAAGATATAAAAGACTGGATGACCGATAATTTTCTTTTACTAAATTCAGATAAGACAGAGATATTACTTATTGGCCCAAAAACCAGTACATACCAGCTCTCACAATTCAGCCTGCATTTAGAAGGATGTACTGTTACCACCAGCTCGACAGTGAAAGACCTGGGTGTAATTTTAGACAGTAACTTATCCTTTGAAAATCATATCTCCAACATCACAAAAACAGCCTTTTTCCAATTTAGAAATATTGCCAAGCTTAGGAACATTTTATCTGTATCTGATGCAGAAAAGCTGGTTCATGCATTCATGACCTCCAGACTGGACTACTGTAATGCATTACTGGGTGGCTGTCCTGCATCCTCAATTAACAAGCTACAGTTAGTCCAAAATGCAGCCGCCAGGGTTCTCACTAGATCCAGAAAATATGATCATATAACCCCAATATTATCTTCCCTGCACTGGCTACCTGTTCAGTTTAGAATTCATTACAAAATTGCATTACTCACGTACAAGGCACTAAACGGTCTAGCTCCCACATACCTAACCAGTCTTCTGATACGCTACAATCCACCACGCTCCTTAAGATCACAAAACTCCGGACTACTGGTAGTTCCCAGAATATCAAAATCTACAAAAGGAGGTAGGGCTTTTTCATATTTAGCTCCAAAACTTTGGAATAGCCTTCCTGACCGTGTTCGGGGCTCAGACAGAGTTTCCCAATTTAAAAGTAGACTCTGTCTTGAATGGCAACCACACTAATTATTTTCACCTGCTCTTTATTTCTCTACTCATCCCGAGGCATCTGGAGATTGTTCCAGCTTCAGTAGACCGAGGCCAAACCTGCGAGGATCCTGAGGCATCCAGAGAAGGACCTGCTCCAACAGGATTCTTCTTCATGTTGGTTTGGATCTACACATGCTGCTCCTGAGTTCCCAGTGTTCCAGACCCCATCTGCCCTCTGCACCTGTTGACTCATCCCTGTGCTGAACTGGACCTCACGATGATGTGGGTGACTTAATCAAAATTGAGAGGCTACATGAACCTGGCTACATCATCATTTTGCAGCATGACATCCCATCTGGTTTTTTAATAGGACAATGACCCCAAACACGTCCCTAGGTTATGTAAGCGCTATTTGTCCAAGAACAAGAGTGATGGAGTGCTGCATCAGATGATTTGGCCTCCACAAGATCTAAACCTAATTGAGGTGGTTGGGATGAGTTGGACCAGAGAGAGATGAAAAGTAGCCAACAAGTGCACAGCACCTCTGAGAACTCCTTCAAGATTATTGGAAAACCATTCCAGGTGACAACCTCATGGGGCTGATGGAGAGAATGGAGATGGAGAGAATGCAAAGCTGTCAGCAATGCAAAAACGATTTTTGAAAAATCGAAAATATAAAACATGTTCTAGTTATTTAACATGTTTTTGTTGACTAAATATTTCCATACTTGTTTTGTCATTAGTAATAAAATAAAATACTAAACATGTCCTTAGTAATAAAATACAATGTTATAAACAGTGTATTATGAATGTTTTGTCTCTTTTTTTCTTTTTTTTTTCATTCTTATAATGGATCAGACGAACATGAGATGTTACAAGGATTAATGAATTAATGGCAATGCATTATGGTAAAGTACTCCAAATGCAGCACTCAATAGACAAATAAATAAATAAGTAAAACACATAATAATAATAATAATAATCATAATAATAATAAAATCTCTACATTAATGAACCCCTTTAATGAAAAAATACAATATGTTACAGTATACTGATTTCTGAAGAGGCATTCTGAAGCTCATTACAGACAGAGCAGCATGTTTAACCCTGGCATTGATATGCAGGTCACACTTTTTTCCGATCTAATCTTGTATGAAAAAAATTCATTATTTTTTTTCCCGGTGCTTGCAGGCCAAAATGATGTAAGGCACAATTGTGAAAAAAAAAATAGGCAGTGATACCTAATCAGAAGCGGATTTCCTTCTGTGTGAGTGAAGGCACAGTGAAGGCTTTATGAATTTCACAGGGACATCTAAGCAGTTTCCTGGGCACTTGGAAATTTTTCTTAACATAGTGAAGAAGTCAAAGAAGAAAAAAAAAATCACAGATGAACAGCCAAAGCCTTTTTATTTTCAAGGATCCTGTGAAATTTGAATATGTTCAAACCTTTGAGACCATGATGGGAATTTTTTTTGAATAATAACATGCTTTAGATTTCCCACCGTTATTATTATTTTGTTTCTTGGCACATCTTTGTTTGCAGCCCTTAAAAAACAGAACATTTTAGCAATTTTGTTTTTGCAGTTAAAAAAAAAAAAAAAAAAAAAAAATATATATATATATATATATATATATATATATATATATATATATATATATATATATACTGTACTGTATATACAGTAGGGCTCTGGATTGGGCAGTATAGAGTGACGTCCTTTTTTTAACACAAAATGATGAATTGAATTTTATTTCATTAACGAACTACATGAACATAACATGAATAACATGAATATAACAGAAAAACAAATAATAATAATAATAATAATAATAATAATAATAATAATAATAATAATAAATAATAGTAATAATAATAAACTGTCTCTGACTCTGTCAATAAATCTTTGGACTTGACCTGCACCTGTGTCCGTTCTGATTACCCTGACATAAACGGTCACACTGGCACTGAAAAAATGCTCATTTTGAGAATTCTACATTTTTGCGACGTTGTTTCCATATTCCGGTACTGGTAAAATGTACACATTATAAAAGTAATAGATAAAATGTAATAAAGATAACTTTATGTTCTACCTGACATATCCAAAAACCAAAACAACCAAAAACAAGTCTGAAGCCTCGACAGATACACACACACACACACACACACACACACACACACACACACACACACACACACACACACACACACACACACACACACACCAGCAGGGTGTCCATATAAGCACACATACATATATTTTTTCATCATCATTGGCCTATTTGATGATTTTATGTCAATACAGATCTGTGCCACTTGGGTTTTAAGGGCTTTAAATCAAAACCAAGTAACAGCTGTTGATTAAATCTGAGTACTGATATGAAGGGTTTGGTAAACTGATTATCAGATTCATGTATTTATCAATATAGGGGAAAAAAAAAAAAATTCAGTTCACCATATTGCCTATTTTGTGCTGATAAAAAAATATCTCTATACTGCACAATTCTGAGCCCTACAGTATATATAGTATGTAATATAATGTAGTATAGTATAAAACTGCTAAACAAACAAACAAAAATAATTGCTAAAATGTTCTGGGAACATTCTTCCATTCTTTGGAAGAGGGCAGGCAGATAGTACCTTCCTTCCTTCTTCCTCTGGAAGTGTGTCATGATGTGAGTGGCAGTCTCAGAATGTTGAATATAAGGCTATGGTTCTGCAGGCGTGTGATCATAGTGGTCAGGTGATGTTAATAATCAACAGACGTATGTGTGAGAGAGAGAGCGCGAGAGCTTCTTACCCACATACAGCTGGCTGTAGAGCTCCAGGCGTGTGTGCCCCTGTGCAGGCGCAGCTCGAACCTGTCTGTAGCGCTGATCCAGCTGAAGCACGGCCTCCTTGACGTTTCTCTCGGCACTGACTCGATGCCACTGGTCGTCGTTCAGCGGTGTCGGTGACTGAACGTTCAGCTCCACCGGCCCGTTCCCAACATCAAAGGAGAAGGTAACGACGTTGGGTGCTGGAATTAACAAACGATAGTGCATGCTTGCTGAGTCAGCCTGGCTGATTTATCACTCTCATCATCTCTTACTATTGAGGGAGCACTGTCAAAGTCTCCGGAGATGGGAGGTGTACAGTATGTACTGTAGGTGTAATGTGTTTGTCATTTCCTGCCCTCAAGGCAGTGGCCTCTTTCAGGGCTTCCTGATTTACACCTCTATATTTGATGTGCTGATATCCTGCCTCTGCCCACTTTCACACAAATATAAACACATTGTCTCTCTCTCTCTCTCTCTCTCTCTCTCTCTCTCTCTCTCTCACACACACACACACACACACACACACACACACTGGCACTTATGCTTTGAGTTACATGAAGCATTATTTTCTCAAATGCAACCAATGACAAAAAAACGGTCCATTACCATTATCATGCTCAAATGCCAAACACCTTTTGGTACTGTAGAATTACAAAGTGATACATTATTATGAAATTAATATTAATCATATTAATATTTACTAATATTGTTATTCATATTACTCTCTTCTGCATACTTGAGCTCACACTCATTTCTCACACTGAGCTTTAAGGCATTTATGTACTTCATCCCTCCTACCTGGACAGCATAGACAATGTGTAGAGATAAAGAGATCTAATCATGGAACGAATGTAAGTTCAAAATGAACAGGCTTAGTCTGTTGTACATAGACTATAGTTTGTCCATATATATATATATATATATATATATATATATATATATATATATATATATATATATATATTTTTTTTTTTTTTTTTAATAAAAAAAGAACTTGAAGTTCACAGCTCGTGATCTCTTGATGATAGGGAGAATGCCTTTCTGCCATGTTACTCAGAAACATGATACACGGCGCTTTAGGTTATTTAACCATAGTCAAACCTGTGATGAAATTTCTCATGAATGAAAGTGTAAAACCAATTGACATTTACAGAAGACTTCAAGGAACAGTACGGTGGTGAGACCCGTGCAAACACTTGAATGGTGCAAATGCTTTTTAAGACACCCTTGAATGACGCTCCTGGCCGAGGTGGCAGCTAAGATTAAACATCAGTTTTAGACTCATATCAGCCTCTCACACACACACACACACACTCATTCTGTGAACTTTTTCCACCGCTGTAGCATTTTTCCCGGCAGATGCGCGGCTTTATTTCATGCTCTGAGTGGATTTTTACTCGCACTTCAGGGCAGTAACTTTAGAAAAACTGAAATCACGAGGTTGGATTAGGAGTAAGGGCTGAAATCGATGAGCTGTAATAGAGAGCAGGAGAGCTCTTGAGAGGACACCCTAGTAAACACACACACACATGCACAGGCCGAAAAACCTTCTGGTCTTTAATACGCTTCTAATCTTAAGCACAGTCCTTTAGGTGGTCCAGCTTCTTCCTCATATCTCACAATTACACCAGCTGTAAATATCCCGCTTTGAAAAGAAGATGGAGTGTGTGTGTGTGTGTGTGTGTGTGTGTGTGTGTGTGTGTGTGTGTGTGTGTGTGTGTGTGTGTGTGTGTGTCGGTAAACTGACAGTTAACCTACTATCACTTATAGTATGCGCTTAAACATACACTTATATCTTCTAAAGTGGAATAACTTAAAATTATTATTTAATGCGTATAATTCAATTTATTGCTGTAAATATTTTTATTCACCTGAAAAAAATACTTGAAGCCCTGAGCCACCCTATAATTTTTTTCATATTTTGCTTCCAAAGAGCCAGACTTCCTTGTATTTTCTATCTAGTCTTTTCATTTTCAGCCGGGTCCCTGTACTGTAACTGACCAGTTTCAAATGAATGTTTTTTTTTTATGTTTCTTATGCCAAAGACTGACATATGACTCATTCAAACATTTTAACTAACTTAAGGCATGAACCAGTGAGAAACTGGTGACATGATAGATATTCAGGCCTGTGATTAGTGTACTGATGATGCTGAATGCTGAGTGGTTGAAACAGACGAGAGGGGAAATGAGGTCGCTGCTGAGGTTGTTACATAAACAACCATTTAAAAAAAAAACTTGTATCTTTAGGCACTTTGCACCTTGTCGTAATAAAACATTTGTTCCCATGTCTTTCATTTAATTGATTTTAATATGAAGAAATGAGGCGGGCTCAAGACCTTTGCACAGTACTGTGGACTTATAGTAGAGAAATTAGATTTGGAAATAAACACTCTTTAATATTGATTTTTCTTTTGTTGTTGAGTTTTTATAGGGTCGGGTTGCCAGGTAGACTCACAAGTGTATCTGAGCATTTCAGGGGGGAAGGAGATTGGCTCAAGAGTCCAATAGTGGCAATATAGGGCTCAAACCGGGGACCTCCTGGTCAGCAGTCCAACATCTTAACCACTGATCCACCACTGGCCCCATAGATAGATAGATAGATTTCATTCATAGAATCATTAATTGATTCATTTTCAAGCAAGCAGTCAATCCTTTACTAGCCTTTTAAAAGATGTAATGTAATATGGCAATATACTTAATGTAATATGGAAAATAAATGAATGAATAAATAAATAAATAAATAAATAAAGTTACAAAGCTCAGATGCTGGAGACGTCTTCCAAAGAATGCTAAATAATTCATAATTTCAATAATTACATAAATGTTTTATATTATTATTATTATTATTATTATTGTTGTTGTTGTTGTGTTGTTGTTGTGTGTGTGTGTGTGTGTGTGTGTGTGTGTGTGTGTGTGTGTGTGTGTGTGTGTGTGTGTGTGTGTGTGTGAATCAGTGTTTTCATAATTTTTATTTTAACCTATAATTGGGAATTTTAATGAAACCTGGCAACCCTTCTTCTGTGCCATGCTCAGCCATTCTCTGAACTCCACATTAAATTAAAATCTTTTTTTTTTTCTTTTTATTTAATGTTTTAATTTCTTGTTTTTTTTCACTATCGGATCCCAATGCATACACCTTTTAAAAGGCTATCTTACAAACTTTCCAAAGAAAAAAAAAAAAAAAAAAAAAGAAATAAAGAATACTTCCCCTACTGTTCGGATCAGTACTCGCATTCGATTATGATGTGTTTATCTGTTCAAGCCAGGTGATAATCAGGTCCAGCACAAAGCCCAACAGTGACTCTTTTAAAGATTTAAACTCACAGCACATGAATCACCATGGAACGCCCTGCTCACACATTCATTAGTTTAAAGTAGACGTCAGGATCGCTTCCTCTTCTGATGTACACAATAATACAAGTGTGTATGATGCAAAGTGTTTGGCTAAGTACATAAATATGTTTGTGCTGTTAAGAAACTGGAGAACATTTAACACTCATCGTGTGTGAAGGTGTGTGTGTGTGTGTGTGTGTGTGTGTGTGTGTGTGTGTGTCAGAGGTGCCTGGCAAGCGTATCTAGGTGCGACGGACACATCAATCAATTCTTCCTGCAAATGTAAACATAAAAGATATACAGTACAGTGGTGGCAACAAACATTCAGAAACCGCTTCACTCTACTATTCAAACATATATATACTGTATATTCACAATAAATCTAAACACTATAACAAATGTTACAATAATTATCACACACCTAATTACTACACACATTATGGCGTCTAGTAATTATACACACCACAGTAAGCTGCATTTACTATGATACAATTGCTTCAGTTTACTATGGCATCTAGTATTTATTATAATAACTACTACGGTATACTACATAGTAATACTGTAGTAATTACTATATTAATCTACAATCTACTGTATTTTCCTATGGGAGGAAAACTGACGACAAACTGTGGTAAATTGCAGTATTTACTATAAACTGTAGAATTTACTATAGTATTTGACTACATGACGTGTCTCGTTTTTCCGATCAGACCAAAAACGAGCCAGATAGGAGTCAGGGGAACAAAGTGGTTCATCATGAATACCAAACTTATCCTCATAACTTGAAAACGGTGCGTTTTTTTCACCCCAGGGGTGTTTTGTTCCACTGCATTTAGGAATCCAGCCTGAACATTTCTTTTTATAAGTTTTTATAAGGCGCATGCAAAATTCAGTGTGATACGGCTGCTGGCCAGTACAGAATCGTAAAAAAAAAAAAAGAAAAAAAAAAAAAAAGTAAACTGTAGCATTTACCATGGTGTGTGAAAATGTATATAGCGAATTGTATTATGGCTTGTAGTAAATCCTATATTAACCACTACAGAACACAACAGTATGTTATAATTACTACAGTGAGCTACAGAATTTTTCCAAACAAGAAATGTAATTAGATTTTTTTACTAAATAATAATAATAATAATAATAATAATAATAAATAATAATAATAAAATAATACATTTCCTTCCTATATTCGCTGAGGTTTAAATGAGCCAATTATCCCTCCCCTAATGTGACCTCATATGAGAATAAACCCTCCCCCGGATTGTTGCTCAACTGTGTTGAAGTGCCAAGGGGGGGGGGGGGGGGGCGTCACTCAGCAGTACCTCGTTTGCATAGACACAGAAACAGCAGGTCTGGACAAGGAGTAAACCACGGAGAGTTAGAGATATTAAGTAATACATTATATGGCGGGGGGGGGGGTATTTCAGGTAGAGCATTAACAGACACACTTAGGGAGACCCATAGGATTTGTATTATGTTGTTAATATATAATAAAATATGGGTCCTTTAAAAGATCACTCCCTTTCCTTGTGTAATGTGTTTAACTCAGGTTCTGTGTATAACAACAACGCAGAGAATGTGTTTATTTGCACCTATTACTTTAAAGTATGGGCTTATTGTTTAGCACTGTCGCCTCACACCTCGAGGGTTGGGGGTTTGCATCTCATCCCTGTTCCTGTGTGTTTGATGTTATCACTGTTTTTATGTTGACTATGTTGTTTGTTCTCTATTCACCCAGGAAAACAAAGACAAACGATAGAATACACACGAAAAAGACTCTGAAAAGCAGAACTCCATTACGTCCTGACACATCAGCATTTAAAGCCTGCAACAACATCAGTGCACATCTTTAGGAAATGAGCCAGCACTTGCATATTTCCACCTTTCAGATTATCTTTTGTGCGGTAAACAGTTTGTTAGACTGTGTGTGTGTGTGTGTGTGTGTGTGTGTGTGTGTGTGTGTGTGTGTGTGTGTGTGTGTGAGTGTGTGTGTGCGTGTGTGTGTGTGTGTGTGTGTGTTGTGTGTGTGTGTGTGAGTGTGCGTGTGCGTGCGTGTGTGCGCGCGCGTGTGTGGCGGCGCGCGTGTGTGTGTGTGTGTGTGTTGTGGGTGTGTGTGTGTGTGTGTGAGTGTGTGAGTGTGTGTGTGTGTGTGTGTCTGTGCGTGAGTGTGTGTGTGTGTGTGTGCGTGCGTGTGTGCGTGCGTGTGTGCGTGAGTGTGTGTGTGTGTGTGTGTGCGTGTGTGTGTGTGTGTGTGTGTGTGAAAGCCCTGTGTTGATTTAACACTTTCACATGAGTCTACACGTACCTATATAAACACTGTATGGTGTTAATAAATCACTATGGGTGTTAATTTAACACTGGGAACCTTGCTGTGATGTGTGTGCGTGTGTGTGTGTGTGTGTGTGTGTGTGTGTGTGTGTGTGTAAGAAAGAGAAAGAATGACGGAGAGAGTCTCTGATACTGGATGGCAGTGAATTAATCCAATAAGCTGTATTTACCCGTTGATCTTTAATCGTACTGCAAGTCGTGGGAGCCTATCCCAAAAGACTTGGGGCACGAGGTGGGGTACATCCTGGACGAGGTGCCAATCCATTGCAGGGCACATACACACACACACACACACACACACTAACACACTCATTTGTACACTACAAGCAATTTGGGAATGCCAAAACTGCCTAATCTGCATCTGCTTTGGACTGTGGGAGGAAACCGGTGTACCCGGAGGAAACCCACCAAGCACGAGGATCGGGGAGGCGGGGCGCTTAGGTCAAGGTGTGGTGGATACTAAAACTGTGAGAGTGTCATGCGAGCGCGGTGATATCATGCGCTCCAGGAACTTCAAGGGCAAGGACAGAATGGCGCTGTTTGATCACCGCTTTAAGGACCACCACGAAAAAACTGCACAAACTCCTGAAGCATTTTCACCCTCACTAAGAGACAGCCTCACCAAACCTGCTACCGAAAAGGAAAAAAGCCCACTGCGCTTGATGTTTTCTGGCCCCTGTTCCCAGCCAGAAAAGCCGCCCGGCTGCCAAATGTCACGCTGGACTCCCATTTGCCAAGGAGCATCCAGGAGCCGCTGCCCACGTGGGCACGGCCACTCTGCCTGCCACCATCGCTCTCTCCAGCCTCGTGCCCCCATACCAGCTGGACACTCCCTCTTGAGCCGCATGTGCACACCCTCCCTTTCTTTTCTTCACTCCCTCCTATTGCCTTTCCCTTTTCCCATTTTCCCTAATAAAATAATCTTTTTTTCCCCATAAGACCTCGTCTCGTGCCTGTGTGTCTGCGGTGCTGCCCAAGCAAAAGATCTTATACCTTGGACCTTCTGATCAGTAGTCCTTCACCATTGAGAAGTGTTTTTTTCCCCCCTACAGTAGATGAATTGCTGTAAAATGGCATTGTATAATAACTGCACTATAAACAAATCAAACACTTTTACATTTATACATTCTTTACATTTATCACTTTTTTTCAATCTTTTCCCTGTGTGTGTGTGTGTGTGTGTGTGTGTGTCACACTTTTTAGATTATTCTTATTATAAATAGCAGAAATTACATCTTGCTCTTTATTAAAAGTAAAAGAATAGAATTTTTTCCTCTATTCTATATCTGTGACTCACATTTCAGTTCCAGCCGGATGAAGTCTGTATTGCCGAGGTTCTCCAGGAAAACCCCGTGAGGTGCAGAGGTCTTGAAGTAAAAGGAGATATCAGCACTCGTTTCAGCATGGAAAGTGGAGAAGTGCAGGTAGGAGGAGGGAGTGTTGAACGAAGCGGCGTTCCAATAACTACCTACAAAATCCATAAAATCATAAAATCACATCAGTAAAGTTATAATTCAAATTATCATAATATGTAATTCATTTGTTTATGGGGGTTGGTGCGTTATATTGCTATAAAGGACACGAGGGAGAAAAAGAAAAAAAAAAGAAAACTAAAATAATTAAAGAAGGAAAGAAAGAATGTACGAAAACAAAAACAAAGAAGAAACCATAAAAAAGAAAGGGAAAAGAGGCAAAGAAATAACAAAGAAAACAGAAAATAAATACATTAATTAAGAAAAAAGAAACAAATAGAAAGAAAGAACAAAAAAGGAAAGAAAAAGTAAGAAAATAAATAACTAAAGAGAAATAATAAAGAATAAAACAAATGAAGAAAAAATTATGAAAAAATGAAAAGAAAGGAAAGAACGAAAGACAAAGAAAGAACAAAAAAAGAAAAAATAATAAAGAAAAGAAAGAAGAAAAATAGGAGAAAAAGAATGAAGAAAGAAAAAAAATTAAGAAAGAATGAACAAAAAAGGAAAATAAAGTTGAAAGAAAAAAAGAAAGAAAGAAAGAAAGAAAGGGAAAAAGAGAAAAGAAAGAAAACAGCAAGTAAATACATTAATTAAGAAAAAAGAAACAAATAGAAAAAAGAACAAAAAAACAAAAATTTAAGTGAAGAAAGAATGTAAAAAAGAACGGATGAAAGAGAAATAATAAAGAAGAAAACAAATAAAGAAAAAAAAGAAAAAAGAGAGAAAAAGAACAAAGTAAAGAAAAAACAATAGGAAAAAAACAAAGTAAGAAAGAATTAAAAAAAACGAAACTAGGAAAAAAAAATCTATTCACAGCATTCTCTCTCTCTGTCTCTCTCTTGCTTTTTCTATCCCTGTGTGTGTGTACATGTGCATGTTTGTGAGCATGCATGTATATGTGTGTGTGTGTGTGTGTGTGTGTTTGTATGTGTGTGTTGTACAGCCTGGCACTGTGTTCTTCTTGCAAATTTGGGCAGGAAGTGAGTGGAAGACATCACTGAGACTGAGCTTATCACAGCTGCTCAGGAACACTGGCTTCAATCACACACTCCTGCTGCAAATCCTCTCACAAACACTGCTCATTAACACCCGGTGCACACCAGAGGCTCAAGCCAACTGATGATGGAATCGGGAATCGCCAGTATGTTCCGTCTTGCATGATGAAATTGGACTATTGCCAGGCAATATCTACTTCCTCACACGACAGACGACAAATCTCGACAAAACTCCTCTCCACCTGTGTCTGTGTCTGTCTAGTTCCCACACGGACAAACTCCTGCAGCAGCTTCACTTTGGAGAGAGAAGAAATATTCCTATGGTTTATCATGGTAACAATAGATGGAGCAAAACACTAAGGCATGATAAACACACATTGTGCCATTGTTTTAAATAGAAACGGTTTGACGGCTTGGACATACACCCTGCATGGGATACCAGTCTCACCTATACAGGCATGTTTTCGGAAGCTGGAAAACCCAAGATGAACCCATGCAGACACGGAGAAAACACACAGAAACTCCGTCGCACAGTAACCCAAGTTAGAGATCAAACAAAGCACCCCTGAGCTGTATGCGACCATGCCACCCTTCCTTGTATTATTTTGTATCTAAACATATCTGTGGCTGTTTTCTTTCTACCAAGAGGTGACATGAAGTGGATCCACATTTGTACCTTGCAGACTCCCTTCTCCTCTCCTCTGCTCTCCTTATCCACTACAGTTTTACATGCACTGTATCTGCTAGACATCCCGTCATAGCTGGCAGCTTACCACCTAAAAAGAAATCCCCAAAAGGCGAGCCTGAGCTGCCCAGGGCCTGTGCATCCCCATGTCCGGCCCTGTCATCCTGTCATCTCTGACAATGCATGCAACCTTGAGATCGTTCTGGACAACCAGCTATTCTTCTCTGCTCAAATTGCAAGCGTGACTCAATCGTGTAGGTTTCTCCAAGCGGATCTGGTCATTTATGCCTACGGAGGGCAGTCAGGTGCTTGTTCAATCCATTGTCATCTCTAAATTTGGAATCCGGTCCTGACAGGTCTTTCCTTGCATGCCGTCGGATTCTTGGCAAATGATCCTTGCATGACTTGTTTTTAACTTTCCCCAGCCGTGGCTCAGGGTTTCTCAAATCAACTTAACATTTTGTTTTCTCTTGCACAGATTCACACTAAAAAGGAATATCTTGAACCCTGCTTGACCTCCCCACTACTGAGCAAAACCCACAATCATCATCATCATCATCATCATCATCATCATCATCATAACTGTGGCAAATATGTTACTCTGTTTCAGGAGTATAAAATTATTGGCCTGCATCAAGCAAAGAAAACAACTAAGGAAGTTGCTAAAACTATTATAATTAGGTTCCATCCAACCATCCAAGAAACTCAGTACACCAACTAAGGGCCATGGAGGTCAATGGTGACCATTCTGTTTATTCCCATTTGTATGGCCATGGTAGGAACTCTGGTCAACATGCCCACAGTACACGCAATTTGGGATGGCAATTAGCATAATCTGCATGTCTTTGGATCGTCGGAGGAAACTGGAGAATCCGGAGGAAGCCATCAAAGCACGAGGAGAACATGCAAACTCCATGCACACAGACCCGAGGCGGGAATCGAACCCAAGTCCTAAAGGTGCAAAACAACAGCGCTAACCACTAGACCACCGTGCCGCTAAAATTTTAGTCTGAGAACTGAACAACATGATGAGTGTAATGTGAGTCAGTGTAATGAGTTTAATAGTAAAAGTAAAAGCATTTCCACAACTTTTATTTTAGTCCTCCCTTATTCTTTGACCTCAGCAGTTTCTCGTATGATTTACCTTGCAAAAAAAAAAAAAGAATCCTCATTATTCCCTATTATTCCTTAATATTCCTTAAGGATCATTAAACATCATTACCATCCAAATTTTATATAGCAATTACACTAAATTAATGAATTCCCATTAAGTAAAGTGAACTTAATAGTGCATAAAGACAAAGCAAATATAATTAATCAGAGTCCTCGCTTTGCGTCAGGATTAAAAAAAAAAACATCTGACATGAAAATTACAGCCGCTGTAAGACTACAGGCTCGCTTCTTCCATCCTGCAGCAAGATAAAAGCTCACAATAAAACGATAAACTCTCGCTTTTCCCCTGCATCTGTCTTCGCTCACGTTCATCCTACCCGGCTAAAAAGGAAGTGTTTCCCGTGATTGATCTTTCACAGATCCAGCGTGAGTCTTATACCGACCTAATGTGAGGGATTTTAAATGGTGAGACACTGACTGCTGAGAGCCGAGCCTGAGGTAAGAGCCTAGGTGCTTTATGAGAAATTTTATATGAACCATAACTGCAGATTTGAGTTTATCTACAACAATAACCGGGTGGGGGAGTCAGGCGAGGCTACAGTCGCAAATGTAAATAAAGCTTGCAGAGAAATAATTCCATATCAAAGGAAGATAAAAAACAATAAATTTTATATTAGATAGTGAGGAAACTTACGCCAGAAGTCACAGTTTGGTCTGAATATGCTAATTTGGAGTCAGAAGTCCCAAGATGAAAAATACTCTGTCTACCACAAAGTTATGAATTTCCTGGATCAGCATACTGTCCATTTTCACATCTTGTTTTGTGGCAAATTCACACCAAGGGATTTTTTTTTTATATTTGCTTTTTTTCAGTTTTTTTTTTTTTTCATTTTGCCCCTTTTTTGTACTGTACTGTAGCTGTGTCTCATCTTAATTCCTCATTATTGCTACCTTAATGTTTCTCTTGCCTGGCGCTGTCTTATTACACAGGTTCTGAAACTCATTTTCCCTTTTCCTGGTCGCTCTGCATTTCAGCACCCTGCAAAAGTCTAGAGCTGATCATTTCTATAGATGTATATTAAATCAAAGAAATAGGAGCAAATGTTTTACATGGTATCTAAAGATACCAGTTTTTTCTTTTTTTTTTTTGGATTTTTCCCCGATTTTCTCCCTAATTTAGTCGTGTCCAATTCCTCCCCGTCACTAGGGGGCTCCCACATTAAGGCTACTACTACCACTCAGCCGGGACCGAAGACTATCATGTGTTTCACGTGACGCCAGCCGACCGCATCTTTTCGAACTGCTCGCTCGCGCACCGTTGGGGGCGGCGTAACACACTCGGAGGACAGCGCTATCCGCTCCCTCCGCTGCGCGAGCTCACAGACGCCCCTGACTGGCTGTAGAGCCGTGATTAATGTGGGAGCACTATGTACCTCTCATCCCTCCCCTCTGAGAGAGCTCGGCCAATCAGCTCTCTCTAGACCTCCGGCTGCGAGAGGTTACAGCACCACCCAGGATTCGAACTAGCGAGGGCGAGCGCTTTAACCACTGCGCCACTCGGAGACCAAAAACTGGTTGTTTTTAAATGGTATCAACCTCAGCTGCATCCTCATTTCCCCTCTTGTCTGTTCCAACCACTCAGCATTCAGCATCACCAGTATCACCGGCATGATCATCTGTCATCATCTGCACCTGTTTCTCACTGGTTTATACCTTAATGTAGATGGTTTTTATGCTTGAAGGATCCATGGGTCACTGTGTGGCTTAACAAGTAATAATATTAATACAAAAGCATTGACACCACGTCTTGGACGGCCAGGATCGGGGTTCAATTCCCAGCCAGGTTCAAGTTCCATCAGTTTTTACAGTATGTTCTCCCCATGTTTGGTAGGTTTCCTCCCACAGGGCAAACACATGAAGATTAGGCTATTTGCTATTCCCAAAATATATGTGCGTGGCTTGTCTTGCCGATGAATTGGCACGGTGTCCAGGGTGTACCCTGCTTTGTGCCCTAAGTCTCCTGGGAAAGACTCCAGGCCTCTCGTGATCCTCAATACAGGATAAAACAGTATAGACAATGAGTAATGAACATTCCTCTAAACTGGTCAGGTACTGGGACTTTTCTGAAATCGAGAGACAATTTTTTTTTTACTATATATAAAAAACGTCCTTCAGGAAGCCCAAAGAATTACAGTATTACTCAAAACTACATAAAAAAATATAAGAATGTTTGGCTCTTCAGAGGCAAAATATTAAGAACTGTGGTGTGGCTCAAGACTTTTGCATAGTACCGTAAGTCTTGGGAATGAGATTTTACTATAGGAATAATAATTTTACACAAACAAACAGATTTGAATACAACATACAACTGACTTTTCCTTCTATACCTAAGTCACAGAAAATTTACCGCATCATTGAATCAGAATTAACCAGTGTTGTGGTGTAACTCCGTGTAAGTAAATGATCCTTTTTTACCTTAGCAGTAATTATTCAGGATGAGAAATAAAGAAAGACTTTAGCGGAGAAGCTGGCACTTTGGCGACAAAGGGATAGGACAAAGTTGTTGTAGATCCTCTAAAATGTCATTTGACTGCATCGTTATGAGATATCAACTGTCACAATTCATACAATTTAGTTGATCTATGATCGATGATCTAAGACACATTGAAGGCCGTGCTTTTGTACGGAATATCAGCCTGGCTGGGATGCAGTCAGGGGCTCAAGGGCGCAGACAGAGAACCAAAGCTCTCACAGCTGTGCTGATATTCTGTACAGTAGTATGAACTCAAATGTAATTTTTTTTTTTTTTAAACAGCAGTTCAACAAACACCATTTATTATCACACACATCCTTCCATGACTGGTGGAACTAGCATTGATCTAGCGACCGACAGTTAGTGTAATTAACAGTAGTGAACGTACAGTAGTTTAAAATTCTTGCTGGTACTACTGTATGTAGTCAAACGGATAAAGAAAATAAACCATGGAGGTGGGGGACAGTCCTGAGAAATGGACAAGATTTATTTTATATTTCCACTTATTACAATTTTGAATATGAGCTGAAGTTCATGAGATGGATCCCAAATAGTCTTAAATGGAAAGCGAGTGCGCTATCTAGGGTGTACAAAGCCTTGTTCTGAATACAGAACAAAGTAGTGCCCCTGATCAGGGGTTAGTGAGGGATTTGGGATTCAGCCTTATATACCGTATCAACACTCGTGAAATGCCCCTCGTTCAATCATATTACTCGGTCACGACTAAGTGTTGTTAGAAAGTTGAGAACCACCCTCTGTCTCCCACCCACTGTGTACCACACTGTCACTCATTTCCCGTTTCAGTGTGTGGTTTCACTTGCCCCCAGTCCTGCCTCTGCCTCATTGCCTCACCAGGACATCGATTGTTTACCCTACCGGATTGTCCTGTCCTGTGTCTCGCCTCGATTAGTATAGATTATTTCTACCCTGTCATTTCGGTTCTTGTCTTGTCAAGTTGTTTTCCTGTTTTTGTCCTCTTCCTCATTCTGTATATTGACTTCTGATCATGTATTAACCTTGTGCATTGCTATCTAGCTGGAATTAGATTTTCAAAGAATCTTATTCCAGTGTGCTATTTTGGATATTGTCTACAGAAGAAGTAAACACACACGCGCGCACACACACACACACACACACACACACACACACACACACACACACACACACACACACACACACACACACACACACACACACACACAACACCACACACACACACACACACACACACACACACACACACACACACACACACACACACACACACACTTTGACTTTGAAGCTTTTTGAAGCTACCAGGTTATAAAATTTAATCTACAGAGAGCCTACTGAAATATAGTCAATAAAAACGCTGCTGTAATATTGAACAGATGTGACATATTCACAGCTTTCATTTCTGACCACATCCACAGGTTTGATTACTAAAATATCAGGAATTCTGAACCGGTTGGAATAGGAATACGGATGCCATCTTAAACATCAACATAAAACTTTTTTTTGAAATCTGCTTAACTGACTAATCAGACTTAAAGTGACTAAACTCATAAAATAGTCCATTTGCCATCACAAGGAATAATAAGCGTCCAGATTCTGGAAATTACGCTCGTGTTTACGTCTGCCCATTTTATTGCACTTTGATGATTTGCCCAGATGGGCTGTGATGCATGTTTACCAGATGGCACTTCTGGAAAGAAAGTCATTAAAACACTATGCCGGGATGCGATAGCACGGATTTATTGAAGTGTTTATTTTGAATTGGCTTTAATTATTACAGCCAGTTGACCTTCAGACTTGAATGGAGAGAAATACTCAGACTCGCACAAAAAGTGCACTAGGGAAGGTAGCTGAACTGAGTTTACTCGTCTGTTTCGCATAAAAAAAATTAATAAATAAAAATAAAAAACATATTCTGTGTATTTAAATTCGCTCAATTTTTGCCTTGAGATTAGAAAACTTTTTGCAACTGACTTCTTCCGAGTTTTTATTCGCCGTTATAAATCACGAGGCCGTCATGTGTTTTGACAGAAGCTTGTGTCTGGCTTAATTGAACTCTTATCAGCTGCTGTGATTCTGAGCTGTGTGATGAAGCTTCATACCGTCTCTCCCGACTGTAAACACAGAAGAAAGTGTTGGGGAAATAATCACTAACAGCAAGTGAATATATGGAGTTTTGCAAGTGGTTTCCACCCTGCGAGAAAAAAAATAAATCTTTATCTGGTGCCTGGAGCCTATATCAGAGAACTTGGGGCACACTCACACAACCAATCATACAATTTGGAAATGCCAATCACTCCATATCTTTGGATTGTGGAAGAAAACCAGAATACCTGGAAGGAACCCAGCGAGCACATATTACCTTTATGCACACAGAGCCGATGAAAGATTTGAGCCCCCAACCCTGGAGGTCTGAGCCAACCGAGGTACATCTTCAGAGAAGGTCATTACAAATCATTCCTAAGCAGTCAGTTTGGAACTAGACATGTGAAATATCTAAAGCATTCGGAGACGTACAGAATATAAGATCTTTTTTTTTTTTCATCTTGTAAGGGTACCACACTCTCTACTGCACCCTCTTTATTATCCCTACATACTGTTAGAGTTAAAAACAAACCGTGTCCCTTAATTACTGACATATGTACAATCATTTGACAGTCTCAAGACTTGTTTTGTAACACGCCGACAAACGGCAGCACAAGGCTGCACACACAGTCACAGGGAGCACCAAGCTTCATAAGTCAGTGTACCAAAAGACATCATCCTGTGTACATCAGGAGCTGTGCAACTGGTGCTATTCTGACCATGTGCTTTATAGCGTCTGCTATTTTATAAGGGACTGCACGCTAGAACAAGGAGAGAACGTGAACTTTTTGAGTGAAACTAGACAAATCTGCCACAGAAACATCTCATTTGATTCAGTAAGTTTACGGTGATGTTGAAATGTGGCGTTCGAGGCGTTTTAAGTAGCACACACACTTTAATAGTAGAAGAACATCACTGGAAAATGACAAGAGACCAGGAAGAACTTTAACAAGCTCAACTTGTGCATGATGTTCATTAGAGAAGAATCCATAACATTGCTGCCATTTTCGGTGTGTCATACGGAACAGTCCAGGCAATCCGCATGTGTGATTTGAACATGCGTCCTGTTGCTGCCAGTTTCTTCCCCAGGCTGCTGACCCAAGAGCAGAGGGAACATTACATCTGCCAAGAACTCCATCAGTGTGCCGTGGATGACTCGTCTCAGGTCGAGGGTCATTACCGGTGACAAAACTTGGGTGTATGGGTACGACCTTGAGACGAGGTAACAGTCTTCACAGTAGAAGAGCCCATCATCACAACATGCAAAAAAGGTGAGGCTGGTCTGCAGCTCGACCAAGTGCATGGTCATCGCGGCATCCTGGCATTGTCCATCGGGACATCATTCCCAAGGGGCCGGACCATCAATATCAAATTCTACTGCCAGGTTTTAAAGTGTCTGAGAGAGGACGTGTGTTGAAAAAACAAAGCTTGTCAAGAGGACTAATCTCGAAACTTTTTCGATACCCCTCATTTTAAAGATCCCATATTTAAAAAATGTAATATTATTTCCTGTTTCAGTTCTTTTCCAAACATGCTGTTTCAGTATCAATATAAATGGGACTCATTAAAATCCCATTTATATTTTTGGGACTTTAATGAGGTCACAAAAGTGAGGCAATACAGTATAACTGGCTAGTTTAAAGACAAAAAGCAGTGAATTTTTATTATTATTATTATTATTATTATTATTATTATTATTATTATGAGTAGTAGTATTACAGCAGTGATTCCATTAGTATGCGCTCACACGAGTATCATTAGATTTCTTTTCTTCCCCGTTAAAACAGTGTTTCCGTTGTGTGTTTTTTGTGAAACTTAAAAAGCGAGGTGGGGGGAGGAGTTTACTGTGTAAGACGAGGCAAGGGAAGGGGCTAATTCCCTTAACGAAAACACTTTTCTGTCAGACTTTTTATTTATTTATTTATTTATTTATTTATTTATTTATTTTTAAAGGTAAAGTGCAGGTTAATTTGTTTTATTTTTACTTTATATATATTGTATTAATGTATTTTATGCAAGGCTCGATTCGCGTCTCTGTGTGCATGGAGTTTGCATGTTCTCCCCGTGCTTGGTGGGTTTCCTCCAGGTACTCCGGTTTCCTCCCACAGTCTAAAGACATGTAGGTTAGGTTACTTGGCGTTCCCAAATTGCCCGTAGTGTGTGAATGAGTGAGTGTATGTATGTGTGTGTGTGTCTGCGCCCTGCGATGGATTGGCACCCTGTCCAGGGTGTACCCCGCCATGTGCCCTAAGTCTCCTGGGATAGGCTCCAGGCCCCTGTGACCCTGAATACAGGATTAAGCGGTATAGATGGTGAGTGAGAGTGAGTGAGTGAGTATTTTATGTATTTTTTGGGGCAGTGGAATGAATAATTTGAGTTTTCATTATTTCTTAAGGGAAAATTGGATTTGATTTACAAGTGTTTTGGAATACGAGCCTACTTCCGGAATGAATTGTAATTGTAATCCAATGTTCCACTGTGTTCACATTTTTTTGACTATTGATACTAAAATCGGTGTAAGCTTCTAGAAGCATATGACCTGTACAAATTGTTGCTTAAATAGTTTTTTGGTAAAAGCTTAAAAAGCAAAAACAATCTGTAGTGTCTGTAACCATGTCAAAATCATGTTGCAATATCTTCATATGTTTTGCATTGTAGAATAATACACCTTTTCAGGTTCATGTTTTTTCATGTGAAATCTAAATTGTCCATGTTTCATCTGAATGATCATGGAAAGATTTTAATTAAAAAAAAAAGGTTACAGACACTATACATCATTGTTGGCAAATTGTTGACAAATTGTTTGCACCCCTGAAATTTTTTCCAGAAAATCAAGTATTTTTCACATAAAAGTACTGCATTAACACATGGACAAAATTATTGGCACCCTTTCAAAATTGGGGATAAATAAGATTGTTTCGAGCATGTGATGCTCCTTTAAACTCACCTGGGGCAAGTAACAGGTGTGGGCAATATAAAAATCAAACCTAAAAGCAGATAAAAAGAAGAGAAGTTCACTTAGTCTTTGCATTGTGTTTGTGTGCCCCAGACTAAGCATAGACAACAGAAAGAGGAAAAGAGAACTGTGTGACGAGTTGAGAGTTGATATTTTTCCAAAATTGTGGAAAAATATCTACAATCTCAAGGTTACAAGTCCATCTCCAGAGATCTAGGTTCGCCTTTGTCCACAGTGTGCAACATTATCAAGAAGTTTGCAACCCATGGCACTGTAGCGTAGACAGAAAACAAAAGTTGATGAAAGGTTGCAATGCAGGATAGTCCGGATGGTGGATAAGCAACGCCAAACAAGTTCCAAAGAAATTCAAGCTGTCCTGCAAGCTCCTGGAGCATCAATGTCAGCGCGAACTATCCATCGACATTGAAATGAAATGAAACGCTATGGCAGGAGATCCAGGAGGACTCCACTGCTGACACAGAGACATAAAAAAGCAAGACTACAGTTTGCCAAAATGTACTTGAGTAAGCCAAAATCCTTCTGGGAAAATGTCTTGTGGACAGATGAGAACAAGATAGAGCTTTTTGGTAAAGAACAACATTCTACTGATTACTGAAAACGGAATGACGCCTACAAAGAAAAGAACACAGGACAGTACCTACAGTAAAATATGGTGGAGGTTCAAAGATTTTTTGGGGTTGCTTTGCTGCCTCTGGCACTGAATGCCTTGACTGTGTACAAGACATCATTAAATCTGAGCATTACCAAAGGATTTTGCGTCACGCTGTAGGGCCCAAAGTCAGAAAGCTGGGTTTGCGTCCGAGAACTTGGGTCTTCCAGCAGGATAATGACCCTAAACATACTTCAAAAAGCACCCAGAAATGGATGCCAATAAAGCGCTGGAGAATTCTGAAGTGGCCAGCAATGATTCCAGATCTAAATCCCATTGAACACCTGTGGAGAGATCTTAAAATTGCTGTAAGGGAAAAGGTGCTCTTCCAATATGAGAGACCTGGAGCAGTTTGCAAAGGATGAGTGGTCCAAACTTCCGGGTGAGAGGTGGATAAAGCTTATTGATGGTTATAGGAAGCGACTGATTCAAGTTATTTTTTCCAAAGGGTGTGCAACCAAGTTAAGGGTGCCAATCATTTTGTCCAACCCATTTTTGGAGTTTTGCGTGATATTATGTAAAATTTGCTTTTTTTTCCTCCTTTTTTGTTTTGTCCCAATACACACAAACATGTATAAAGCAAAACATGTGTTAATGCAGTACTTTTCTGTGTCGGGGTGCCAACAGTTTTGGCCATGACTGTATAAAAGGGCATAAAATTGTATTTAGCAAATGTGTGTTTTTTTTAATATATCTGATAAAATGATGTGTGTTTTGGATGTTTTTAAACTTTTCGTAATATCGTATGTTCTCTTTAAATCACAGTAAATTAGCTTTTTTTTTTTTTTTTACATTTTTTATTCAGTAAGCATTTAAGAAAATGACAGTAGTACTAAATGAATGGTGAATGCTCAACTCGAGCGGTCAGAGACAGGTGTGAGTTATTTTTGCATAACAGCACGACTCGCAAACTAGTACCAGCTCTAAAATGAATGAAAGGTTAATATTAAATATTAATGTTTCTATAGTAACAGCTCATGCAAAGGGACTCATATACAGTACATGGTGACCACTTCACATAATCTTTGCTTAAACTATATGTGAGCAAATGGGGGAAAATATTTTTAATCCCAATTTACTGTAACCTATTGCAGTGCTCACATGCGATCTTATTGGTGATAACCGACCATGGAAAGAAAAATCCTTACATTCTTACAGCATCGTACGGTGTTGGAGAATGCTGTGGACAAGTAAATGCACAAAGAATCTCAAGAAAATCTTCTTGAGAAGGATATTTTTCAAGCAATGTGTGTCTCATAAATACTTAAAACCAAGGTTAAACTCACGGTCTCCATGACAGTGCAGAGGTCCCACCGTGACCTTCGCCTCTGATCCAGGTCGATTTGTGTCGCCTACTGCTACCTCGCTCACGGGTAAGTGATCCTTATAGACCAAAAGCCCAGAATCCTCTCTCCTGTAAGCAAAGAGACTGCTGGATTAATTGCAACCAGCCAAAGCATAAAACCAGAACTACATACAAATGCAATTTACTGCCACCATTAACAATCTCCATATAACATTTTTAAAATGTCAATATTTCCAGTGTCTAACATTGATTTCTTTTTCTTAACGTACACATTAATACACATATTAAATCACACATCATAAGAGCACAAATAGGCATGCATGAAGCATCAAGCATGCATGAATTAATATTAATGCTAATTAAACACCAGGTAGGTTATGAGGCGAATGGTATTAATCTTGGCTGAATGAAACACATTAATTAGGTATAATTATTATCAGATTATGAGTGGAAGAGGATGGATCAGCCTAATGTTCTTGTTTGTATCCATTAATAATGTGCTAGCTCTGGTGTTTATCTAACTAATGAAATCCATTTTAAATCCTTGGATTCATCTAATATTAGTCCTAATGTACATGACTCAAACTTAACACAAGACTCCATTTTTGCCCCCCCCCCCCAAAAAAAAAAATATCAGCAAAAATATCAGATAAAGCTTTCATTATGTGTTTTCTATATTCTCACAAATGACTTCATCTAATTAAGTACACGTTGCAAAGTACAGTACAATGATTATAGTACTTAATTTAATAAAGACTGACTTATCATACTTTCTATCCCTTTATCTTGCAACATTCATGCAATAAGTTGTTTACTATTATTGTTCATATTCCCTTTATTAAAAAAAAAAAAAAAACTTTTTTTAAATAATGGATTTAGGCTTATGATTGCCTGAATATCATATTCATATAGGCTATATGTAGGCATATATATAACAACCCCACTGCTATCACCTTGCCCCTCCAGGTTCCTGGTTCGATTCCCACCTCAGGATCTGTGTGCATGGAGTTTGCATGTTCTCCCCGTTTTTGGCGGGTTTCCTCCATGTACTCCAGTTTCCTCCCACAGTCCAGAGACATGATTATGCTAATTAGTGTTCCCAAATCATCCATTGTGTGCAATTGAGAGCATGTGAATTTGTGAACTGTATGTGTGTGTGCACCCTGTGATGGGTCGTTAGGAAAAAAGTCCTCTCTGACAGGATCCAAGCCCCCCCCCCCCCAAAAAAACACTATATAGAGGATAAATCCGTATAGATGATGAGCTACCCCATTACTAATGTGTTTGAAGACCCCACACTGTTTTATTTTCTGTTTTCTGTATTCCGATTTCGTTTCTTCAATCTCCTCTCCAAAAAAAAACAAAAAAAACAGTTTGTTCAGGTTTAAGAGTCAAACGTTGCCAAGCAACAAACACTTTCCTCACTCCTTAGCAAAGTTGATTGAGAGGCTGTTTGCTAATTAATTTTTAGACCCAAGTGAAGGCAATGTTTCATGTTAAGTTGTATGTTCCGCCTAATTAATTTGCCGACTTGACAACTGTCAAATGTAACATTTAAAAATTGCTGCCTGCAGTCCAGCTAGGCTGCACAGAATGAATGAAATGTTGACAACCTATAATTCAAAGATTGAAGTTTATCCAACGTGGAGTGAGTCTAAGTGGGTTTGTGCCAGGGTATCCCCACTCAGGAATTGCTCCTGCCTTGTCCAGTCAGAAATTAATAAATCATCTAACCAAACCTAACAGTTTTTTTTTTTTGTTTTTTAATCTGGCTCTTCAAGATCTTACCTTTGACTGATATAGAGTGCTGACATTGGTGACTCTATTTTTGTTTATGTGGTGAATTCATCATACAAACCCCTCATTTGTATTAAATGGAATATGGAGACAAATATACAGCACCAGTTAAAAGTTTGGACGCACCTTCTAATTTAATGTTTTTTTCTTTTCCTTTTTTTTTTTACATTTATTTTCTACATTGTAGAACATAACTATGAATTAACACATATGGAATTATGGAATTAAGTAAGAACAACAAAGAGTTATTTTTCGACATGAATGTCAGCTGTTCTGAAATAGTTCTTGCAAGAACAGTATTGTCAAGTGCATTTGCAAAACCCATTAAGCGTGATGATGAAACTGGATCTCATGAAGACCTTCCCAGGAAAGAAAGACTAAAATCTCTGCTTGAGTTCATTTAGATTAAACTCAGAAATCACTAGTTTACAGCAGCTCAGATTAGAGCCTTTATGAAGTAGGAGACACATCTCAACATGTTCAAAGGAGATTATTGAGTGCTTGGGATGCCTTGCAGCATTATTTTACAATGTAGAAAGAAGTAAAAATCAGACAAGACCACTGAACAAGAAGGGGGGGTCCAAACTTTTGACTTATACTGTATGTGCAGTAAGCTATGAATAATTTATCTGAAGAATTTGAGTTAATATATTTACAGTAGTGAACCCTTGCTCATTACGGAGACAAGCCGGTATCAGCACATTCTTAAGTTCAATTAGTTTAAAATACTGAATATATTTTGATGTCAGTTTAATGATAACACAAGGCCTTGAGCTTGAGTGAGTTACTGTAATTTTATAAAGCAGTGTTTGTCCTCACCAGTGTTTCTGATCTGCATCACAGTTGCAGTGGTGTTTAGGGTCAATGCAGTTGTGCTCGATGCCACAGGAACATTTCTGAACCCCCGGCGCAGAGCCGCCCCAATAGAAGTGTTTCTCATTCCCTCTGCCAACCCACCATGTGTACGGAGTCCCGTCTGTAGAGACAAAGTGAACATTTTGTCAGGAAAAAAAAAAATAACATCAGGGTATTTTTTGAACTTTTAAGGAAAAAAAAAAATGTTTTCAATTGAAGAAGTATTTAAAACTGATAAGTATGGTGGCTGAGAAGTGCAAAACAAAATAACAAAATTGAAAGCAAAATAACAAACAACAAACAACCGAAAACAAAATAACAAATCTGTAAACAAAATAATAAAATCAATTACACAATACCAAATAAGAAAATACATACAGTAGACAATTCAAACAAAGCCGAAAAGGTAGATGTAGAGTAGAGAATGAAATGTTTACTGCTGATCTTGAGTGGAAGATGTCTTGTCCAATCAGAAGTAAGAATTTTATTCGCAAACGATACCTGTCTTTTCCGATTTGTCTGATTTGTCGCTTTGTTTTCTGATTTGGTATTTTGTTTCCAGAGTTGTCATGTTTTAGGATTTGTTATTTTGCTGTTTAATTTGACACTTTGTTATAGGTTTTGTAATTTTGTTTTCAGCTTTGGTATTTTGTTTTTGGGTTTGTTATTTTGTTTTCAGTTTTATTATTTTGTTTTTAAATGTGTTTTTTGTTGTTTTTGGGGTTTGTTATTTTGCTTTCGTTTCATTATTTTGTTTTTAAATGTGTTTTTTGTTTTTTGAGTTTGTTATTTTGCTTTCAGTTTTATTATTTTGTTTTTAAATTTGTTTTTTTGTTTTTTGAGTTTGTTATTTTGCTTTCGTTTTATTATTTTGTTTTTAAATGTGTTTTTTTGTTGTTTTTTGAGTTTGTTATTTTGCTTTCAGTTTTATTATTTTGTTTTTAAATTTGTTGTTTTCTTTTCAGTTTTTTTATTATTTTGTTTTCAGTTGAGTTATTTTCTTTTTAAATTTGTTATTTTGTTGTTTGGATTTGTTATTTTGTTTTCAATTTTGTTATCTTGTTTTGCACGCCTCAGCCACCCTAGACAGGGAATAATTTGTGCGTGTTTTCTTTAAGTCACATGTGATTAAAATAAACAATGGCCATAAAGTACATTATAATAGTTTTGTTTGGGTGTAAATCTATAACTCTACCTGCTACAGGCTTGTCATAATGAATAGATCAGCCTTTATGGTGTGACAGCATTTAGTTCACTCAGTTAAGTAATAAGTGATGCAACTGGCTTTTCAGGATTTTTCTATGTAATACAAGCGTTCCATTTCATGGTTTGGTGGAATTTCAAAACGGTTAAAAGAAGCATGTTTTCAATTTAAAACTTTTTGTTATATACTCCCTTGTGTGCCGGAGGAAAATACTTTTTCATAATGAGTAGTCAAAAAAAGTTAGAGAATGGTGTTAAACGTGTTTTGCTCTGTTAAATGCAAATGAATAAAAGTTGAACATACTGTATACTGTTCATAACAGCTTTATAATTGTTTTGCCCTGATCTCCAGGTCATGTAGTGTAGATATCCGTGTTTATTCTTAGATTCGGCACTCATCATACAGTATATCCTCAGCTGTGAGGGAGCATCGGCAAAACCTCCAGCATTATGCAGATTCTGCATTATCTGCTCAAGGACTGATGCCTGGGTAACAGGTTCTTCCCGCTGGCTGTCATCACCCTTTGATTCCCTCTACGCTACTGCGCAGACATTACATATCGGTAATGATGTGCATATCACTTTGCTCATTTATTGCTGCACTGGCGTACAGATTACAGCACAAATGTACTGGCCTATTATGGTACTATAGTCCTGCTTAAGCTCCTTCCACTTGGGTTACTATCACCGCCATCATTCAGTGACACTTTATACTCAAGTCTAATCACAGCTATGGACCTTATGCTTATTGTACTTATATCTTGTTGACATGTTTAAATGACCCTTCATGTGATTGTGGTATTTAAAACTCACTTCCTCTTTGTATAGCCACACCTACACTTTTCCATACTCCCTTTCCGCATGATGTCTGTTCCAGTTGCGCAATTTATTTCCTTTCAGCAATACTCGACTTACAGTAATTTGACTAATCAGACCAGAGGCAGTGGAGCTGTAAGTTCGATAAAGACTGTGTACTAGCATTAAAAATTCAACAGAGCCAGATTTTCACTCTCAAAGCTTTGGAATTATGAAAGAAAAATGTGCTCGTAGTGATTTTATCGCCTTGATTAGCTACATACTCAATGTGTTTCTCTGAAACCGGGCTGAGCGCAAATCAGTGCGGCAGAAACATATGAAGCAGATCGACTTTCAACCTGAGACGATGTATCATCTTCATGACACTCAATTAGCAGCACTTGCAGCAGTTGCTTTAAGATACAGCCCTAAATTAAGGACCGGGTTTCTAATAGAGATTGGTAGCAAAGAGCTCACAGATACAGGAGACTCATATAAATACAGACAGACAGAAATCCGACATGGCCTTCTGAAGCGTCAGGCTCGATAAGTGTTTATAATGCAGTGTTGTGTGTTGTAGAGTATAGTGGGATCCAGGCCCACCCCCGTGACTTCCGGCTCTGCCATGGAATGCGCTATAATATACTCTCACTCTCTCACTGTCTATACTGCGTTATCCTGTATACAGAGTCGCGGGAGGTCTGGAGCCTATCCTAGGAGATTTAGGGCACAAGGTGGGGTGCCACTACATTCCAGGGCACACACACACTCATTCACACACCATGGGCAATTTGGGAACGCCAATTAGCCTAACCTGCTGGTCTTTGGAAGGAAACCCACCAAGTACGGGGAGAACATGCAAACTCCATGCACACAGAGACGGGAATCGAGCCTGACCGGGACTCGAACCCGGACGCTGAAGGTTCAAGGCGACAGTGCTAACCACTACACCACCGTAGCGCTCACTGCTTTAATATACATCTTGCTAATTTATGTTAATCTTTTCTGAATTCTATTATGTAACTTATTTTAAATGTCATATGGTAGTAGCATTCCAAAACCTTCTACACTTCTACGCTGCCTCGTTAAAAGGGGCACACAATTTCAATTTCAATTCACCGCCTTTAGATTTAATTGCTGTATAAATTGTGGTGGCCAATTTATACAGACAGGAAGTTCCCCATGTTCCCAAAAGCACCCTTCCAATCCTACAATTTGAGTACTGGAATTTATTGCCACATATCGTTGCTGAGCTTAGACCTGACCAACTGAAGCAACTTCAGATCGTAACACCAGAGGCTTGTATAATGGACTTGTACTGTATAATCGAGCTTCTACATCAAAATAGGCTCATCTCTGCAAATGCAAAGACTTTAACTACTTTACGTTAACAGTTAAAGGCATATTCAAAAATGATTATTATCTGTTAACCCTACCTGTAAAACCATAATAAAAATCATCTGATTGTAGCAGATGCTATCCTCACACACAACAACATATAACTTTTAACTTTTTTCACCGTGCCATTATTTGCCAAAAGGAAGCCAAAAAAAAAAAAAAAAAAGGCCCCATGATTCAAGAGCCTGTACTGTAGATCCACCATCAGCAATAACTAGCATTTGCTTTTTTAGCTTTTTTTTTTAATTTTTTTTTTATCAGTCTCGCAAATCATTCTGGAGGAAATCTGGCACACTCTTCTTTAAAACATCAAATCAGTTCATTGAGGTTTGTGGACATTCGCTTTTACTCTCTTAAGGTCCCACTACAGCATTTCATTTGGGTTGAGGTCTGGACTTTGACTAGGCCATTCCTAAACCACATCAAATAACACTTTTTATATAAATAACACTGACTTTTCAGACATTCTGATGTAGATTAACTGGTGTGCTTTGGATCATTGGGCCATCGTATGATCCAATTCCGACCAGGTTTTCAGCTGTTGGCCTCACATTTACCTCTAGAATTGTCTACTATACAGTGAAGTTCATGGTCAACTCAATGACTGAGAGGTGCCCAGGTCCAGTCACACCTCCACTGGGATGTCCATTCCTTGGAAGATTGGCAACCGATTGATGTTCAACAATAAGTGATTCTCTAAGACCATTGCTTCTGTGCTCATGCCATTGTGTTAACAAACACCTGAATGCTTCAGACCAGCAAACTGACAAAACCTTTTTCTTTCACAAAACGTCTGCTTTTACACTTGCTAAAGGGCTAGTGATTAGCATGGCCTGGCTGCAACTTACCCTCTTAAATCCTGTAGAGGCAGCAAGGGGAACTTAATTTTTTTTTTTTTTTTCGTTAAATAAATAAATATTAATATACAGTAAAAATATACTGGCTTCAATTATATTTACATGATACTGATACCTGCTACATTCAGATGATTTTCATTATGTTTTTACACAAAATAATATAAATTTTAAAAAGGGGGTTTTGAACATGACTGAATAATTTAGATGCAATGGTGGAATTTTTTATTTATTTATTTATTTATTTATTTATTTATTTTTTACATGAAGGTGAGCCCAATTTAAAGCATACATCGTTCCAGGTTATAATAGTCAGTTTTTAACCCAATTTCAAACCACCATTTTTACTTCCTTAGTTTGGTGGAGACCAATTTTTTATTTTTTTTTTCCATGAAATGGTGACTTTTATTAGCCAGCAGTGTATATGCTGAGTATGTTTTGTCATTTCTATCTCTGTCTTTTTTTTTTTTTTTTTTTTTTTTTTACTACGTATTTTTATTGTGTTGCTTATGATAACAGAATCCCACTCCATTTTTTTAAGACATCTTACAGGACAGTAAAATCATATCAATTCTGTCCATCAGGTCGTAACACAGCCTCACACACGCTTTTCCCATTTTCAGCGTTCCGTCACATGAAAGGACATACGTCTCTCTATCAGTCCACACTCCCTTATTACCCTCCCTCAGGGTTCTGACCACGTTCGAAAAAACTGAAATGAGTGTAAACAGGATCTCCCTGGAGGTCAGGGAAGTAAAAAAATAAATGGAGATAGCATTGTTGAAAAAGTGGATGACAGCTTCATTTCTCCCTCAGAAATATCCACAGGAGCACGAGTGAATCCTCAGAGGCTACAACAGCTCTCTCAGTGTTTTGGATTTAGTTAATTTAGGGAAATCGTTTCTTTCTTCTGATCATCTTTAGCTGTACAACGATAGTGCTGCTACAGGGAGCGAGAGTTACAATGAGAAGGCAGGGTTTCTTTTTCCTGTGAAAGAAAAAGAATGGTAGATTGAAATCCCACTGCACCAGTGAGACATGTCAGGGTTCTCCTAAGATAGAACAATTACAGTATGAAATAGTCAGTTTATTATATCATTTGTACTTCCATAGAATATCTTCCATTGAATTTAATTGGTTGTTTCCCGAAATGTGAATACATTTGTAAAAGTGATAAAGTCTACAAGTTTATTTAAGGAAATCCAACATACACAGTCAATGCCACAGGCAGGACTCAGAAAACAGTAAGAGCACTAAAAATCTAATTATACTGTACAACAGTTTGTTCTGACCATGTAATCTGATTGGATGAGAGGCATTCCACGAGTAGTGATATAGAACATAACAACACTGGGGCATTTAACCATGTCCCATCCATCCATCCATCCATCCATCCAGGCCAGTAGTGACCATTGTACATGTATTTATTCCCATTTTTGCAACTATGGTAGGTAACATTCACTCACTCATTCACACTCTATGGGCAATTTGGGAACGCTAATTAGCCTACTCTGCATGGCTTTGTACTGTGAGAGGTACCGATGTGCCAGGAGGAAAGAACATTCAAACTCTGACAGACCCTGAGGTGGGAATCATACCCGGACCCTGGAAGTGCAAGGGTCAAAATGAGGACATACTGTATGAAGAAAAATTCATCAAGAGGAGCACTCAGAAACCAGTGCACACATCAAGTAAGAGACTGATTACGAAAGAGTGGTGGGCCAAAACAAAGGGACACTGCAATGTATACAAAAGTGCATGGAAAGACCTTAAATACTCATGTGACATCTGCTGATAAAGTGACATAATTATCTTTAATCCTGCTCACATTCATTCTTTGCTGAAGGCTAACAGAAACAAATAATTGATTTTTACTGCTTATCAACATTAAGAGAAAGAAGCATACTCACTCATAATCTATACCGCTTAATCCTGTATTCAGGGTCACGGCGGGCCTGGAGCCTATCCCAGGAGACTTAGGGCACATGGCAGGGTACACCCTGGACAGGGTGCCAATCCATCGCAGGGCACAGACACACACACATACACTCACTCATTTACACACTACAGGCAATTTGGGAACGGCAATTAGCCTAACCTACATGTCTTTGGACTGTGGGAGGAAACCGGAGGAAACCCACCAAGCACAGGGAGAACATGCAAACTCCTTGCACACAGAGACAGGAATCGAGCCTGGCCAGGGATCAAACCCGGACCCTGGCAGTGCAAGGCGACAGTGTTAACCAGGAGCATACGGAATCTTAAAAAATATAAGGACAAAATACGCAGTGGTTCATTAGTGCTTGGATAGCATCAAGGTAGAAAGTTTTCTCAGTACGTCTGAGCCATGATAGGACTGCCTGCTTCATGTCTGAAACACTGGCTCCCCAAGAAATGGCTTTCCTTTAATGGTCCAAACATTCCACATGGCTTGGAGGTCAGGACTCTATGGGGGGATATGGCAATAACTCTCAGCTGAGGTTCTGTAAAGTGCAGATGGTGTTTGTAAATGACTGTGTGTACAGTGCAGTTCCCACAGACAGATGCGTCTTTTCCGCAAGGTGGTGACAAGATCATTGATTCTCGTGAATCCGTGTTCAAGGGATGTTCAAGGGAATGACTGCAATGGGCTCTAAGCCACCTCGGTCACGGTCTTGATTCATGTACAGCCTCAGTGGAAAGCCACCCAAAACATGCCCACTCACTGTCATGATTCAGCTCAGTGGCATCATGTCATCAGCTTACCTTTTTCTTCTGATACCCTAACCAGTAGTTGAAGCGTCACAGCCTTGCCTTGTTAGTCGATACTCCAGATTAACAACTTTCCTCTAGTCTTCTTTGCACCGTTCAATTGTTTTAATTGTCTCAACATAGTCTTCTGTTTTCTTCAGTTTACTCCTTCATTCATGAGAAATTTTGTCCCAGTTTGACTTATTGTAAACGCCCCTTCCATTATCTGGCATCTTCTCAAAATGCATACACTTCCCACGCTCTATGGTGAGCATACAATATCCAAGAAACTAGGATAGTAGTTTTACTCCGTTCGCTCGACTTCACCCATTAGAGGCATGATTTGAAGGATTCACACTCGTCTCTCAGTGGTAGCTCAGTGGTTAAGGCATTGGACTACGGTTCGGAAGGTCCCAGGTTCAAGTCCTGCTTCCACCAAGTTGGCCCTGTTGGGCCCTTGAGCAAGGCCCTTACTGCTCAGATGTATATTAAGATAAAAAATAAATGTAAGTTGCTCTGGATAAGGGTGTCTGCCAAATGCCTAGATGTCTATAGTCCAGAGATCTCAAGCCCGAATCTGACAGTAGGTGTCTGATGAATGTCCATCAGTGACACCTTATTGTTTTTTTGTTTGTCACTACAGTGACTGAAGGGAGAGAGAGCAGAGAGGAACCGAGAACGAAAAAGAAGACAACAGAGAACAAGATACAGTATAATGTCAGTTACACACAACCCTCTGATCTGACCCTGCTGTAGCACAACCATCTGCCTCACCACTTCTAGCCCACTCACTGTCATGATTCAGCTCAGTGGCGTCATGTCATCAGCTTACCTTTCTCCTCTGATATCCTAACCAGTAGCTGAAGCATCACAGCCTTGCCTTTAGTCGATACACCAGAATAATAACTTTCCTCTAGTCTTATTTAATATAAAGTACTCATCAACTTGATTCCTTGCATGCTTATAAGTCCAGACTCATGCTTTAATTTTTATCTATTTAGCTTTTTTTTTCTTTGCCATTTCTTTCTTCCTTACTGTTTTTGTATTCTGATTGCTGTCTTTATCATTGTATCACAGAGCCGAAGTATCTGTTGCACAGCTTGACAAAACAAGGTCAGCACCAACAAATGTGACTCTCCCAGCAGTGTAAAGTCTTAGCAAAGCAGATGGAAGTCGTCGTGTTTACATGTATGGCATTTGGCAAACAGCCCTATCCAGAGCAACTTTTATTCTCGTTTTATATTTATGAGCAGTTAAGGACCTTTCTTAAGGAACCAATAGTGGTAGCTTGATGTTGCTGGGGTTTGAACCTGGTACCGTCTGATCAGCAGACCAAACACTAAGTTACCCCTGCCCCATGTTTTTAGTATTGTTCTCATAAACACATGAAATGAGGAGAAGGTACAGTGGAACCTCAGCATATGAACTGCCCTCCCTTACCTATTTCTGCCTTCAGAATTAAAATTTAGCTTTGGCATAAGGAGCATTTTCAGCATACAAATGAACAAATCGAACCCTGGCTAAACTTCGCCTAAATCCGGGAGCTTTTCTTGTTTGCGTCAGTGGAAAGCCACCCAAAGCATGTTTTTAATCTGGGATTAAAAATGATTAACAGTATTAGGTATATTAATAGAATTTTCCATAACGTTTTAACTAAGGCCTTCAGGTGGCCTCCGAGTGGTAAAGTGCTCGCCTTATCATCCGGAGATCGTCAGTTCGATTCCCGGGTGATGCTGTAACCTCTCGCAGCCGGAGGTCTAGAGAGAGCTGATTGGCCGTGCTCTCTCAGAGGGGAGGGATTAGAGCAAGGCCCTTAACCCCAACTGCTCAGATGTATAATAAGATTAAAAAAAAATATATATATGTAAGTCGCTCTGGATAAGGGCGTCTGCCAAATGCCTAGATGTAGATGTAGATGTAGGTACTTACTGCTCCCACGGCTCTACAGCCAATCAGGGGCACCTGTGAGCTCACGCAAACGACGCCCCTGGATAGCACTGTCCTCCAAGTGCGTTATGCTGCTCCCAACGGTGCATGAACAAGCAGATTGAAAAGATGTAGTCGGCTGCCATCACGTGGTTCAGAGAAAGTGTGATATAATATCTTTGGCCCTCCCGACTGAGTGGTAGCAGTACCCTTAATGTGGGAGACCGCTAGTGACGGGGAGGAATTGGATATGACTAAATTAGGGGGAAAATGGGGGGGGGAAACGTGTAAAACGCACATTGAACCTGGTTTTTGCAAATACAATTTGAATCACATCCAGAGCTGATTTGAAATCAGATTCAAATCGGTTTCCTAAAGACATATTCCACCTGTTCAAGTCGGATTTCAAGTCCACATGATCACATGGTATGGTCATGGCTCTGTGGATTAAAACGAGTGGAAAAAAACAACAACAACAGTCTAGTTTAAAACAGTTTGTTATCCCCGGACAGAGGACAGAGTGAAATGTCTGAAAGCCTTTGGAGGATGCCCCAATATAGGCAATATACAGATTAACAAAATAGGCTGGGTTTGGCAGCATGTAAAGAAATATCGCTCTGCATGGGAAAAGGGGTTCAGACAGACATGACATCGCTACAACAGCAACCAATGCAGATAGCTGGAAAATGTCTCAGATTTTGGTTGCCAGTCTGAACAGAGCCAAATCGGATCTGATCATTTTCAAATAACAGGATGGACAGTCAGTCCTAAAGATCAGATTTGTGAAACAAATCATATTTGCCTGCAGTCTGAACAAGGCATAAATGTCTTAGGGTGAGCACAGAACAGTCTATATGATTACCGCTCCAGGTTTTAGGTCCAAATCTATAGTAAAGCCATAGATTAGGCTGATGTTTGGCGGATAAAGAGCTGCAGCTTCTACTTCAAACCACTGCTTACAATTGGCAAATACAGTTACCTACAGTATTCCTCTTTATTTCTACTGTTTTCTACTTTGTAGAACAATACCAACGGCATCAAAACTAGACATGTGGTAGGTGATAACTAACAGCTATCCCAGCCCTTCTTAAGACCTGAAGGAGGTTATGTTAGCTGTTAGCACTTAGCCGCTACCTGTTGGCCTAGGCATATTTAATATAGCTCTTAAAAATGGCACCCAGAGAATGACAGAGCTGGGTTAAGTGAAGCAGAGTAAAGGAGGGTATGTCGGTAAACGAGGTCATAATAGAGGGAAATCTGATTTGGGTGTGTCCAACACAAAAATGGAAAAAGGACAAGATTTGTGTGTTCACACAGACTAAAGACCCATCTAAATGTCTAAAGATGACCCAAAAGTGAATTTTGCATTATAGGTCACTGTTAATGCTGTTGAAGAGCCACAAAACAGTTCACATTAAAGGCCACATTGGTCAATTCAGATTTTTTTTGGAGTCGGATCAGATTTGCATGTCGTGACAGTTCGCATTCGTAATTACAAATGACGTATATTTGACTCTAATGTGGACACCTGTATGCTTTGAAACGGAACGCATGCTCACATCAATACGTCTTTGCTCGCACCAACGAGTCATGAGTTCATGAGTACAACCACTCATTCATTTCAGTGATTGGGATGTTGCTCTCGAGGAGGGCAAGCAGTTAGCTGGCTGCATTTGTTGAAGTCTAGAAGAAGGACATACAGTATGTATCCATTCAATCTAGAACCACGTATGAAAGTAACTCAGCTGCGATTCTGAAAAAAAAAAAAAACATTATATTTGTGTGTTCAGATGGTCCTAAAAGTCTGAGCTGTGTCACATTTAGCTAAAAAAAAATTGTATTGAGTCACATGAGGCTGGTAATATGAACATCACCTTAGTTCTTGTTATCACTTACTTTAATGCAGCTGTGAACAGTCAGTCCCTCACCAACCTCTTTTTCACTCTTTGTTTTTCTTGAATAGGCCAACAGGAAAAAAAAAATACAGCTTGTCACATTAATACAGAGCAATGCTGTTTGAAGAATTCCCCTTTGTGGAACATTCAACAAGCAGGTTTACCACAAATCTGATTTCTTTCTTTTCTTATATGCCTACTGAACGCTTCAGACCAACATCCATATGCTTTTTACTCTTTTATAGAGGTATGTACACCAATCGGCCTCAACACTAACACGAGAGGTGAATTGAATAACACCGATAATCAATTATACACCTGTAACTGGGCTCAATAACAGAATCATGGGAACAGAGATCACATCAATTGGCAGACACCCTTATCCAGAATGTCTTACAGTGCATTTTATCTCATTTTACATCTAAGTAGTTTAGGCCAGGCGGCACGGTGGTGTAGTGGTTAGCACTGTCTCCTTGCACGTCCAGGGTCCGGCTTCGATCCCCGGCCAGGCTCGATTCACACGTCTATGTGTGCATGGAGTTTGCATGTTCTCCCTGTGCTTGGTGGGTTTCCTCCATTTACTCCTCCCACATTCCGAAGAAGTTAGGTTAATTGGCATTAATTTGGGAATGCCCATTAATTGCCATTCCCAAATTGCCCGTAGTGTTTGAATGAGTGTGTGAGTGTGTGTATGTCTGTGTGCCCTGCGATGGATTGGCACCATGTCTTCGTGCCCTAAGTGGTTTAGTGAGTGAGTGGTTTAGGGCTGAGCGTCATGCTCAATGGCCCAACAGTGCCAACTTGATGATGCTGGGGTTTGAACCTTCTAGTGCCTCAAGAACTGAGCTACTCCTGGTCCCATCTATTTCTATGGGGCATAAAGGCCAGCCTGTCTTGTCACAGAAAAACCAATGTAGAACAAATTGTTGAAAGAAAAAAAGCAAGGCTGCCATTGATAGAAATGCACCAGATCACCCAGCGTCTAAGCAGGAAAAGAGTTCAAGTCTCTTGTTATCTACATTCCCCAGAACTTAATCCGACCAAGCATTCATGGAACGTGCCAGACAAACAAGTCCGATCCACACCCAAAGGATATGCTGCTAATGTATCAGTGCCGGACACCACAGCACCCTCCCAGAGGATTTGTGGAGTCAGGACACAAGGGGCATCTGTGAGCTCACGCAAGGGGACAGCGCTATCCGCTGCTTTCCATCGCGTGAGCTCACAAACGCCCATTTTGGCTGGAGAGCCGTAATTGATGTGAGAGCACAAAGTGCCATCTCTCACGCCAGTCCGCTGAGAGAGCTCAGGCCAATCTGCTGCGAGAGGCTCCAGCATCACCCGAGAATCGGGCGAGCACTTTACCACTGCACCAACCACTGAGGGGCGCATCCGATTACTTTCTGTTGAGGAATGTTCTCATGCATAATTGTCATGCAGATTCATTGCTCTACAAGCTCACTCAACAATGTCTAGCACCCCACTGATTAGTACAGGGACGTCATCATTTTTCTTGCATGCGCGCTCCAGTCCACTCTCCTTGGCTGCCAGGTTACATCAGTGTCTTGCAACCTGCTTTCGTTATGTTAACAATGGTTGTACAGACCTCGTACAAAACTAAATTCAGTTAACCTACATTAAAAAAAAAAATCACTGAAAATATCCAGACACAGAGTTTGCCAATTTTGGAAATATCAGTTGGCTGAATCCATTCGAAACATATGTGAGATGGTAATACTCTCAGACTCTTGCCGCTTTTATACTGTGATGCACCAGTTTTTATTGTAAAGTGTGTTCTCGATGGGAGATCTGTTCTTTCTATGGCGACAGTCGGAGCGAGTCCTTCAGGAGGAGACGTGAGCTTGAATAAATGTTCATTTTGCACTCTGTCTGATCCTCTCAATACACAGATGGCATTACTGTCAGAGAGATTAACATGGACAGTTTTTATTTTTTATTTTTTTTGGTCGTCAGGGGGGCAGGGTGCAATCGCCTCTGTGACACCGGCTAGCCTTTGCAGTAGAAAATAGGTTTTTGAAATGTGGCACATTTACACTAAAAGCTAAACGGTTCCCAGGGGCAGAGATGACATGAAACAGGATCCATGACCTACAGTGGCTGCTGATGCTTTGCTAGTCATTACTGCGGCATGCTCTGATGTGCAACAGCTTTCATGACAGTGACATAAAACGGTCTGATCTTGTTGGAAGGTTTTTTTTTTTTCTTTCTTTTTTTTCTCTATAATATTTGAAGTTATCCCTAATGTCCACCACTAAGGGAGCTCATGAACTTCTCAACAGGTCATTAATGACTCTAGTTTGTTCCCACTAGGTCTATCCATTGATAGTTCAAGATTAATCCCTTCCCTCATCTTAAGATAACAGCATTAAATCCAAATGTTGTGCACTTGTGCATGTGTCGTCTCTTATTCAAACTATACAGCCTGTTAGACTTCACTGTTGCATATAAACTAAACTATACATAATATATTGTCCTGAGGAAACTATTAACTATTTCTTACTTAAATAAATACAACAAACATGATTACAATAACAGCATGAAACCTAAAGATGAATATTGTGTATAATCACAAGCCTCGCCCAGTATTTAGTCATTCTTTGTTAAAGAACAATACTCTTAGATTACTGAATCTGAGACGAGCGTTTAATTAGCGCAGGGCACCAAATACAAAGACTAGACACGTGAACGCCGACAAAGAGTGCTAGAAATGACAGAGCCTAAATTCTGGTGCTCATTAAACGCCGACATGACTCCGACATGAGCTCATGACTTCTTCTGCTGGGCGAATAGTGCTGGTCATGGCAAAAATCCACGAGCTGTGTGAGACAATCCAAATCACAGGCAGTCCCCGAGTTATTTACAATGATATTTAGAGAATTGGCAAAGCTCTTTGTCTCGATATTTTTTTTCACTTTAGTTTCAGCCAAAAAAGTAGGAAAGAAAGGAAAGCAATGAAGGAGATTTAAAATTGCTGGAACTGGGTTAAGAACCGTTCTGAACGAGGATCACTTAAGCAACTGGTGAAGCTGAATGCAGTTTGCTGCATCAGCAGCACTTGCACCAGATTTATACTATGGAGGCCTGGTTACAATGAAGGAGACATATCAGCCAAATACACATACTGTAATTTACACTAGGGGTACCCAATATCCTGCATCATGCTCTAACTTTACTGGGATAGTCTACTGACTCCCATGTTAAAGTTGCCATAACAGGGGCCTGGACCCTATCCCAGTAAACTTAGGGCAGGGACAGGGTACAAGGTGCCAATCCATCGCAGGACACACACATGCTCATTCCTAGATCCTAATTTGGCAACGTCGTTTAGGATAACCTGCATGTCTTTGGAGTGTGGGAGGAACCTGGCTCCAAGGAGCAAACTCATAGACCCTGAAGATGCAAAGTGACAGTCCTAACCATACTATATATATATACATATATATATATATATATATATATATAATATATATATATAAAGAGGCTTTAAAAATAAGCTTTATGGCAGTCTGACAGGAACCCTAATTCTGCATGAGTGTTGTAATTCAGTTCTAACGATGTTGCAATGATGATTACCATTGGACAATGCTGTTTTTGAAATGTTGAATGACTTAAAATAAAAACTGAGCTCATGTTGAACGAATGACCCAAACACAACGTCGCAAACACATCCTCAAAGCAACATCATTGAATATTTATTTGGACCATTTATGCCAATTAAGGTGTGTCCACTAATTAGCATCACAGGTGTCTACAATCTTGTAATCACTCAGTGGGCCTATATATAGGGCTCCAGGTCGTCACTGTGTTGTTTGGTGACATGGTATGTACCACACTCAACATGGACCAGAGGAAGCAAAGGAAAGAGCTGTCTCAGGAGATTCGAAAGAAAATTATAGACAAGCATGTTAAAGGTAAAGGCTATAAGACCATTTCCAAGCAGCTAGATGTTCCTGTGGCTACAGTTGCACATATTATTCAGAAATTTAAGATCCAAGGGACTGTAGCCAACCTCCCTGGACGTGGCCGCACGAGGAAAATTCATGACAAATCAAAGAGATGGATAATTCCAATGGTAACAAAAGAGCCCAGAAAGACTTCTAAAGAGATCCAAGGTGAACTTCATGCTCAAGGAACATCAGTGTCAGATCGCACCATCCGTCGTTGTTTGAGCCAAAGTGGACTACATGGGAGACGACCAAGGAGGACACCATTGTTGAAAACAAATCATAAAAAAGCCAGACTGGAATATGCCAAACTACATGTTGACAAGCCACAAAGCTTCTGGGAGAATGTCCTATGGACAGATGAGACAAAAATGGAACTTTTGGCCAAGGCACATCAGCTCTATGTTCACAGACGGAAAAATGAAGCATATGAAGAAAAGAACACTGTCCCTACTGTGAAACATGGAGGAGGCTCTGTTATGTTCTGGGGCTGCTTTGCTGCATCTGGCACAGGGTGTCTTGAATCTGTGCAGGGTACAATGAAATCTCAAGACTATCAAGGGATTCTAGAGAGAAATGTGCTGGCCAGTGTCAGAAAGCTGGGTCTCAGTCGCAGGTCATGGGTCTTGCAACAGGACAATGACCCAAAACACACAGCTAAAAACACCCAAGAATGGCTAAGAGGAAAACATTGGACTATTCTAAAGTGGCCTTCTATGAGCCCTGACCTCAATCCTATTGAGCATCTTTGGAAGGAGCTGAAACATGCTGTCTGGAAAAGGCACCCTTCAAACCGGAAACAACTGGAGCAGCTTGCTCATGAGGAGTGGGCCAAAATACCTGCAGAGAGGCGCAGAAGTCTCACTGACAGTTACAGGAATCGTTTGATTGCAGTGATTGCCTCAAAAGGTTGTGCAACAAACTATTAAGTTAGGGGTACCATCATTTTTGTCCAGGACTGTTCCATGCGTTCATTTTTTTTTATATAATTCTGTTGAAGCATGGTTGAAAAGCAATGTCTGACTTTCATTGGTTAACATTCATAGAATTCTTATTTATTATTACTTTTGTCAGATTAAAGTTATTTCTGTGACCATTGTGAGGTTTTCTTTCATTGACCGAAGGGTACCAACAATTTTGTCCACGTGTGTATGTGTATATATATATATATATATACCATCATCCAATGTGATTTTATCATATCGCACTCGAAGTCATGCTGTTGTGCTGGATATCAGCACAAGAGCACTCCATCATACAGTATGTGATATTGCTTGGGTGAAACACTGGGATAAGTGTAGTAGTCTTGCAGTTGATTATATGGATGAATAAAGGGAGTTTTTTTGTTTTTTTTCTCTCTCATAATGGTGTTCTGGTATCCTCCACAATTAAAAGTCCCTTACTTGAACACCGGCCATAGTTTCATATAAGAATCAAGAATCATAGTGTTCTTATTCTGCATGTTATCTTAATTGTGTGTGATATAGTAATGACTACCCATAGCTGTGACTGTGTTAACACTGAACCAACAACAACAAAAGGATAAGAGCTTCAGAGACACCACAGAACAACATTCGTGACAGGATGAAAGTGCATCCGGTGCCAACGACGGAAGGATTTCAGGCTCGTACGATTTGTAATAAACATGGTGTGATGAAAGGCTCTGGTAATGGAAGGAATTTGGATTGCAAGGGATGTGCAACAGAAGCGCAACCACTAGAAACCATGCCTAAAGATCACAAAGGATGTCTTTTCTGCATTAGAACGCTGTTAGTAATCACATGATAATATCTAGTCTTAGTTCAACAGAAAGAAAAACATATATATATATATATATATATATATATATATATATATATGTGTGATACATTATTAAAAAAGTTAGACAACGTTTGTGTTTGATCTTAGGCGAAAAAGGTTACACACTAAGCAGTGCATTAGTTAACATTAATTAACATTAAAAATAACCCAACTCCGATCGAAAACCAAGAATCCAGTAGACTAAACACAGAGTCTTTATGATATAAGTGTTCCAGGACTAAATGTCTATTGTACCAACTAGTCACAAACAAGGGCTAGTACTCATCAAGTTACAAATCAGCCAGACTTTCAATATTGCAATCAGACCAGCTTAACTGCAAGGTAGAATAATTCTAACAAGACCAACAGAGAGAAGAAGTTGGACTTGTTAAGCAATTATTCTTAGTTTGAAGCTCCCAGCACGCACAAACACGGCTGACCATGTTGATAATGAAACAGTCTGTGTTGCTGATAATGAACAGGCTCGTGTAGCGAGCCATCTGAAACCCACAAGGCAAGTTATAATAACCCAGTACAATTAACCCTACATACATCGCATATGTTGTCTCACTGGCGGGAATTCACCGCGCACAAAGTGTCAAGGCTACATGGTGTCCTAAAAGTCTCTATTCATACTGTAAATTAAATCAACACTTTTTTATTAAAATATTTTTTTCATGTGTAGTTTAATGCCCTTAAAGTGCTTGTGCGTGTCCCAACACACGTTTGTCATGAGTGTAAGAGATGATGAGGGTGTCAAAGAAGGGTATGAAAGAAGTATGGAAACGGTTGCAATATGATTTTGCATTAAAAAAACTCAAGATATTGTGGTACAGGAAGATGACGCAGTGAGTAGTGTTGCCAACTCCCAGCTTCAGGGTGATGGTTTGTGTGTCGATTTGTGCCCAGCGTCCATGTGGGTTTTGTCTGGGCTCCTGTGGGTTTCCCCGCAGACAAAAAATACCATTAGGTAAAGTCGTAACTCTAATTAGCCCCTAGAAGGAGTATGGAAATGTGTGAATGCCCTCCAATTCTTCTTCTGCTGTACCAGTACCATTGTTCATAGACCCAAGAAAGAGGTGTCAAATCGACTTCAAACTATGACTTCTCTAAGGGGTCAGGGTGAATTTCCCCCACAGAGGGGCAATTTACCCCCCCAAAAAAAATCCCATACAGTTAACATTGATGGATTCTAGCGCAGAGCAAGACTTTTTGTAGAAATTTAAATTCATCACATTTGAAGAGGCTTGCAAGCTGAGTCATAACATACCCCGCAAGTTGTGGCCAAATTTTCACCATTGACATATTATGGTGAAAATACTCGCTATTTAAACAGGAAGTACTCACACCCAACTATGGTAACTTCCATAAGAACTTTGAAACTGAACCTAACTGTGGATCCCATTGTCATAGAGACATGGGGGTGGGCTCATTTTACTCAGGCAACCAATCGGTCTCTCCGAATAATTTTGAAGCTGTCAAGCCACACCCTAGCAACCACTTTTGAGCACCTTAGCAACTGTTCCCATAGACCAGGGGTGGACAAGTTCGGTCCTAGAGAGCCGCAATCCTGCAGAGTTCAGCTCCAACCCTAATCAAACACAGCTGAACAAGCTAATCAAGGTCTTGAGGACTACTAAGGCTACTGGCAGGAGAGTTTTTTTTTCAGGGCTGGAGCTGAACTCTGCAGGATTGCGGCTCTCTAGGACCGAACTTGGCCACCCCTGCCATAGACTTTCATTATAAAAGGCCCAGAGGCCCAAATTTCTTCAAAAAACCGTACCTGTCAAGTAAAAAACTAATATTTCACTGGACCACCATAAGCCTCAATCTTGCTCACGTCATAAAATTAATTTCTTCCAAGAGATGCATGCATATTTTGTTGAGACCTTATTTTGTGGAGACTCAAACCACTTTGGAAAGTTTTCTCTCACTCATCATCTATACCACTTAATTCTGTATTTAGGGTCACTGAATTACTGATTGGAGGATCGGCGGTTCGATTCCCAGCTCAGCCAGGTTGCTATTGTTGGGCCCTTAAGCAAGGCCCTTAAACCTATCTTCTCCAGGGGTGCTGTATCATGGCTGACCCTGCGCTCTGACCTCAGTTACGCTGGGATATGCAAAAAAGGAATTTCACTGTGCTGTATGTGACAAATAAAGGCTTAACTTAACCTAACGGGGGGGGTTGAAATCTATCCCAGGAGACTCAGGGCACAAGGCGGTGTACACCCTGGACAAGGTGCCAATCCATTGCAGGGCACACACACATACACACACTCACACACTCATTCACACACTCACACACTCATTCACACACTACGGTCAATTTGAGAACGCCAATTAACCTAACCTACATGTCTTTTGACAGGTGAGAGGAAACTGGAATACCTGGAGGAAACCCACGGGGAGAACCATGCACACGGAGAAGGTAATCGAACCTAGGGTTCGCCTCCAGCAAACACTTCTTCTTTCAAGTCTTTCAAGTCTTTCAATGGGGTTGAGGCCAGGACCCAATTGATGGTGGCCAACTTATGTGTGAAAAATGGTTCCTCATTCTTCCATTACCACTCTTTTCCACTTTAAGTCCTGGAATATGTGCACACCATAAGTGATTAAAAGCAATGCCTGAATGTAATAACCTGGTCATTCAGTACATTCAGGTAGTGAGCTGACTTCATTTTACCACCTCACAATCTTGCTGTTGTGCATTGTGCACATTGTGCTCTGACTTTCACCATTAAACATATCTCTGATTTCTACTGTAGATTCCATAACGAAGCATTTAAGTGATTTCACATCATGGTGATTGGTGATTTTTTTGTTTGACCGCATTTCTTCCATAAAGTTGACAGTTCAGCACTTATCCTTCCAGATTTTATTAACGCCTTGAACAATTCTCAACCCATCTCATCTTCTGACATGATTGTTTACTAGTTGAGATCGGATTTTTTTTTTTTTAAATTACTGTATCGGTTAAAAAAATTGTTTCAAGCTGAAAACGTTTAAACACATCAGCAAGTATCCAATCAAAGCCTTTTAACAATTAGAATGAAGGATATTCTAAAAAAAAAAAAAAAAAAAAGATGTTCGAAAGTGTTTAATCAATTCATATTCATATGGCAATGCATACAGCAATGTTTGTTAAGTATGATGAAGTAATGTGTGATATTCTTGGCATAGCCCGTCCATGCAGACACTCATCAGATGCTTGTGGGAGGCAACTTAAGCTTAAGACTTTTTTTTTTTCCCCTCTAAAGTAGCATTCATACTACAAGAAGTATAAAGTAGTGTATGGATGCATTTAAAATGGAAGAAAGTAAAGGCACATAATGAAGAGAAAAAGAGAGAGAGAGAGAGAGAGAGAGAGATGTAATTAGCCAGAATTGCAAGGAGCAAACCTCAGTCTGACTTTTATGCAAATGCACACAAAGTACAAAGTGACTCAGTGAGTGACTCAGCTGTTTGGACAGCAAGGAGAAGTTATTTCCACCACCTGTGTGTCAGTACAGTGAAAAATCTTGATGTGTGTCATCTTTGTATCTTGAGAGGTCAAGTCGAGCCATACAGTGTGTGAGGCTGGAATAAGGAGGCATGGTCCAGAGCAGGGTTTAATAAGTACATTGAGGTAGGTAGGAAGCCAATCGGGGAAAAAACACAGCAATGTGGTGAGGTCTGATGGGACTCATGGGAAGACCTGCCAGGACTTATTGCAACCTTGAGATGGCAAGGGAAAGAACAAATGTCTGATTGGCCTCCATGAAGAGAAATTGCCAAATCCTTTGGATGTCATAAAGGAGAAACCTACTGTACAGGTACATGACCAAATCAGCCAAGCAATATCAGGAAAGAATGATAGTTGGCCAAAGTATACTGTACTACCATAAAGGTTGATGTTTTATCAAGAAGATCGAAGCTCTTGACCTGGCAAATATACGTGCATGGAAAGAAGGGAGAAATCAGGCAGATATTAGGTGAGACAGAGTGGAGGTTGCTTGGTTGGTTGGTTGGTTGGTTGGTTGGTTGGTTGGTTAGTTGGTTGGTTGGTTGGTTAGTTGGTTGGTTGGTTGGTAGGTTGGTAGGTTGGAATATAAAAAGAAAAACGAAAAAAAAAAAAAAAAACAGCACTGTGAGCCTCATGTTTTATTTGAGCTTGATCAAAAATATAGCAGAGCTGTACTGTACAGAGATATACTGTGGACATAACATTTGCTTTTATATTTAAACTCACACCTTTTTGGTTTTTAATAATTCAGTTACAGTATCCAGTTTTAATATTGACACCTTACACATCTGGCATTAAAATGGCAACTCTTAACTCATACATTTCTTATGCTTGATTTTACCTTCACTGCACATGAGGCAGTGTTCAAGGTTCACCCTGAAAAACTAACCAGTCCATTGAAGGCCACATATGCACACACCCACACTTAAACACTCATTCACACACTACAGGCAATTTGGGAACACCAATTAGCTCAATCTGCACATGGGAAAACCAGAGTACCCAGTGGAAAACCAGCAAGCATGGGAATAACATGCAAAGTCCACGCACACAGACTCGAGACAGAAAGCGAATCCTCGACCCTGGAGGCGCAAGACCACAATAACCACTAAGCCCACGTACCATTATTTACACTTGAAATAAAAACATAGAGAGAACTCATTCCACGTGTTAATTAGGTTATTATTTCCTTGATGTTCAGGACAAATGGACAGATGATGTGTTTTCTAGCAAGCGCTTTCCAATACACCGAATTCGCCAGTGTTGAATTAGCAGCCAGCGGTGTTTATATACAGTAAGTCCATTTGGACTCTGAAAGTGTTAAATCAACACAAGGGATTTCATGGCGTGCACCTGCTGTGGCCTGTCACTACGTTCTGAAATGCTGTGTAACTTGTGTTGTTGATTGTCTAAATGGCATGTTTCCTAAAACCCAATACTCTTTTTTTTTCCAGCATTTCATCTGCTCCCTAATCCAAGACAGAAGGTGGCGGTATTCCAGCAACTGCCATAAACTCAAATGAAGAACAATCGATAATCTTCAGTATTTGCTAAACTAAAACTAAATCATTTCTATTTGCATAACCTTTGAAGATATCATTTCACTTGTTACTATGTGAGGCCTAAAGCCCCCTTTCACACTTTAGAAAAAGCCATCGGAAGTCCGGCGGCACGGTGGCTTAGTGGTCAGCACCTTGCACGTCCAGGGTCCAGGTTTGTGTGCATGGAGTTCACATGTTTTTCCCATGCTTGCTTGGTTTCCTCTGGGTACTCCGGTTTCCTCCCACAGTCCAAAGACATGCAGATTAGGTTAATTTGGTGATCTCAAGTTGCCCATAATGTGTGTGTGTGTGTGTGTGTGTATACCCTGTGATGGATTAGCACCCTGCTCAGAGTGTACCCTGCCTCTTGCCTTAGGTCTCCTGGTGTAGGCTGCAGGCCCCCTGCTATCCCGAATACAGGATAAAGTGGTGTAGACACCGAGATGAGTCAATGAGATTGCAAGTCCTTGCTAAAGAGCCCAATGTTCAGTAGGTGGAGCTGGAATTATAAATCTAACCCTAACCCTGACACCTAAACCTTACCACTTAACACTACAACAGGATCCAACACATTTAACATACTTATACAGTCTTGACTCTGCCCTGGTGGGAAAAGCCAGATCAGGTCAGCTTTTCTTTTCCGTAATGTAATACAATTGTTTTTTACACGTAAAACAGTCGGGATTGTATTTGAAATCTCAGGGCGCTAGCTCTTATTTGACTCCTTTCTTGGCATTACCAGTAAACTGGGACACACACTTGCACATAACCTCTACAGTACATATTTTTGGGCACAAAAAGAAACATAATACAAGGACATAATTCGTGTTAAGAGGTCAAGGATGAATTTGCTGTACTTCTGGGAATTCCTGACTTCTGATTTAACTAAAGAAGAAACCACCAGGCAGCACAGGAGAAAATCATATTTAAAGAACAGACTCTCAGAGTCTCGGGAACACACAGTTAGAGATCAGCTCACCCTAAAACAAACAGTACAGAGTTAATATTCTCTAGGTTACACCAGAATAATATGAAATATGGAGCAATGTCTCACTTGGATAATAAGATATAGGGACTAATATCTGGATAGGTTAATTAGATGCGTCCTGCTGGATAATTACAAATATTGCAAAATTGGTCTCGAATGCAGACTTCCAAGGGCATAAAACGCTCATAGATTTTTCTTTTGTGTACTGGAATTTAAGCAAGTAGCATGCTTTAAACAAAGATGAATCGAACAAACTGCCAAACTACTGTAACAGCAAAATAATTTTGCGCTAATGCTAATAACTTGTGGGCACCTGAGGCTGACCCATTCTCGCATCAAAAGCCAACCAATCCATTCCAACCTCACAGAAAAGGAAATGCAGCACCAACTGCTGAAAAAAGTCAACACCAGAACAGCCAGTGCACCACATGGGGCCCAGCATGCAAAGAACCCAAGGACACCAACCAGGCCTCCAAATTCCCAATCTGCACCATGACCTGAAGGGCTAGAGCTGCCCCACACAATACTGGGCAAAATGTTCTGTGTTGTAATGTTATTGTCGATTGGTGTACATAATGGATGGCTGATTGAATGTTCATTTAAAGAGTATGTAGATGCAATCTACATACCACCTACCCTTCTCACCAGGAATTCTGCCTCACAAAGCTAACAGTGACTTTTGTGCATTTACAGTTGAGAACATTTTTCTGTTGGTGGTCAAAGAATAGATAATTCAAAGCATACAGAATAAAATAATAACTGTGCGCTTATCAGCCTTTGAGGCCGTGGGCCATTTCGAGTGCTGGTAATTATTTCTGAACCCATAAAGGACGATCTGCATTTTAATACAGCTGTCATTTCTCTCGGACTCCTACTGTTCCATCATGCACTGATTGCTATGACGACACCAACACAACTCATTCTCATTTCTCTCTTATCTCCCACCTACACTGCTCTGCTGTAAAGTTAACATGAGAAGAAACAGGATGACTCATTCATTGAGTTGTTCATATCTTTTCTAAGAAAGACAGAGCCAAGATCCTCCTCAGGAATCCCTGCACATTGTGAAATTTAATTCCTCCAGCAGGTCCCCCCCTCCCTGCCCCAAGGGTCTATGTCCAGTGGGATGCCCTTGCTATGTCTGTAATCTGTAACCACAGGGCGTCCTTGTTAGGAGCTCAATTCAGAGATTTGGCAGAGCAGCAGCTCTCCTTAGAGGCCCTTCTGGGTTGGATTGAGCTCTTCAATCTTTCTCAACCCTGTAGAGGAACCTGTGCTAACTGTATTTTCAATCTTATTTTTCCAGTTTCTACCAAGGCAAATCTCCGGTTTTGGAAAACAAGGTTCGGATGCATGGATGGATGGATGGATGGATGGATGGATGGATAGATAGATAGATAGATAGATAGATAGATAGATAGATAGATAGATAGATAGATATCTATACTTTATTGACCCTGAAGGAAATTCCATGTTAACATGTCCAGAATTACATCAGAAATTAGCATCTTTTCAAAAAAACAAAACAAAAAACCCCTTTGGTCTCCATGGCTCGATTTTCCATTGATGCCATCAATTAAAATTATTATGCAGCTCTGTTACAGGTGTCAAACTGTTAGCCAACCAGCTAACTGGAATCATTGTAGTAGAATTTACCATGGGAAATGGGGGAGTTGACACAGGACAGACAGCATGTAGGGTATAGATTATGGAGTTCAATCAAATGCAAAGTAACATTTGCATATAAATTAATATTAGACATCTTAGACACAAATTTCATCTAAGCTAAAGCCAAGCTAGATACAGTACCTTGTGGTAACTGAAGTAAGTAGGCCAACAGCCTGGCTCCATTTGTTCTGTCCATTTGAACATGTACTGTATGCATTAATCAAGGTTTAGGTGGAGTGAATCTCCACCAAAATGATGACAATAGACCTTCCACAGCTTCAAAACTGTCCTTCAGAACATCAGAGAGGGACTGTACAGTTCTTATACTCTTACAGTTTATGCTTTCTTCCCAATCTTTCTTCAGCAGTGTTGACTGACTTGTGAACAGGGCGCTTCATGCAAACTCTGAATTCCTGTTTGAAAACTGAATCAATTATGCAATAATGTCTACACAAAATGCAAGTAAAGGATGAAAGTTCATGTTTTATTGGCCCATTGGAATAAAGACTCGAAATATGGTTTAGTGATAATTCATATAAGCTAATTACTGTGTAAAGTAAAAAGTTCCCATTGTCAGTCAGAAAATAATTTGGAATTAAGCGAATGGGGAATCAAGATCAATGTTAATCCTAGTGGCTAATTTTCTTTGCCAAACTTTAATGAAGATGAAATAAAGCAGAACTGTTAAACCATATTTCAAATGCGGGCCAAAAAAGCAGTTGACTGAGGTTAATACAATTTAGCGTCTTCACCTGATAATAAGAATAATGAGAGAATCATTGTATTACGCTTTACCTTCACATATACAGGATTTTATAGAATGTCATTTTGATTTATTATTTTCATTTGGGTGCATTAAATGAAACAATAAAACCTTGAAAGTCAATTTACAAAAGCATGTTTCCGGAACTCTTTTGTTTTTACTCATCAGCAACAGATAATTGTTTTTTATTTAAGCTTGCTATTGTAACAGGACATTTTAATAAATTTGACTGTGTTTATTTTAAGTATAATAATTCAGGTTCCAGGTTGTAATACTAAAAATTGTGGAAAGGTTGGGTGAAGGTTTTAATGGGGAAGTTTAAACAGAAACACTTGGGCAGTTCATATGGATAAATGTTTACTCTTTTGAAACAATGGATGAGTAATTGTAATAACCAGTAATTTCCATACCTGGAGTGTTGAGTAGGCGTGATGAGCGGCACGTGTAGGTGATGTGCTGCTCACAGTGATCTGCAGCGTCGGTAATGGCGCTGATTTGCTCTATTGTCGCGCTGTAGTTCAGCTGCAGGACGGTTCGTCTCTCTCTGCTCGAACCCGATACAGCTGTCTGAGCCGGCAGGTTGTTCAGCACCGTCGTCCAAACCTTGTCCTCTGGAAATAAACACAAACCAACCATCAAAACAGTGTCATAAGATTCATTATGCATGCTTCATTTTGTAGTCATTTTTTGACATTCATTTGGCTCTCCAGTGTGCAAGTACAGTAAGTCCTCTACGTACAAACGAGTTCCATTCTGAGAGCTCGTTCGTATGTCCAATTTGTTCGTAAGTCCAACGCACATTGTCTGGGTACAGTACTGTACTAGGATACTATCACAATTGGATATACAAGGTATATTACAGTACAGTACGGTACTGTAATAGGTTTATATAACTTTTCACATAAAAAATGAAAAATAAAAAATAAATAAAGAATATATATTTAAAAAAAAGATAATATTTTAATCTTATAATACCATGTTCCATGATTTTGTCATTGTTCTTTAGAATCATGCTAATGGTTGAATGATTCATGCTAAAAAAATTGAACAATCTTTTCACCTTGCTCCATTCTCAAAATTATTTTCGCTGTTGTCTCCATCGTTACTTCTTGGTGCTTCTTTTTACGCTTGGATATCCTGGTCTTTTACTGCACTACTGTACTCTATACAGTTTAGTACTGTACACTAAACCACAACCATTTTTCAAAGAATGCAAGCTGCATGCACCTGACAATGTACGTCCGACATGTGATGTAACTTCTGTGATTGAACATCGAAAACATTGAAAGTTTGTAACTCGAATGTTCCTTTTTTTTTTTTTTTTTGGGCTAGAGTTTAAATAAACCAGTTAGAAATTCCCCTATTGTGACCTCAGATTAGAAAATACACTCCACTGGTTTCTTGCTCAGCTCTGTCTAGTTAAACTCTGGCTCTAACAATAATCTGCTTGCTTGGCATTGCTGGGCGGTAGGATATGGAAATATATGGAAACTAGAATGGTGTGATTGGAAATAAAAAGGAAAAGAAAACGAGGTTTAAAAAAATTGCATCGTATTATGGGTTTTTCAACGAGAGCATTAACACACACTGAAACACCAGTCCATTGTAAGCATCATACTCGCAGTCATTCATACCTAGCAACATTTTTGTGTGTCGCGAGTCGACCTACAGTAATAGCATGCTTCTATGGGAAGAGAGAAAACTGGATATACGTGTGACCTGGAGGAAACGCCTATAAATGTGTGAAACTCGACAATTACTGTATATTAACTCATTTTCTAGACCAAGCTCAAGTGTGGAAGAAACAGGAAGTAGGAAAAATGTCCATTTTAAAAGGATTTCTTATATTTTTTTCCCCTATAAATTATTGCAACCTTTGATTGAATTCTCAGGTTCTGACCTCATTTCTATCCTGCACACTTCACACCACTTTAACTGGAATAAGTTCACTAAACTGCAGCTGTATAAAGTTGCCACTGAGCCTGATTTAATCAGTGTCTTGGTGCACGAATTCATCAGACCGTTCAAAGACATCATGTCTGCCTTGTACCGATAACATTCCCTCATCATTCCCTCACACTGACTAAGCGATTTATTTCATGTTTAGGTTCCTTTTTTTCTGTACCTTTTTTTTTTTTTTGAGTACAAGGCTGCTTAACAGACAATTTTTAAATCACTGCTATGCTATGGGGACACGTTTCCTTGGAAACTAATGAAAAGTCAAATGTTTGGAGTGTTACAGAACAGCATAAAAAAAAAAAGCCTATGAACAAACATGTCTGGTGTGACATCATTTATTGATGCATTGATAAAAGTCCACAGGCTGTTTAAAACTGTGCATCAAGTATTGGTTGTGTTCTTAGAAGACATTTTCTTTTTTACCAGCATTATGGTTGTATCAACTCGCACTGATTATATTATTTTAATTCAGTATACAAAAAAAAAAAAAAAAACAATATGCTTTTTTAAAAATCCATTTATTCTTAAATTTTGAATGAGTAATTTTATTACTTACGTTATAGCAATTATAAACAATCATTTCAACACAATATTCATCCTTAAATGTATACAATATGGTTAAATAAATAAATTGACAGTGAAATAAATAATTAATATTACTGATACCAAGTAGTCTATTTCAAATGGTGACATGCACAATGTCGTTTAAGACACTGGTTTAATTGATACATTTACAGGGAGGTTGGACAATGAAACTGAAACGCCTGGTTTTAGACCACAATAATTCATTAGTATGGTGTTGGGCCTCCTTTTGCAGCCAATACAGCATCAATTTCGCCGTGGGAATGACAGATACAAGTCCTGCACGGTGGCCAGAGGGATTTTGAGCCATTCTTCTTGCAGAATAGTGTCCAGGTCACTACGTGATGCTGGTGGAGGAAACCGTTTCCTAACTTGCTCCTCTAAAACACCCCAAAGTGACTCAATAATATTTAGATCTGGTGACTGTGCAGGCCATGGGAGATGTTCAACTGCACTTTCATCTTCATCAAACCACTCTGTCATCAGTCTTGCTGTGTGTATTGGTGTATTATCATCCTGATACACGGCACTGCCTTCAGGATGCAATGTTTGAACTATTGGGTGCACATGGTCCTCCAGAATGGTTCAGTAGTCCTTGCGCCCATCTAGCACAAGTATTGGTATTATGGAATGCCATGATATTGCAGCCCAAACCATCACTGATCCACCCCCATGCTTCATGCTTCTTTGGGGCTTCTCCACACCGTAACTGTGGGAAAGACAGTGAAGGTGGAATCATACATGTTTCACATTGTCCACAGCCCAAGATTTTCACTGCTGGCACCATTAAAACCAACGTTTGGCATTGGCACGAGCGATCAAAGGTTTGGCTATAGCAGCCCGGCCATGTACACTGACCCTGTGGAGCTCCGGACGAAATGGTTTAGTGGAAACAGGAGAGTTGAGGTGCACATTTAATTCTGCAGTGAGTTGGGCAGCTGTGGTTTTATGTTTTTTTGGATACAATCTGGGTTAGCACCCGGACATCTCTTTCAGACAGCTTCCTCTTGCATCCACAGTTGGATGCAGTTCGTCCTTCTTGGTGGTATGCTGACATTACCCTGGATACCATGGCTCTTCATACATCACAAAGACTTGCTGTCTTGGTCACAGATACGCCAGCGAGACGACACCAACAATTTGTCCTCCTTGAACTCTGATATGTCACCCAAAATGTTCATTGTGCATTGGAATATTTCAAGCAAAACTGCGCTATTACTCTGCTAATTAAACCGTCCCTCTCTGCCCTTACTGGTGGAATGTGCAATCAACAAAGATTGGCCACCAGGCTGGTCAAATTTAGCCATGAAGCCTCCAACACTAAATTGGCCAGTGTTTCAGTTTCATTGTCCAACACCTGTACATTAATTGCTTTTAACAAACAATCTTTTCTAAAGCACTTTATTTTCATCGCACAAAACATGGGAGCAGATGAGGGTTTAGGTCCTTGGCCTTCCAATCAGCAGTCCAACGTCTTAATCGCTGAGATGATCCTGTGCCTACATTTCATACTACATCTACCTTATAATAGTTTCCTAGTGACTTTTAGACTGTGTGAATAAATTACCTGTCATTTTACAGATGACTCTGAATGGCCCTAAAGGTCCACTGCCATCGGGATCGATCCAGTAGACATCTGAAGACCTCCCCAGGTGCTTATAAGCCTCACACGACTGCTCATAAATAGCTATGAGAAACAAGATGGGTAAAAAAAAAAATATTCAGGTAAACACAATAAATAAGTCAGAGGGGCCCCAAAACTGTATACCCACTTCGACATGTGCCTAATATACTGTATGCCTCTCTTCTGATGGTCACATGATAGCATTAAAGATAATGGCGACTACTGACATCTTTACCATAACGGGAACTTAGGAGGAACCACAACACACTACTTATAACAGAACATGAACAGAACATGATGTTGCAAACAATGTAGAACTATCAAAATTTGTCTATATTTATATTTTTCAGTCATAGAAACAACCGAAGAACAACTATAAAAGCATGTTGTCATGTGTATGTGATTCAGTTTCTAAGTTTTTGCTCATTCACTTTTGGTCACATTTAACTAAAATGCAGTTCATCACACGCTGAAAAATATTACATTATTACATTCCAAATTCTATCTTCTATTCTACAGGAAAATAATTTCCAACAGAAAGTCTTTGAAAATGTCTATGAAAGTAAAAAAAAAAAAAAAACCTAGGTGGACCAGTTAAATGGGAACTGATTGCACTGTAGTGTGGGTGTTAAAGGACAGGCGTGCTCTTTCATGTAGATGCCAAATCAATAGAAACGAGCTCTAACATTTGTGCCAGTTTGTTTTATAAAGGTCATGACATCTTAAATATTGGTAAAGCTAAAAAAGGAAATATATCTGAAGCATCCCTGTGCATTCCTGTGTTCACCTACAAGCAAACAGATGCACTTAAAAAAAAAAAATATATATATATATATATGTACACACACAGTGGAACCTTGAATTGCGAGTAACGTGGTTTACCACGCAAAGTGTTCCGTGTTTGGAGTGTTCTGCAAACCGAGCAAAGATTTTTAATCAATTTTTAATCGGAAACCGAGCAAGTATTTTACGAGCGCCGAGTATCATGTATCACGCATACAACTCTTATTTTGACACCGAGCGTCACTCTCTCTTTAACTCTTTACTGTGTTACTGTGTAAAATGAGGTGAGGGAAGGGGCTAATTCCACACACACACACACACACACACACACACACACGCACACACACACACATGGCGCCTGCGAGCACCAATGGAAACACTTATCTGTCAGGATTTATTTGCACTTTTTTTAAAGGTAAAGTGCAGATTCATTTGTTTTATTTTTATTTTATAGATTGTATTAATTATTTTTATGTATTTATTTTTTGGGGCTGTGGAACGAATAATTTGAGTTTTCATTATTTCTTCTTGGTTTACGAGTGTTTTGGAATACGAGCCATATATATATATATATATATATATATATATATATATATATATATATATATATATATACAGTGGAACCTTATCATTATTATTATTCAGTTTAAACCAAAGAAATTTTTATTTTATTAAAGCCTTGGTATGCAAAGTTTATTTTAGGGTTAAGTTCTAGGAGTTTGTACTGCACATACATGTGTGACAGGTGGCTCCGGTGTATCCAGTGCCATCACAGGAGCAGCTGAAACTGTCCCAGGCCTGCGTGCACCTTCCTCCATGCTCACAATGATTGGGCAAGCATCTGAAAAGCAAGAAGAGTCATTAGAGTAGAGGAAGAGTGTGTGAAATAAGTCTCATATCAAATACAGTAGATTTATTCATCTCTTCAATGCCACACTGATTCATCAGGCTCTACCTCGGTCCATTGTGATAAAAACTGAAAGAAGTATTCATGCCAGGTCTACACTTATTAAGACCTATTTCTGCTTAAAAAGCATGCAATCTTTTCATGCTTCATGCTTTCATGCATGGAATTCTTCTTCATATGAAAAAAAATCTGTAGTGACTTTTTATTTCAATACAAAGTGACCAAAGACAAGAAATTAGCCTGAGCTACAACTAATGAACAGATTCAGTCAGAGGTAAGGTTTTTGCTGCTGAAAGAAGTTTATAAGAGAAAATATATACCAGGACATCTTATTATGCTTTGTTCCTTACAAAAGTTTTTTTTTTTTTTTTTTTAGCAAGATCATGCTTCTTACAAGGTATATCTGTCTGAAATAAATCAGAAAATAAATGTATTTCCATGTACAATCTTGCTCTAAAGCAAACTAGAAATAAGAAGGTTGTCGTTAGCCTTTTGGCTGCTCGGATGGTAGAATCAAACTCACTCACTCACTCACTCACTCAGTCAACATCTATACCCATTTTACCTGCACACAGTGCCACGGGAGCCTGACTTAGGGCACGAGACAGGGTACACCCTGGATGGGGTGCCAATCCATCACAGTGCACACACACTCATTCACACACTGTGGGAAATTTCGTTGTGGGAAAATGCCAATCAGCCTAATCTGCATGTCAAGTTGTCCCTGTTCGGCCCTTGAGTGAGGCCCTTAACCCTCAACTGCCCAAATGTTTACAGTATAATGAAACACAAATGTAGGTTCCTCTGGATAAGGGCATCTGCCCACCAAGAGCAAACCCACCAAGCACGAGGAGGACATGCAAACTCCATGAACACAAACCCTGAGGCTGGAATCAAACCTGGACTCTGGAGGTGCAAGGAAACAGTGCTAACCACTAAGCCACCATGCCGCCCAGAGCCAAGCAGAAAAAAACCCAGCCCCAATGTTGTTTCCAAAGAATGCTAATTAAAAAAAGTAACTCATTTTGCTAAAAAAAAAAAAAAAAAAAGCAAAATAATGTGATGCGGATGCCAAGAAAGAAACTTATGTTGATGTGCTTTTATCCTCCGTACGCAGCTTATAGTAAGAAATAAATTTCAGTGCATGTGTATGCTACGGAATTGTAGCTCTAGTCCTACAGTATCTCCTTTATTTGCTATATTTCAGGAACAGAAATTGTCACATAAAAACCCAGACATTATCATTGTCTGTACACCTCTTTACAGACAAAGACAGGGAATGTATCATGCACATTAACTAGGATGGACAGGAGGCTACGTACAAATGACCTACAAATGCATGACCCCTGTCTGACACTTATCTGCATCCTATGTAGCATCATGGAGAGTACAAGATCAGCATTATGTACAAAAAAAAAAAAAAAGACCTCCAGGTGTGCGCTTTAGCCGAAGTGCCGAAACAACATCGACGTCTTAACTGATGAAGAGAAACACTAAATCGATGGTGTTGTAATGAGCGTCTGAGCCCCGGCAATGATTTCACAGCACAGCCGATCGAGTGGCAGGTAAATGAAAAGCGAACGCTTGACATCCTCTCATCACCTCCGTTATTACAGTACACAGAGCGAGCTGTAGAAGCTCACTGATGCACTTAGATCCAGGGATACTTCAGACAGAAATCAGGAGTATTGAGTATTAAGACTGTCTGTAAGAAATGATCCAAATGAGCAACTATGGTGGGTATAGTGTGACAAAAGAAAAGAAAAGAAAATAGAATAATAATAATAGCATTTTATTAATTATAATAAAAAGGATGAATTAATTAAATGTATTATCAGTTCATTCAATTTTAAAATGAACACTTAAAATACTTAAACATCTTTTAATTTCTATTCAAATGTGTTTTTATATGATTAATTAAATTAATTATATATATATATATATACACACACACACAAATTGGCTTGAAATTGAATTTAATTGTAGCAACTATTAGTAATTAATGTAGGCGTTAATTATTCATGCAGTGATGCATTTACTGAATTTTGCCACACTCCACTCATCATCAGCTTCGAGTAATCTACTCACTTCTTTCGCTTTAATGCTTATCTTGTACACTCGGGGCACTATATGGGTTACACCCTGGATGGGGTTCCAGGTCATCACAGGGCACAAGCACACACACACACACACACACACACACACACTCATACACAGACTGTTGGAAACTCCAAATCTACATGCCCTTGGACTGTGGAAGGAAACCAAAGTACCCGGAGGAAACCCACCAAGCATGTGGAGAACGAGAAACGGCATGCACACAGACCCGAGTCAGGATTCGAACCCTTGACCCTGGAGGTGCAACGCCATGCTGCACATCGCTACACAATAGTGCCACCAAAACTAGTTTAATTGGATTTTTTTTTTTTTATCTGTTTAAATGTATTGCACTTTTAGCAATAGGCATCATAACCAAGATGTTTTACATGCAATATATAGTATTATTATTATTATTATTATTATTATTATTATTATTATTATTATTATTATTATCCCTAATGAGCAAGCAAAGAAAAAATCTAATCCAAAGTCTAACAGATTTTCCGTCCTCCTTTCCTTAGCAGCACACATTAAACAACAAACCATCACATCATGAGTCTTCTTAATGAAGCATCATGTGTTTTTCTTGTTCCAGGCTGATTGTCGATTTATCTCGTTAATGACAGTTGTTAATTGGTGTGTTAAATGGTGTGTTACCTTGCAGCCATGTGAACGTAAAAGCCTCACGGCCCAGAAACCCATGTTAAGCATCAGAGGCACAAGATGCCCGGGTAATAAATCAATATTAGTGTAACAACAGAGCACTGGTGCTTCACTAACCTGGATATCAGATGTTTACTCTTCCGCTTAAAACTTGCACCAAAATCTATATCTCTTGCCACACATCCTGGACAACAATAATCAACCTCGTTATGATTGTGTTTGGCCTATAATTCATTAGCCGACGTTTATAACCAGCTCCGCTGTCGTCTTCCGAGGTATTGCGTCAATATAATTACCGAGCTGTTATTCCTTTACTCTTGCTTGTACATATTGGATTTTGCTCTCTTTCCTAATTGCATCTCTTTTCTACCCTGCAACTGTATAGGCACCTGACAAATTAAGCCATAATATGGAAGCCGTTTGGCCGGCGTGCTCCGAGGTCCAGTCCATCCCTTGGAGCACAGCCTCACTGCAAATCGATACAAAATTCTTCTGACGGATTACATTTCCATCCTGACCGACTTGGTCTCATTCATCCACAGGCTACGAGGGCTGGCTAATTGGTTTGATGTGGATGAAAATGATGTAAATCATACGCTCTGGGCTTCAAAGGCATCAGATGTCAAACCAATTATGTATCAAATGGGGGATTTTGAAGTGATGTGACAGACAGCTCGCTGTGTAGCCATCATCAAATCACCAACGGAGGCAATATCGCTTTGGCGCGCATGCTCATCTGTGCCGTTCAGAGGACAGGCGCGTCCACATTAGAGTCGGATAAACATCACTTTCTATTATGAACGTGAACCGTCAAGTCGTGCAAATCTGATCTGACCAAAAGAATCAGAATTGGCCAAAGTCGCTTGTAATGTGAACGCAGCCAAGGACGCTTCCACGTATTGGACTTGTAGAAAATATACCCGTCCAAAGTATGAGTATTACAGTGTGTCGAGGTTAGAAGTTTAGTCAGTGCTCAGACCTGTCTATTATGGCACAAGTGTCCAAGCTGACATTCTCAAAGGCTCCCAGCATCCCCTGCTCCATAGCCGCCAGGTCAGCAAGCTGATCGTCCACTTGGATGAGCTGCATGCAGCCCTGAAACGCGCGCTGTGACGGAGACGCCTGGGTCTGCAGGAAATAACCTGTGTGTGGATTAGAGAGAGAAAGTGAGAAAATGAAAAAATGTCACATTCACATGAAATTTAAGCTTTTTTTGAACAGCATGTGGCTTCTGATCTAATAGAGATGGGACGGTTGCTTAAAACAAATTTTGCATAATTTAACCATTAGGGCTCGATGGCATCGTCGTTGATGCCAATCACTCTTTTTCTCTTTGCAAGTGTTTTTGTAAATGAAACCATAGTGTAGCAATTGAAAAAAAGTACACAAACTATCGATGGTTTTCATTAATTAATCACAAATTTTATATGAAAATGAAACAGAGAGAGAACGTAAAGGGTCGAAGCCTGGATATTAGAGCAAGGTCTTCTGACACTTTTCCTGTCGCATGAAAAAATCACAATGGTTTAAAGGACTTTCATGTCAAACCCGGACTTGTGATTGTGCAGAATGATAGAAGACGGTTAGGAGACCGACGGCACGGTGTTGTAGTGATCAGCACTGTTGCCTCAGGCCTCCAAGGTTTAGGTTCGATTCCCAGTCAAGTTCGATTCCCGCCTCTGTGTGCATGGAGTTTGCATGTTCTCTCTGTGCTTGGTGGGCTTCCTCCGGGTATTCCGGTTTCCTCCCACAGTCCAAAGACATGCAGGTTAGACTAACTGCCGTTCCCAAATTGCCCGTAGTGTGCGACTGGGTCTGTGAGTGTATGTACAGTTTATGTGTGCCCTGTGATGGATTGGCACCCTGTCCAGGATGTACCCCACCTCGTGCCCTAAGTCTCCTGGGATAGGCTCCAGACCTCCGCGACCCTGAATACAGTATAAAGCAATATAGATTATGAGACCAAAGGCTACCTTTATTTCTCTATATAATAATCTGCTGCTACATTAATGCACTAATCGCAGCATTTCACTAGTGCTTGGATACCATCAGGATCTATCAGTTTTCAAGTTTTCTCGGTATGCCAGAGCCCTAATCAGACTGGTTGCTCTACGCCTGAAACGCCGGCCTCCAAAGAACTCCTTAAATGGCCCAAACATGTGGAAATGGCTTGGAGCGAGGTCAGAATAGACGCCTTTAAAACGTCAAATGTTTTAAGAGTCTCATCACCGTACCGTGCTTGAAGAATTGAAAAGGTTGACCTCAGTAAGTATCCTCATGCATGCTATATACACAAACTCTCAAAGAATATTAACCGTTACCACCCCCCACCCCCCCCCCACCCCCCCCCCCCCCCCGAACTGGATTTTTATCTTTTGCGCAACAGCTTTATTAAATGATTCACAAATAAATTCCAGTTTGATAAATGAGGTCTACTGATGCTTGTCCTTGGTTGCACCATTCTCAACAATGCAACACAGAGTATAATCTCTACGCAATAATACAGAATGAGTTTTCACATTTTGCCCTGCCCTTGGTTTATAGACGTATTTAGCATAAAAATGTGCTGATCAGCTTTCCATCATGCTCTAAGTGACCTTGTGAAACCGGCGCCACACAAAGCCACATATCACATAAAACATGATTAAAAAAAAAAAAAAAAAAACAAGGAACAAGTGTTTGTGTATTTAAAACTAAGTGAAGTGATGAGAATTATAATCAGGGGTATAAAAGCCACTGATGCAGCCTTTATCTCTAACAAACACCTGTTTCTATTCTCACACGGTGAAGTAATCATGAGCATACTGATAAGGACCGCGTCCAAACCACAGGGACACGGACAAGACAACTGCAAAGTATTATGATATGCTATTTTTATTCTTTACCCAACCAACCAAGGCATGGTGAAATTAGCCAGAAAAACAAACTGTCAGACCGGAGAGAAGAGTCAAGAGAGAACCGGCACGGATGGTTAAAATGGAAATGGTGCTGGAATGGATACAATGGGTTTAATGAGAGAGGAGGACAAGCTGCACATGAGCTGGAGATGAAGCGCCTTTCATGAGCTGCAAAGAGAAAATTAAGCGATTTTCTGAAAATGTACTGTACATTGCAGCTCTGATTGGACAGAGCCATCGATTTGATGAATGTATTTAATTACATCTGATGCGGTGACTTTGCACCAACAGGCCCCACATCTCTGCACCTTGGCCTGGATACAGTCTGCACTGGAACAATCTTGGGGCAAGCCATGTGCTTTAACATTATCTAAGAGACTATACTGATCATACTGTGTTAGTGATGCATTAACATCAGAAAAATGCATTAAGCCAATATTTATGCCTAAGAAGACCTTTTTTCTTTCATTTTTTTTATTATTATCATTAACCCCCACATGGCTCTGTCTCCCAGATGAAATGCTGTATGTGAAATGTTATGAATCTGATATACAGTATTAGACTATGTTAAGAGCTGAATTAAACATCTGATAAGTCTTTAATATACAAGACCAGTCAAAAGTTGGGACACACCTTCTAATCGCATGGTTGTTCCTGATTTTTATTTATTTTTATTTTTTTTTTTGGGGGGGGGGGGGGGGGTTTCCCCCCGATTTTCTTCCTAATTTAGTCGTGTCCAGTTCCTCCCCGTCACTAGGGGGCGCTCCCACATTAAGGCTACTACTACTACCATTCAGCCGGGTGGGCCGAAGACTATCGCGTGCTTCCTCCAAACCACGTGACGCCAGCTGACCACATCTTTTCGAACAGCTCGCTCGCGCACCGTTGGGGGCGGAGTAACACACTCGGAGGACAGCGCTATCCGCTCCCTCCGTTGCGCGAGCTCACAGATGCCCCTGACTGGCTGTAGAGCCGTGATTAATGTGGGAGCATTAAGTACCTCTCATCCCTCCCCTCTGAGAGAGCTCGGCCAATCAGGATTCGAACTGGCGATCTCCGGATGATAGGGCGAGCGCTTTTACCACTGCGCCACTCGGAGGCCCCTGATTTTTATTTCTTTCTACACTGTAAAACAATGCTGAAGGCGGCCAAAACATGCAATAAACTCCTTTGAACAGTTGATATTCAGATGTTTCTGCTACTTACTGTATGCTCTATAAATCCTTCATAATGGCTCCAATCTGAGGTGCTGGTTGTTAATTGCAGATTTCTGAGGCTGGTAACTCTAAATGAACTTCTCCTCTGCAGTAGAGGTAAGTTTTGGTCTTGCTTTCCTGGGTAGGTCTTGTTTCATCATGGTGCTTGCAAGAACTATTCCAGAACAGCTGACCTTCGCATCTTAAATAACTGTTGTTGTGGTTGTAGTTGTTGTTACCTAATGCCCTATGTATAGTGCTGGAATCTCGAGTATTGTTCTAGAATGTAGAAAAATGAATCCAAACTAAACCTTTTGACTTTTTTGGCTCTCCACCACCAGTATATCACTGCATTAACAGTCTTATTTGGAATGCTTAATGCTCATTTTAAGGCGGCACGGTGGTGTAGTGGTTAGCACCGTCGCCTTGCACCTTCTGGGTCCGGGTTCGATACCCAGCCAGTCTTTGTGTGTATGGAGTTTGCATGTTCTCCCTGTGCTTGGTGGGTTTTCTCTGGGTACTCCGGTTTCCTCCCACAGTCCAAAGACATGTAGGTTAGGCTAATTGGCGTTCCCAAATTGCCCGTAGAATGAGTGTATGTGTGTGTGTGTGCTCTGAGATGGATTGGCACCCTGTCCAGAGTATACCCTGCCTTGTGCCCTAAGTCTCCTGGGATAGGCTCCAGGCCCCCCGTGACCCTGAATACAGGATAAAGCGGTATAGAAGATGAGTGAGAGAGTAATACTCATTTTAAGTTAATGTGGTTTAACACTAGTAATAAAATGGCCCTTGATCCAGTACCTTGGTGACATCAACCTTTACATAAAACCAAATCTTTGTGCTATTTCATTTTACCTGGATCATGACAAAACAAAAACAAACAAAAAAAATCAGTAATATACACTATAATGACTTTCTCAATACACATCCATCCATATATACATAAAATGTTTTGATCATGTGACTGTAAGAGCTCCATTATATTGCATCTTGTTTCTGTGCACTAATGTTAATGCAGCTGCAAGTCACTAAATCTACAGTAGGTAATGCAACGGGAATGTGTGCAGGATGTAAACTATTTCATCATGCTTATTTCTATTCATGGTTTTGATTTGTTTAATATATATATATATATATATATATATATATATATATATATATATATATATATATATATATATATATATATATATATATATGTGTGTGTGTGTGTGTGTGTGTGTGTGTGTGTGTGTTTTTTTGGTTTATTTGACAGAAATTACACTTCTACAGTATAAAGGCTTGAAAGGATAAGCCGATCACTCATATACCCATAATTCTCTCTTTTGATTCTTAGCTCAGTGCTTCCGCTCCCCATTGATGTGTCAATATTGTGCATGAAAAATGGGCTTCGGGTTCATATTTATGCATGTCCATGTGCACAATCTTGTTATTAAATCATCATGCTAATAACTCAATCATGGTTATTTTACTGTATAGTGTACAAAAGCACGATTTGCTCCAACAGATTGCTTACGGCTTTGTGACGCGCACTTTAGACCGCTCTGCTAAGTCAATTTCCTGTTCATCCTCTAATTTATTTCATTAATACATTCCTATTGTATAACTACAGTCCTCCGATGTTACAATGATTTCTTATAGAGATTAAATGGAGCAGAAAGCGCGCGGAACGGACAACCCTGCTACGTTCATCTGAATGCTGTGAAAGTAAGTTATTTGATTATGTCTAAATTTCCTTACAGGACAAATGGAGCTTCATTTTTCCATTTTCAGGAAAGGAAAAATCTGTTGTAAATAAATTAGTGAGAGCAAATATATCAGCCCTGAATTGAAATAACAGCAATGGAAGGGGAATTATTGATTGATAGGCATGACTGTGCATCGGCACCATGCAGAGCAGTAGAGAGGCGTTTTATAGGAGGTCATGTGTAAAGGCATTGTCGGAACTGGAGGCTTGTTTTTAGATAATTGAGGGGAAAAAGGTGGATGCATGTGGACACTAAGCATTTGAATGAAATATAATCAGACTGATTAATGATTACGCTCTCTCGTTCATTCTCTGTACCGCGGGAGGCCTGGACAAGGTGCCAATTCATCGCAGTGCACACAAGCACACACACTACAGGGAATTTGGAAATGCCAATTAGCTACCCTGCATGTCTTTGGACGATGGGAGGAAACCCAACAAGCATGGGGAGAACAAGCAAACTCCATGCACACAGACCCGCACATACAGTAGACTTGCAATCGAACCCCCGACCCTGGTGGCCGGAGCCACAGTGCTAACCAAGTCACCACCATGCCACATTTGATTAATAATCTTCCACCTTTGAAACTTTCAGACAGACCTAAACAGGAGCTAACATATAAAGTATACATACAGTATACCCCAGACGTGGCAAAACCAAGATTATTAAACTTAATAGTAATTTAATAAAGTCTCCAATTATACAAAAAAATAATAATTAATTTTACTTACCACCCTAATTCACATCTGGCTATGAGGGGATGAGTTATTAATTGGCTTTAGCATTAAGCGTTTTTTAACACTCTTAATTAGGCTAATGGTGGCACGGTGGCTTAGCGGTTAGCACTGTCGCCTTGCACCTCCATGGTCCAGGTTCGATTCCCGGCCAGGTTCGATTCCCGCCTCGTTCTCTCCATTCTTGGTGGACTTCCACTGGGTTTTCCAGTTTCCTCCCACAGCCCAAGGACTTGGTAAGGCATTCCACTGCCTGAATGTTCATAGGAACGACTACAGTGGGCTCCAAGCCACTTCAACCAGGATCATCATTCATGGATGTATGAGCATCTTTAAAATAGCTGCACCATTCAGATGTTTTACTGCAGAGAGTCTGCAGAATCACTGTACTGTGTTTGAGTTCTCCTGTAAATTGGTTTCACGCCTTCATTCACATCACAAGTCCTGGTTTGACTTGAATGCCCCTTGTATGTTTCAGACTTTATGCATACAGTCTTATTTGGCAAAACAGGCTTTGTGTATTTCAGCTCCAAATGTCCTGGAAAGCTGTCGATCGTTTCCCAAGCTCTTTTCTCAAGCTCCTTACAGTTCATTCACTTCTTTCATGTGTTAAAGCAGTGCACATTAACACCACATTTCCAGTTTGCAGCTTGTTAACAAGATCAAGTCTCACTTATTTAATCACCCACCGCCAAAGTGGTACGTTCCTCCAGTTGTGATCTGAATGGGTGTGTTCGTCTTCACAGCGGAGGCCTCGTCTCTGTCAATCGTTAGCATGGCGAAGTTTTCTTTAGCCATGAAGTGAATGTCATGCCATTCGCCATCATTTAAACCTGAACCTGTAATGATAAGAACAATGAGATGATTGAAAAAAAAAATTACTGCAGGGTTTTCATAGCTACAGATAACATGTTTATGGCGCAAGTCTGTGTTGCACTCTTAGGCTTTGTTTAGACTGCAGGCAGAAAATCTGATCTTCAGGACCACCTGTCCATGCAGTTGTTTGAAAGTGATCAGTGTGGATATGGCTCTGTCCATACAGCCAGCCCAAATCCAACACATTGTCCACCTATCTGCATCGGTCTTATTTCTTGAATTTGAACCCTGGATCCATGTCCATACCACGTGATCATATGGATCTTCTCAGACTTGATGCTCTGCCGCCTCAAATCGGAAACTGTACTTCACATCACTCACAACATGACAGTTTTTGATTTGAGGCGATCGAGCGTCCAGTCTCAGACACATCTTCCGATGGAAACCGAGTTTAAGCAAATATCAAACCACCTCTGGATGTGGTTTAAATCAGACATGCAAAAATCTGATTCAATGTGTTTTTTTTTTATGTTAAGACTACATGAACGCCATCTGATTCCAGTCTAGATATAATAAAAAGCAGATTTTGGGCTGGCAGTCTGAACAAGGCTTTACATTTTATAAATATACATTTTCTTTTAAACATTCATTTCAGGGATAGAAGAACCCTTCCGAGAACGCTACCACTGAGCCACCAATGCCCAAGTGTCCACCATGGACACTTGGGCATTGGTGGCTTAGTGGTAGTGTTCTCGGAAGGGTTCTTCTTGCCTTTCGGAAGGCCCGGATTCAGTTCCCACCCAATGAGCAAACCCCAGCCCGAAGCCCGGATGAAATGGAAGAGTCATCTGGCATGAAACATTTGCCAAGCTTTTGCCCGATGTGGCAACCCAAAAAAAGATCAACAACAACATCAGATTATCAAATTGTGAAAATGTTGTGATGTTTAACCACAAAAAATATAATTAATAAAATTTTAAAGTTTTTCTTAATAAGATGATGGTTCCTCATTTATGGAAGATTTATGGAAGGAAAAGTCTACAGTGTCAGTGCTGGAGTGTAAGTCTACAAGACATTAGATTTTGTGTTTTCTGGATTATCTTTGACTCGACAAGCTGCATTGTGTTGTCGTATTTACTTGCAATCTTGTAAAAAAAATAAATAAAAATAAAAACTTAAACGTGTACATGCTTTACAGATATTCCACAACATTAAATGCAACTATAAATAATGATGCCAGGGTTAATTAATAATAATGAAATGAAACACAACAACAATAGGTGAGTATCTACAAATTTCCCTGGTGAAAAAATGAAGCAAAAAGTTCCTTTCATTAGAAAATAATTATCTTCAGGATGGAAAAAAAAAAAAAAAAAAACTTTTAGGTTGAATTACACCACTATTTGGAATTTCCTCCTTTATCTCTCTTATTGCCATGTGATCTCATTATATCTTGAGTTATTCTGTTTCACGCCTCAGATATTATTGTTCACTGCTGTTTCATTCCCACCAATTTAAGCCAAATAACTGGTTGCCCAACTTTAACTCCAAGTCTGTACGGCTTAATGTCCTTATTAGGCTCTACGTATATTAAAATCCAACAAACAGGTTTCTCTAAGAGAGGTATGCAGGTTACTGTACATGTTACATACTGCACATGAAGGAGAACAATTCATACCCAGCTACAAATCTAATCTGGATTACGTATATGCATAATTTATCTCTTTCAATAAAGAGGTTTCCATATTCCACACTTTATAAAGAATATAAAGATCTAGTTCGAGATTAATTCTGTATTGTTCAAGTATAATGCTTTATTAAGTGCAGCGACGTGGAGCTTTACGAGAGAAAAACGCTCAGCTCATGCGTGTAACTCCATCAGGCAGGTCAATGGGTTGATGAGCAGCAAATTACAAGATGCTTTTTGAATCTTAATCGCTACAGTGCTGAAAGGATTCAAAGCTCATGTGATGCCTCGAAGAGAAAAATCGCATTTGTTTATTAGTGTTATTTACACCTGAGCCACTAGAACATAATAATAACCAGCATGGGACATCTTCATTATTATTATTATTATTATTATTATTATTATAAATATTTATAAAAAGAAATACAAATAAGAAACAAAAACCATGAACTCACTAAAGCTCCTTGGTGACCATTTTGCCACAAAAGATTGAGTAATTGCCTTTGGTATCAACCAGCCAATAACTCCCCCCCCCACTCTCTCTCTCTGTCTAGGACACAGTCTACTTCACAACATCTGGCACACTATTATAGTTGAGAAATGTGTTTTGATGTTGGAAGTGATACACAGCATTCACTTTCTCCATCCATTCATCTATCTTACTCTGACTCTCTAAGGTTTGTGCCCCATAATTTGGACACGATAGCTGGACATAGTCTTTGGAGTGTAGTCTCTCTCTCTCTCTCTCTCTCTCTCTCTCTCTAACACAGAAAGAAAAAGAACATGACCCTGGGAGTCGACACTGTGAGCTCACGTATAAGGAAATTAATGATAATACAAACACTTAAAGCGAACAGTGCAAAGGTTATGAGATTGCAATGTGATCTGCTTGTGAGATTGGGTGTACGCGCTAGATTTAGCAACCATGCACTTATAAAAATAAATAAATAAATAAATAAATAAATAAAAAAGGAAGAAAAGAAATAAACGCAGCAATATTGCACTCCTCACTGTAATTACATTCAGTAAAATGAAGAATGGGGGGAAATTTAGAGCCGAACTTAACTTTGTCATATAATCCATTCATCCATGGATTGGAAAAACATACAAAGACAAAACAACACTATCGCGGAACGTAGTCTACGGGAAAACATCACGCATTTAAACAACTTTGTGTTCAGGTTCGGCTTCCCAGGTTTTCAGATCAATCCCGCCTTCTGCGTTTTAATTGGGCACCAGAATTCAGTCTCATCTGTGATTGGTTAGATGATTTACTTTGTGTGAAATGGAGAGCCAATCAGTGCTCCTTATTCAGAGATCCAGTGGATGCAAGTTAAGAATACTGGGAGAGAACACTGTCCTCACAGAGTCCATTAAAGGGATATGGAAACTATATTTCCCTCATGGAAAGATGTTACATCTCCTAATGCTACCCACACACAAGTGGGGTACGAACATGTGCAGAACTATATAGAGAAAAATGAGCAGCTCAAGTTTTTACATGGCTAATGTATAACTTTTGAACAAATGATCAAAAGGTTTACATCTCCCTCAATTGAATCCACAAATGAAAATTAGGTTTTTATTGGCCAGGCTGATTTGATTAAGGTGTTTACAGTACATGATGCATTTTAATTTAGATTGGGCTATTATTCCAATTATCAGTAGAATATCAGGGTCTCAGGTTAATTAAAAGAAGAGGGAAAAAATCTTACTTGTGAAATGTACACTGATCAGCCATAACATTAAAATGCTGCCAATCGTTTAGCTCAGTATTGTGTAGGTTTACCTTGTGCCACTTGGGCAACATGACTCCATGAGACCTCTGGGGTGTGCTATGGTGTCTGGCACCAGGACATTGGCAGCAGATCCTTTAGGTCACTGGGTTGTGGGGTGGGAGCTCCATGGATTAGACTTGTTTTTCTGGCGAATCCCATGGGTGTCCGAACGGATTGAGATGTGGGGATTTTGGAGGCTGTGTCAAGGGCCTTGGGCTCTTTGCCTGCCACTGGTTACACTGGGGATTCTGACGTCTTTCCATCATGGCATCATAGCATTGACTTTTTTTTGGGCAAGTTTTTCTTGCACTGGATTTTCCATGTGGCTAGTGGATGCCTTTGGTCCCTACAGGCATAGATAAGTTTTGGGTGCCTCTAACCTGTCAACAGTGTATTGGTATATAATTGATAATCCATTTAAATTTGTTAATGTTATGGATGATAAGTAATACTCTTTGCCTGCAATCAAGCTTTTCCTAAGATGACATTTACAGTAGGTCCTTATTGTGGGATAATCTAATAATCTAATATATAGGTAAAATACCCAAATTACTGCCAGATTTAAAAGAATTTTACAAATACCCACTGTAGTATCAGGTTCCTGTTCTTATTAGACAGAAGTGAATCCAAATGTATTTTTCTGTTTTGTGGCCCACCTGCCTCAAGGTTCGGTGTCTCCAGGAATGCTTGTTTGCTCACCATGAACGTTTGATCTAACCTAGCCTTCCCTTAAGCTTAAAACAGTCTGCCTTTTCTTCTCTGATCTCTCCAATTAATAAGGCTTTACCACCTGCAGAATTGATGCTTACTGGATGGTTCATTCGCGGCACGGTGGTGTAGTGGTTAGCACTGCGGCCTTCCCACCCACAGGGTAGCGGGTTTGATTTCCGCCTCAGTTCTGTATGCATGGAGTGTGCTTGGTGGGTTTCGTCTGGGTACTCCTCTTTGCTCATGCAGATTAGGAGAACTGGCATTCCCAAATTGCCCATGCACTGTGTAAAGGTGTGTGCAATGAAAAAGATTGGCAACCTTTCCAGGCTTTGCCCGGCGTCCCAGTAGACCCAGACTACTGCCTAAAGCGGTTCAGAAGATCAATGAATGAATGTGTAAACCAGAAGGGACTGTTGTGTATTAACATCCCTAGAGATCAACACAATTCAAACCAGCCCTTGTGAAGCCATTAACCATGCCAAGATTAGTGAGATTACATTTTTCTCTCCCTATTTATACTGTTTGATGAGAATCTTAATTGAAGCTTTTGACATGCAGCCATATACGTTTATGCATGATATGGCACCATATAATTGTCTCACTGAATAATTGTAATCAGGCATACAGTTCTTTCTATTAATGTGGCTACTGTACTAGAGAAAGTGGATATTTAAAGTAAAATAGTGGCAGACTCAGGGATTTCCCCAGACTGCCACATAAAAAGGGTCTTAAAGGATCTGTCCGCTAGATATCACAGAACACACCCCCGAGGCCTTTCGGAGTACATGCCGAACAGGTCGGAGCCGTTTTGGCAGCACAGCTAGACAATATTATGGTGGTGGCTGTAATGTTCTGACGGATCAGAACTAAGAATTTACCAGTGCTCTTACTTTAAATAAAGGATTTTATTCAGACTTCTTGTTATACAGCTTTATGAATATCGGTATTCAGAAACTCCTAGAAGTTTAAAAGGAAAAACAAAAATACAGCGCTGCTGTCGAAGCCCATCACAAATACACACATTTGTCAAACCAAATGGCGTCTTACTTTGTGATCTCTTTGTAATTCCCTGCTTGGATTTTCTTCTTTGTGACCCAAGGAAGTGAATCAGGCATCCAGTGAACCTGGAGTTGGATCTTTTTTTTTTCCCCTCCAATTTTTTTTTCATACACATATACAGTAGCCTGGTGAATAGAAATGTTTCCTGTGTAATCTGCTCTACTGCGGAAGCATGTAGACGAGCCACTATAAAACCACCATTAAAGGCACTACTAGGGCCACAAACCCAATAAGAAAACAATTCAATTTGTGATTCCATTTCCTTTCGCACACTGAATAGAAATGCAACCATGATGCGCAGTGTTCCCCTGTGTAAAAAGAACACAAAGGAACCTCTGGACCCCTGGGTAATGATGCAACCGATGGCACATACCACAAAGGCAGGAAGTGGAATACACGGAGTAATTTCCTACAGCGAGCCTCAGCATTGAAAAAATGTTGCACAAATATTCTTGGCAGCTGCTGATTTACTGGAATTGAAAATGTAAAAAAAAAAAAAAAAAAAAATCATAATAAATAAATAATACCAAACAGACAGAATCAGAAGAGCAATCCGGTCTCCTGTCTCCTTATTAGCTTCACTGAATTTCGAACAACCTGGTGCCGTGACCCGGATGGCACACTAACACCTCTTGAGTAATATACAGCATTATTATCACTTTCTTTACCAAGCAAACTGGTGACTGGGTTTCTTTTCATTTAAAATAGACAGTCTGAGTCAGCATACGCAATAGTTTTCAGGGACCGAAACTGAGGTTCTTTAGTTGTGGCACTGGATAGAGCATCATAAGTCCATTGTTAATATTGTGAAGCGATATGGAGGTATTTCAGATGAATTTTGTTCCATTATTAGATTTCGAAACTGCATACTATTAAAAGTAACCTGGCAGCATGGTGGCTTAGTGGTTAGCACCGTCGCCTAGAACCACCAGGGTCGGGGTTCAATTCCCCCTTTCGGTCTGTGTGCATGGAGTTTGCATGTTCTCCATATGCTTGGCGGGTTTTCAGTCCAAACAGACTAATTGGCGTCACCAAATTGCCCGCGTGCGAGGGTGTGTATGTATGCCCTGTCCTTCCAGGATGTACCCTGCTTTATACCCCAAGTCTCCTGGGATCGGCTCCGGGCCCCCCACTAACCTGCACACAGGATGAAGCGGTATAGGCGATAAGTGAGTGAGTAAGTCAAAACCTCAAATCTTCGTAGTTGAGATATTGTTATTCCCTGGTGTTATCCACTTTCAGAACCTTATCAAGTGAAATGAGATTCATTTAATGTGTTAATGTTTTGAGACATCAGAGACTTTGAGTGAAAAGCACTGAAACTGGGAAAAAGATGTGCAAGCTTGTTAACACGCAGCCTGGCAAACTGTTAATGTGACTTGCACTGAGCTAGCAAAGGTGTAAAAGTGGAGAGAAGTCAGTCAGTTAGCAAAGTGACGCCGTATACATAATTGTACAGTAAGACTTTAAAACATACAGTATCAAGTATCATGTAAAACGTTGATGAAGATTACAGTGGGTGCCAAAATTAAATTCAATGTTTTAATAAAGGTCTCTCTTTTTTTTTAAATAATGACAAAGATTATAAAGATAATTTCTGACTTATGGAATGGAATCGTTATACAGCAATCAATATGTACAGTAGCATGAAGTATGAAGTAGTATGCCCCAAGGTGGTGACTAAATGAGGCCAATTTTGTGCGTTTAAATTCTCACTTTGTGTCATATCGGCAAAATATAAACGTGGTTCATCCTTTTGCTCAGTACATATCATTGCCTATTGTGGCCCATGCCTCTAGGGTCGAGCGTTCAATTCCCACCTCTGGGCTGTGTGAGCGGAGTTTTCCTGTTCTCCCCGTGCTTGTTAGGTTTCCTTCATGCAGATTAGGTGGAAATGGTGTTTCTAATTGCTATAGTGTGTGCATGTGTGCCCTGCGATATACTGGCACGCCTTGTGCTCCAGGCTCCCTGCGACCCTGTATAGGATAAGCAGTATAGAAGATAAATGGATGAATGAATATTCAATTCCCTGCAGATAAATATGCATCAAACAGCAAAGCATGAAATCAAATGCTGGAGGGTTTCGTGCGGAAATCAATACGTTATAGAGCACTGGGTAAACTCATATGTATCACTCTATACCACTTTCCTGAAATATCACCAGCCTTGAACCAACACCTAAACCAACTTTTCAGTTTAAAACGTCACATTAAGGCAGTTCAGAGTATTTTGGGTATCAAAACTGAAAGCATTACAGTAAAGATGATTGCTCCAGCCTACACTACCCAAATGTTCCTTTTTTTTTTTTTTTTTTCCCCTGATATTAATGCTATATAGTGATTCTCTATAGGTTTAGGAAATTACCCAAGCTGTGAAGCCTCTCAAATTTTCAGAAAAAAAAATAAATAAATATTAACCATCAATGAACAAAGTCTAGCCAAAGGCCTTAGGGCTCCATTTATTAAAGGGGAAACGGTTTCAGTTATACCAGTGAATCAATATGTGATGGAGCCCTGGGTAAACTAATATATGCTTCGCTCCATTGCTTCCCAGGAAACTTCCCCGACCTTGGATGCACCACAAGCAGACCGGCAACACAAAGAATAAACACAGCCAAGTACCCACAAAGCGAAACAAAACCCATGAACTGTACCATCTCGCATTATATTTTTCATCCTTATAATATTGCTCCTAGTCATGTGATTCATCAAGCTGTCAGGTTTCATTATTAATATTTTGCATGACCAGATTTCAGGTGCAATCTCTGCGATCTTAGTGACAAGTCAGTTCTTCGAAAGAAATATGTAGCAATGGCAACAACACATGTTATATTTTGTAAAGAATACAGTGTAAACCATGAGGTTAATACACTACTGACAAGCCAGACTACACAAACTCATCGAGCCCACACTGGAAGGCGTGGACTTGGACAGGGTGCCAATCCATCGCAGGGCACACACACACACACACACACACACACACACACACACACATACACACACACACACTCATTCACACACTATGGGCAATTTGGGAACGCCAATCAGCCTAATCTACATGTCTTTGGATTATGGGAGGAAACCAGAGTACCCGGAGGAAATAGACCCCAGGCAGACATTGAACCCAGAACCTGGAGATGCGAGGCGAAAGTGCGAACCACAGTGCAAGCCTTGGTGCCTCCAAGGTTGTACAAAATTAAATTAATGCATTAATACCGCATAGACTTTTGATTCCCCTTCTATCCAAAACATCTGTTTAAGGCACTGTTATGGATTAAAAACTAACGAGAAGCTGAGAAAGTTATATAAGCCATCCCATTGGAATTAATGATTACAAACATTAGGCGTTTGAGAAATACTGTACACACCCACAAAAGGGAATTTACACATCAGAGGAAGAAGATGTAAGATGAGAAAATGCAGCCAGAGGAATCATGAACATGGGTGGAATGAGCTTCCTTAGGGCTTTCCATATTTTTACTGTTTTTCTAATGCATAAGAAGTCATAAAATAAAATAAAATAAAATAAAATAAAATAAAATAAAATAAAATAAAAAAAAAACATGCATTGAAGTGTGAAGTGACACAGTCGAACAAATCCAAAGTATTTTATATAACAGTATTCCTGATCAAACTTTGCACTTTCTTATCATTTCTCAAATGACTTCATGCGCACCCGAACGGCACTGTGCCGTCGCGGACATCAGTCTGTACCTGACACCATGTCTACGCCCAAGTTCCTCTGCTGCGTGATGCTGACGTGCGCCGTGACTCTGCCGTCTTTCAGCGTGAGCTCGAGCATGCCGTCAGCCAGCGCGCTGAACAGGAGGAGGCCGTTGGCGTTCCACGTGCGGAACTGGAAACTCACAGACACCATGTTGTGCTCCCTTCTCCCAGGCAGCTGCAGGAAACTTGTGCCGTTGAAGGAAACCGGGAAGGTGTGAGATGCCACACAGGAGAATGTCAAATTACGCTAGAAGTGGAGCAGAAAATGAGAAGATAATAATTACCATTTTCAATCGAGAAACTTATTCGGCAAGGTACCTTGATGAGAATAAAGGAATCGCTTAAAGTACTCGGTTGTATTCAGTATAGCATTAAACCAGAACATCAAACTGAAGTTCCCTCCTGTATAGTGCATAGATTAAATTAGATAATTTGTTTTGCTGCGGGCTGAATACATAATAATAAAAAAGGCGAATTTGAGGGAGGGATAAACAGTGAGTAGGAGGTTTGAATAAGAGTCATATTTGGTAAAATCTCTCTGTTGTGCAGTGTTTGCGTTGCATATTTAAAAATGACTCGAATACAAAGGTTAAATCGTTCGAAAGAGCCGTGGTTAAATATATCTTATGAAATGGCTGCATTATACGAGTTTATTATGCATATGCTGTGCTGTGAATTCAAATGCTCAGCATTTAAAAAAAATGTTGTTAAAGGGTACCCATTATGCAAAATTCACTTTTTAGTCATTCTTAGACGTATACTGTACTGTGGTTGGTCTCCACTGTGCATTTACTATACTAGCAATATATATATATATATATATATAAAGAAATAAGAATAATAATTACAAATGTTCATTTTTGAATTAGCTGGATTTTTAATAAGCCAGTTACAGTGCTGTGAAAAAGTATTTGCCCACTTTCAGATTTTTTTGTTTTTTGCACATTTGTCTTACACTTAAATGATTCAGGTCAGCAAACACATTTTAATATTACACAGAGATAACCTGAGTAGGTACAAAATTCAGCTTTCAAATTATATTTCATTTATTAAGGACAAAAATGCTGTTTTCTTGTCTTTATATATATATATATATATATATATATATATATATATATATATATATAATACACACATATTATTATATTTATATTGATTATATATTATATTTATATAAATTAATTTAAAAAGTAATTTCTTTATTATTTATTATATATATATATAGTACTGGTGTACATGTCATTAGGATTATATTTATTATTATAAATGGCAATAGTATATGATATGAAAATCCAAGAATAATTTCTCTCACAAAGCTGGACGTGTCCACTTTCTTTCTTCTGGCCAGGTCAGTGATGTTTTCTCCATTATAGTTGATGCTCTCCATGCAGCCTTTGAAATTCCTCTTGCCTCCTGAGACGAGTTTGCCCGAGTATGGCATCCCTCCAAAACTCAACTGTAAAGCGCAAATAAGACTTACTAGAAGATGTGTGAATAACACTGACATCTTTAACCGTATGTGTGTGTGTGTGTGTGCGTGCGTGCGTGCGTGCGTGTGTGTGTAAGAGGGAGTAACATCACTTAGTTCACAGCCTCACATGTGGAGTTTATTAATTTTGAGAAATTATGTTATCAAGAACCAGACATTATTAACGCTTGATATTAATAATGTGTCATACATATGAGACTCAAGTGCTAAAAACACATGAGGAAGCTGATATACTGGAACAGTGTATGATGACATTTAAAAGAATTGAAAATAATATTCGCTATATATATATATATATATATATATATATATATATATATATATATATATATATATATATATATATCATTTTTATGATTTTAATTTTTATGATTTTATATATACAAAATACAGTACAGTACAGTATTTTGCTATACAGTATGCATTATCATGTGTGTATATTGTGATGCATCTGTATACAAAGCATAATTACCACTGTTCCTATAACCTCAATGCCAGAAGTGTTTTACTACCATTACAGTATATCACATCGGTTTTATTAATAACCACAGTATAGACCAACAGACTGCACTTTATATCAGTCTAGAATTAAATTCGATGTTGTGGAAAATCCACAAGACAAGTTATCTCCTGTAACCTCTAGTTAATGTTAAAAAGACAAAACACGGACACAACCATCCTGAAGAATTCCCAATGGATGACACCAACACTGGAGACTCTTTTAAAAAAAAAAAAAACCCTAAATAAACATCACCTCATCCACATGATATATCTCTGCATAATTTGTTGCCCTACAAGCAAAACCCATATTAGAGCATATGCTGTAAAGTCACAGCTGGACCGCCTGCCTTAGAAGCCATTTCTGGTACCACTAGTCCACTAGGTCAAATTTTTAGGATTGATTCATTGTTCTATTTCATTACTTAGACCTTGCTTTTCCTTTAAACTGGACTACATTTACAGTTCAAAATCATCACATTTTGGATTCATCATGCATCTATTGCAATAGAGAGCTTCTGGTCAGTCGACAGAGGCGTTCAAGTCCAAACGGGGCCTGTGATGAAATTTCTGTTGAATGGAGCCATACTGTAAAACCAATTGACATTACAAAAGGGGGATGGGACATTTAGTCGCACCGCAGTAAAATATTTGAATAGTGCAAACATTTAAAGAAGGCAATATGTCCTTGAATAATGATCCTGGCTGAGGAAGCCAATGCCAGTCGTTCGCGTGAACATTTAGCGCCCGATCCTTTAAATTGACAGATAGCTTGCCTCCTGGATAAGTGGTTAGCGCTGTCGCTTTGCACCTCCGGGGTCCGGGTTCGATTCCCGACCTTGAGCCCGTGTGCATGTTCTCCCTGTACTTGGGTGGTTTCCTCTGGATACGCCAGTTTCCTTCCACCAGTCCAAAGATATGCAGATGAGGCTAATTGGCATTAGCTGTTGCACAAATTGACTGTAATGAATGAGTGTGTGCGTTTGTGTGTTGTCTATGATGGACTGGCATCCAGGGTGTACCACACCTCGTGCTTAAAGCCTTTGGGGATAGGCTCCCCACGACCCTGGATACAGAATAAAGCGGTATAGCCGTTAGTGAGAGAGTGATTAACGTTTTACCAACTTGTGGAAAAGGATGCATGTCATTATGGGAACTGTACACACAATCTTTTACCACGACGTGACCATCGGAGTTATTGCAACATCTGCTGTACAGTCCTGACCTCGCTCCAAGCCATTTAGATAAGTTTGGTTCATTAAAGGAGTTCCTGGGAGGCCAGCATTTCGTTCTGAGAAATCTTTCTACCTTGATGGTATCTGAGCACTAGTGAAACACTGGGATGAGTGCATTAATGTAGGAGAGGATTGTATAGAAAAAAGAAAAAAATATATATGTATATATATATATATATATATATATATATATATATATATATATATATATATATATATTTTTTTTTTTTTAACACTCCTTGTTTATTGATCACTTGCATATTTTATAACTAAAATATCTCTTTTATGTACGTTTCACTGGACAGTACACACTATAATCATGCATTATGTATTGCACAACACATTGCAATGCAGATTTCACTTAGGCACAAGGATCTGAAAGACTGGAACTGGGGGTGTAGGAGGATCGGAGGATACATTAAGATTTCTATCTTGCAAATGAAAGTACGGTTGTATAAAAAAAAAGTCCTACTTCTTTTGACAGCATGCATTGCGCTTTAAAATAACAAACCGCTGAATAATTAAAGGACACTAGCTCCTGTTCTCTCCTGCATCAACTGGTAATCAAATGGATACTGTAATGTATCTATGGTGGTAATGAAAAGCTGTTTATTAACTCTTACCTCATAGTCGAGATCGAGATGGTCGAATTCTCCATTGGTGCGAAAATGCTGCGTGTGCTGATCGAGGGTGAAGTTGACGTTTCTCCTGTGGCGCTCGATCACCACCGAGTGCCAGTGATGATCATCCAGCAAGCTGCCGCTGCTCACCGACGTGTGGCCCAGGATGGAGCCGTACTGGTTGCTGCCTGTTTCATAAAAAGACCATTTGGAATAAATCATATTCCAAAAATATCCCATGAGCAAGTATGGCATGCTGAATGACATTAACAGGAATTTGAACACTAAGCAAATGCCAAAGACACTAACTTATGTGTTTAAATGTCACATAGTTTGCATAGAACAAAAAAAACATACTGTATGTCTACGATAAACCAGCCATACTGCATATCTAACCTTACCACTGTATATACGCCTACTCACATCTATCCATCTCCAACCTTACGACAGTACATGCTCTTACTTTGTTCTTGTTCCTGACACATCTACTGTACAATATAAACCATCATCTCTGTGATGACGGGTACCCAGGTTTATCTGGAGCAGCAGTCTTCCTCGGCTCAGCTCCAGCGTGATGTAATCACCCTGCTGACCCTCGCCATGCAGGATCACGCCATCGCTCTCTCCCGTCTTGAACTTCAGCGCCACCACGTCCTTCAGGATCTTCATCTTCTTCATTTTGAAGCGGTACGAGATCACGCCCTGGCCGTCGAAGTTAATCACGTCGGCCCCTGAGAAACCGAGGTGAGCGATACAGTATGCGGGATGAAAAAAGATCCGCTTACTTGTCTGGTCAGTAGAAAAGAAAGACATTTCATATTTACAGCAAGTGGCACAAACTGCTTAGCGACAAATTTGAATTCTACTGGGAGATCACTGCTTGTGCGTGAGGGTCACAGACATCCCGTGGATTGTTTGGTTTGTCAGCTTATAGCAGCAATCCATCAAGCAGTCCCTACTGCACAGACAATGCTGCCACACGCATTTTTTAGGAAAAGCTTGTCAACACTGCAGAAAACAGCGAATGTTTCCTATTGTGTAAGTTAAGTTAAGGCATGTGTTCCAAATTATTCACAATTTTAATGAAAACATTTTTTTTGTTGTTTCGTGCATACACCCTTGGACCCTTGCAAACAATTCCAGCGGTAGTCAATTACTCAAATGCACGTAGATTTGTAGTTCATGTTGGCCTACAGTATTTTGATGCACACTTCTTCTTGTAAGCACCTATTAAGATTCTAAGTACCTGTAGATAAATGTATGCATAATAAAAAAAAAATAGAGAGAGTATATATGTATATAATTATTATTTTAAATTATTTTTTTAATAATAATAATTATTATATCTCATATTATTATTATATATCATATTATATATATATATATATATATATATATATATATATATATATATATATATATATATATATATGCGAAGTATAAATATTATCATTTAATTTTAATAATTGCATAATAAAAAATATATAGAGAGTATATGTATATAATTATTATTTAAATTATTTTTTTTATGTTTTTTTTTGAGAAATAATATATATATCTGAGAAACCTGAGAAACAAAATAGGTTTTGTTGAACAACAATTACTGACTTTCAATTGATTTATTTTAATTCTTTTAAAATTAAATAAATTCTATAATTTTTCTTTTTCTAAATCTAATTCCATAGTACTTCCACCCTTTTAATTCATACTGTATGGTTTGCTGTGCCCATTCATTTATTTGTTAGTACGTTTGTTCTGACGGCTACTGGGAACAGAATGCCAATTAGTTATGTCAACAACAGAAGGAACCACTGTCTGTCTACACAAAATTGGGAGATCAGCAACACTGGGTGAATTTCCATAGATTTGAGCAATTGTGCACCAACAGATTTTGGCGTAAAGCCTGGGCAGTGACTTGTTTGTCCACAAACAGATCAATTTCCGCTCTTCCGTACGCCTTCCAAGTTAATTAACTACCTTTTTTCATGGATTTGACAATCCGTATAGACTTGGATATGTGTGTATCTACCCCCTTCCAGTGCTTGTGTGTCGACATTGACACTGCTTCTGATTTTGTACTGTATATCAACCCCTGTTCCACCACCACTCCCGCACCCTTGCTACACTAGTACATGCCCTGTACACCCAGCCTTGCTAGGAGGTATCAGTTATTAATAGTTCACTTTTTAATGGGAGATCACTTTGAAATGGAAAAAAAAGTGGCTAGACCAACAGTGTTAGGTGCTTGACGTCCTATTTTTCCCAAAATCATGGTATGTAAGCCAGCCATCACTTTGGTGTTTGTAAGCCCATTGCCTCACCCTCTTCCTCAACAGTTTGCAGTCCTGCCTATAGGACCAATGCTTTAACTGCATCCAAAGAATATACATTTCTTTTGGAAATACAACATAGTAACCCATATCGTCTTCTCTTTTATATCTGCCCTGTATGCAGCATGACTTGATGGACAAGACGTTCTCATCCTCCGGTACAAATGAAGTGACCAGCCTCAACACCAAAGGCATTGATCTTAAGCCTAGGGCTTGTGCACCTGTCACTGTAGCCAGGATGATGCCTGTCAATGCCTTTAAAAAGCCAAAAGCTCAATGTCCGGACTACAGAAATATGCATTATATCCAGGAATAGACTATCTGTTGTTTACAAGCACACCAAGGTTTGTCTTTCCACCTATCTCTGCAATGGAGTCTCAATCTGGTATAAAATACATGTTTAGTTAAGCATGGCTTAGTTAATTATGCTATTATTAATAATAAGATTGCATGCATGCCATGCTATTTCCTACCTTCCTTCCCCATTCTGTATCATGCACCAATACTAGTGGCATTAGCATCAGGGATATGCTCCTATAAACATATTTTATAGAAGCACATAATGCTGTATTTATGATATTCCCTTTGATTTCACACCAATGCTTGGGGCTCATCCATTTTATTTGCCAGGAACCACAAATTTGCCATGATTAAAGGAAGAAATTGTTTATAGTGCTATTGCCTCTGGGTTTGTTTCCTTTAGAGAGCTGTGGCCGAGCTCTAACTCGAAGGGCTAAAAAAAGACTCAAAACTATGCAGAGATGTTGTAACTTGTTGCCATTTATAACACGTCACCATATTTACATATTCAGTAGAGTCATGGCATATTCAGGTAGATTCGCCGTAAGTTCATGCTTCGTTTGTGCATCTCTTTATACATTTCGTATTTTTCCCCCTACAAAATAGACTCACATTTCGATACAGATAGCAAAGCTTACTACAATTATAAATAATGCAAAACATCAAGATGAGTAGCTCTTCTATTCCTTTGACGGAGATAAAAAGAGAGAGAGAGAGAATGAACTCACAGTACAAGCAGCCATATATCTCTATCCTCATGCCTATCCGGCCTTCTTCGCTCCAGTCCAGCGGGATGAAGCGTATAAATCGGGCCACGATAACGTGCTGAAGGTCGTAGCGCACCACGCTCTCCGTGTTGGAGTTTCCTGTAAATGCCTGCAAATAAAAAGCAAAAAAAAAAAAAAAGTCATTGATATTATCACACAACAAAAGCTATTCTTTTCTAAATTGTAGGGAAAAGCATCAGGACATCTTTTTTTTTCTTTAGCATTTTTATTTTTATTTTTTTAGCATATCTATCTTCAAATTTTTGTTTGTACTTAAGTATGTTTCTTTTTCCAGCAGCCTCCAGGCAACAGGTTTTATACAAAAGGGCAAGATGAATTAATTTCGGTGCAGTTAATTCCAGCTCGAGCCTTGGACCTTAAACCGTCAGTGAGTGTGTTAATTAGTTGGCTACAAGTCAAGCCACACAGAGACTCTGCTGCCTGGTTTAATCAAGTACCTTTTTAAAGTAAAGTGGCCAAGGAGAGACAATAGAGGCCGGGTTTAGGCAGCGAGCCAACTGTGACTATCAAAAGTAACATATTTTGCTGGTTTCCTTCATTATAATTAAAGTGGCCACAGCTTTTTTCCTCATGAGGCCAAACAGAGTGTCACAGCAAGCTGGAGTTCTCGCTACATTCAGACCACATGGGAAAAAAAAGAACATTAATTATAAGCCCTATTAAGGAGCAACACTGCTTCAATTCAAATATTCGGTTAAAATGCTTCCTTGGTAAAAGAGAATAGATGTGCTTAGAAGATCTATCAGGTCAAGGATCAGATTTGTTGAGAGCCGACTAGATTTTATTTGCGCATGCAAAGATTAGCGCTTTGTCACCAATCAGAAAGACTAACTAAACCCAGAACTGTCCGAAATGTCATTGAATTTGTGCGTTGATTTTTGTTCACATTACTGTTCCTGTGCAAGCAGGAGGAGTTCTAGAGGATTAAACCAAGAGGCAAAATGAGTTCAACACAGAAGTGCCAAAACGTGCAGTTCCTCCAATGACCACTAGGAGCAGACATCTAAAGTGAGACAAACTCCATAAACCACCATGTTAAAATGTAATGTAATTTTTATGTAATCTATCAATTAAACCTTAATTAAGCCATAACATTGTGCGTAATTAGGGACATATTTGAGTAACAGCTGCGTTGCATTTGTCAAACCACTAGCTGCCAGCTACTGTATATATCACTTTAGCTAACCAGCTAACTGTAAAGCTTTTAGTTAAACTTACCACAAGAAATTTAGCAGTTGACACAGGACAATGCGTATAATACGGGTAACAGAGTTTATGGAAGTGCAAAGTAACTTTAGCATATAATTTTCTGCTAGCCAACTTAGAATAGGCTAAGCTAAAGCTATGCTGGCTAGCTTGTTGTGATTTAGATAACTACAGTAGGTGCTTTCCAACCAGCCAGTTTCTTTTTGTTCTGTTTCTGTTTGCTCATTTATGGATTAACCAGAGTTTAGGCAGAGTTAGCTACTGTAACGATGATGAATACCAAAGCTCCCACAGCTGAGCTTTAAAAAATCACATAGTACTTGTGCAGCGGTTATATGAGGTAGGGCGAAGGGATAAACAAATCAAACACAACTCATCGAGGAAACCTCAGACACCTTGTCAAGTCCTTTTTGTTATTACTTTGTACGGCAGATCTACTGTTAGAATATAATGCAATCATGAAGGAAGCTATACAAGCAAAGCAATTTCAGACATTTGACCATTCTGTGATCTTGCCTCTGGATATCTGCAAACAAAATTTGAACTGATGCTCTAAGAAAGGTTATAGTTTCTTAAAGAGAATCATTACTGATGACAAGCCCGAGAGTAAACGGCAGAGTATGGAAGAAACATCCTCAATCGCCGACCGAGAAAAAGCTCAAAAGTCAACCATCAGGTGGAAAATTGATGCTTACAGTTTTCTGGAACTCTCAAGGGCCAGTATTGGAACATTATCAGGAAAACGCTTCAACAATCAATAGTCAATAATAGATTATATTGAAAAATAATGTATTTGTCTTTTCTAAAATTAATTAAAACAAATTTAAATTTTTGACTTAGCCTTGTAGATAGTCATAGATCATAAAGTTCCTTATCATGAAGGTCATCATCATTTAATGATAATACTACAAAACATTTATTTCTGAATCAAAGGATGGACGGATGGATGGATGGACAGAGATACAGATGGAAAGACTGAAAAACACAATGGTAGAAGGTCGACTGCACAGTAAAGTGCATTTAGAGTGATATGAAATCAGAATAAAGAGGAAATGTGCAGCCGATGAAAATCCTCACGCAAAACATCCATTAAGTAAATGACCAACACACTTTTAAATGCTTTTCAAGCTTCAGTTAGAGCACTGAAGTGAATTTGCAGCGATTTCCACCAAAAGTGTGTGACGTTTTAAACTGGCACCCTAGTCAATTAATAGTCTCTGTTAATTATTAAAAATCGAAAACTGTGTCTAACAGTTTGTGTCTCACAAATTCATAAACTCAGACCCTCGTAAATCAATGAGAACAAAAAAAAATGCAACCTAGTAAACTTTAAACGATTTACATATATTGGCTTTTTTGATGGAAAGTCAAAAGACGGATCAAACCAAGTGGGTGAGAGAGAGAAAAAAAATCCAGTATTCAAGAGACTATTATCTTCTGACTCAGAGTGTTGGCGCCTTCCTCTACTTTTTATTCACTCGAGGGCTTTTTTGACAGGCTCTCTATATGACACAGAGGTAGAAAGAAAAAGAAAAGGAGAAAGAAAGGGAGTTAAAGGGATAAAAAAGACTTGACAATGAATGCAGGTACTGTAATGCAGGTATTATTCTGCTTCTGTACTGATAACCGTCCTCCACTCCAGTCTAAAAACACCTTTCATCAACGATCATTATCTTAAAAGAATTATCCTACAAAATAAATAAGATCCATCATTTTGATTGTTTTTGTACAGCTTCAGATGTATATTGCTTCATTTCTGGAAAATCACTAATAGTTTTATATATATATATATATATATATATATATATATATATATATATATATATATATATATATATATATATATATATATATATATATATATATAAATTGTATTTGGTGTTGTAATAAGCGTTTGAAGCATGAAAATGGTAAAATGGTTGCAAATCTTACAATATGTGCTATAGGATGAAGAGAGCCATTTTCAAAGCTGTGGTGTAGATTGGATGGATATGCAAAATAATAAGAAGAAATTAAACAAATATTTAAAAATAAAAAATAAAAATCCAGAAACTTAACTCAAATGCAAAACAACAAAACCAGCTCACTCCTATTAAGCATTGTCCTGGATTATTACTTACCGTATATACAAAATGACAAAAATAAAAAAAAATAAAAAATTGCAGCTTTGCTAGGGTCGAATTGACCTGCATTAAGAAAATAAAAGAGAAATCTTTAAACTCGAAATGACTAGAATTGTCAAACACATTATTAAAAACCTAAAATCAAAGTGTTGAACTGTCAACTTCATGGAAGAAATGCGATTGGAAAAGAAAAATGCTTCATGAAGTTTTATTGTTAAAAATAAATAAATAAATAAATAAAAATAAATAAAATAATATATAACGGTTTGTTGATTTCCAGGCAGTGTAAAATTTAATTCAAATTTACAACATTTTTATTTTGTATTACGGGAGCACGTTCGTAAATCAGATTTGTTCATAAATCCAACAAAGTGAGTCTTATATGCCTTTGACACGAATATACAATGTAAATCAAACCAATCGACGTGACTAAATCTGTCCCCTTTCCCCACACTTACTGTACATCATGTGGCCGAAAACCATATTAAATCAGGATACGAAATCACGATTATTCACCATCAGGACAGCTTTATAGGACAGCCGTTTTTCTATCATCGCGCTCACAGACTGATTCATTGAAACCGGTGAGGTCGACTTATTTCTCTCACACCCCCACACGCAAAGAAATACAATATACTGGACTTTAGACATTTTATACATTCACTTACACACTGAAATTATTGTATATGATTGTGAATATGGGTATCTGGTTCACTGCAGTGTCTATTTTTGTACAATACACACGAGCTACTTCCACAAATGGACTGTATCTGCTAAAAATTGTACCTTGAATGTTTGTGAGTCAGGGACTACATGTATTATTATTCCCAAATATTGATAAATATTAATATATTATTATTATCTAATACTATTATGTTGTATTAATAGTATTATAGTATTATACTGTAGCTCATGTATATGTTACATATTTAGTGATATGTCCACGATTCACGATTCTAAACAATCCATATTTGAGGAATAATTAGAATTTTTGTAATTCCTTATAACAATGAATGATTTTCCCATAATTCAGATGCAGTACACATGCAAGCAGTAGGGACAGCATAATCAGCAGACACATCAAAAAAGATGAAAAGTTTCGAGGAGAAGTTCCGCACTTACCTCGACCTGAATAACACATCTTTATCACTGCTACTTGACTTGACTTGACTTGAACATGCACGTCAAAACATTTAGCCAGAGATGAGTACTACCTTGAATGTCGACATGAAAAATAAGCTTCCAAGGGTTGCCACGTGTTTGTATACTTCATGCAAAACTGACAAGACAGCGCCCCTACTGGACATAGGCAGTACGTGAGACTTATAGGCTCTCGACATTGGCAAGTATATTTCTGCCCTTATGCTACAATAAAGAATGGGAATTGTCTTAGCACAGTGCAATAGAGATGATGACTTTAATAGATGTTTCATACTTGCTGGGGAGTAAAAAAGATCAGACAGTGCTTTAGGCCAGTCTCTGAATATAGAGAACTCACTTCTTCAAACCTTAGAGCTAGCATTGGACACTTGAGAAATCTGTCCTGAACTGATTTCATACCTGCCAACTGAGAAGCACATGCAAAAACCCAAATGACAAACCCTGAATATCAAACGCCGCCCAAAATTGAACTGCATGACTCCTTTGAACTGTTATGAACCGTATAACATCTATGAACTCTTCATTCATCTTCCATGGGCGAATCAAACGAAAAATTCATGACAGGTTTTCGCACCAGTGTGCAACCAGAGCTTGTCCAGGTCTCTGAAGTGTCAAAGTTGGATCTGCTGCTCAGTGACCTGTTTAAAGGAACGGGGTGAACATAAAATTCCCAGCCAGTTATCATGTCCTGTCTCTCCATATAGAAAGGATTTCTGAATTTTTTTAATGAGATGAGCTGAGATAACACCAATAGCCAGCTAAAGGGGGTTCTTCCATATGATTTGATAAGATTAGTGTGTTATCATACATGCATAAAGACACAAACCGAGAATACAGTATTTACACCTTTGGAAACATCCTTCACTATATCCAGCCATTTTCAAACTTCGCCATCTGATTTCCAGTTTGATTATGAGTTTAATCCAGCCAACAGATGCAGGATAAAAGTAGTAGCTGTTAAATTGAATAAAGCTAAGACAGATGCAACAGATGCTACATATGGTAAGGGTTTATGTACAGTATGTGTTTCTTCTCTGTGTATTTTTTATCTGGCGAATAAAACCCAACAATCCATGCTGCTCCTGGCCCATTGTGAAACCACGGCAAAATGATTTTTGAACAACAGAACATTTGAACCTTTTCCCCCCAGCAGGCCGTATATACAGTACAGTATTATCACGTTTATGGCTACGTTAAATTTGTGGAACGTCAGCACAAGCTAGTTCCTGTAATTACTTCAAGTTCTGAGAGCTATAATGAGTTCCTTCTTCGCCAGGTTTTAAATTTTTCCTTTAGGTTAAAATGAATATGGAACAATTCTCATGTTAACAAAAAACATGCAACTCCTCTGTCCTGAAGTTGGACAGCTTTTCTTCTGTTAAAAAGTGCTGATTTTATTCTAATCGGAGGGGGGGAAAAAACAATATGTGGTTATACACAAAATTGTTGGTACCCTTCGGTCAATGAAAGAAAAACTCACAATGGTCACATAAACAACTTTAATCTGACAAAAGTAATAACTTAAAAAAAATTCTATGAATCTTAACCAATGAAAGTCAGACATTGCTTTTCAACCATGCTTCAACAGAATTATTTTTAAAAAATGAACTCATGGAACAGGCCTGGACAAAAATTAATTTACCCCTAGAAAATATGCGACCAAAGGGACATGTTAATTCAAGGTGTGTCCACTAATTAGCATCACAGGTGTCTACAATCTTGTAATCAGTCAGTGGGCCTATATATAGGGCTCCAGGTCGTCACTGTGTTGTTTGGTGACATGGTATGTACCACACTCAACATGGACCAGAGGAAGCGAAGGAAAGAGTTGTCTCAGGAGATTCGAAAGAAAATTATAGACAAGCATGTTAAAGGTAAAGGCTATAAGACCATTTCCAAGCAGCTAGATGTTCCTGTGACTACAGTTGCACATATTATTCAGAAATTTAAGATCCATGGGACTGTAGCCAACCTCCCTGGACGTGGCCGCACGAGGAAAATTCATGACAAATCAAAGAGACGGATAATCCCAATGGTAACAAAAGAGCCCAGAAAGACTTCTAAAGAGATCCAAGGTGAACTTCATGCTCAAGGAACATCAGTGTCAGATCGCACCATCCGCCGTTGTTTGAGCCAAAGTGGACTACATGGGAGACGACCAAGGAGGACACCATTGTTGAAAACAAATCATAAAAAAGCCAGACTGGAATATGCCAAACTACATGTTGACAAGCCACAAAGCTTCTGGGAGAATGTCCTATGGACAGATGAGACAAAAATGGAACTTTTTGCCAAGGCACATCAGCTCATGTTCACAGATGGAAAAATGAAGCATATGAAGAAAAGAACACTGTCCCTACTGTGAAACATGGAGGAGGCTCTGTTATGTTCTGGGGCTGCTTTGCTGCATCTGGCACAGGGTGTCTTGAATCTGTGCAGCGTACAATGAAATCTCAAGACTATCAAGGGATTCTAGAGAGAAATGTGCTGGCCAGTGTCAGAAAGCTGGGTCTCAGTCGCAGGTCATGGGTCTTGCAACAGGACAATGACTCAAAACAAACCACTAAAAACACCCAAGAATGGCTAAGAGGAAAACACTGGACTATTCTAAAGTGGCCTTCTATGAGCCCTGACCTCAATCCTATTGAGCATCTTTGGAAGGAGCTGAAACATGCTGTCTGGAAAAGGCACCCTTCAAACTGGAAACAACTGGAGCAGCTTGCTCATGAGGAGTGGGCCAAAATACCTGCAGAGAGGTGCAGAAGTCTCATTGACAGTTACAGGAATCGTTTGATTGCAGTGATTGCCTCAAAAGGTTGTGCAACAAACTATTAAGTTTGGGGTACCATCATTTTTGTCCAGGCCTGTTCCATGAGTTCATTTTTTTTAATAATTCCGTTGAAGCATGGTTGAAAAGCAATGTCTGACTTTCACTGGTTAACATTCATATAATTCTTATTTATTATTACTTTTGTCAGATTAAAGTTATTTCTGTGACCATCGTGAGTTTTCTTTCATTGACCGAAGGGTACCAACAATTTTGTCCACGTGTGTATTATAAAGGACTTTATCATTGAAATTACAATCAAAGAAAATATTGTCTAATCAAAGCTACAAAGATGAAACATTTCTTAAACTCAAGTCTTGAGCTTCCCATACAAACTGTCACACCATCTACGCCAATTAAACCCATTGGTGAGGCTGTATTTTTTTTTTCATCTACCAATTTACATAACACATTAGAAATCTTGCCAAGAACTGTTTCCATATTTTTTTCTCGCCAAATCTAGTACAATTTATGATTGGAAGAAATTTAAATCTAACATGTACCAATCCACTGACGATTGCAGAGGTACGTGATTTGTATAAACTGTAGTGGTTAAACAATATAACAATATAGCAATTCAGTTAAACACACACACACACACACACACACACACACACACACACCAAAAAAGGTAACCATGGTGATGTACTTTCATTAATTAATACTAGAAACAATAACCAAATACCTTTAACCTCTTAATTATTATTATTATTATTATTATTATTATTATTATTATTATTATTATTATTATTTGTAAAAAAAAAAAATTGCAAGGCAATGGGGCAAGATTTTAATTGCTTTGGGTTTTATTTACAGTATGCTTTGCAAATGAATGGAAAGTAAAATATACTTATTTATACACATACATATTTATTAGCTTTCTTTCATACCTGATTCAAATCAAATTTAAATCTAAATGAAACAATTAAGAAAATGAAATGAAAAGGCGGAACAGAAAATCCAGGCTCTTCAAATGCTGGCCGTCTGTTTAAAGCAGCATATTATGTGGTGTGTTTATTTATGATGGAGTAATTGCTAAGCATGTGATATAACACCTATTGGTCTTGTAATAAATCAAATGCAATGCAAATGGATTTTTTTTAAGAGCTTACAAAACATGTAGGTCCACCTAAATGTAAGTGTTCCTATTGTTAATACACAGCATGTTAATCCAAAGAAAAGCTATAGACCATATAAAGACCATATTTTGCCACTTCATGATTATGTACAAAAGTGCATGTAAATTATAGGATGTTCTCTAAAACCAGTCATCTAGAAAACGGAGTGCTGAATTTACCCAGATGTTTCCATCCTGATGGTAGGGTTTCCAGTTCCTGCCCGTGTCACTGTAGAGCAGTCTGTAGCGTGTGGTCCAGTCTGAGCTGCTGTATCGACCCTGAGTGGCAACAGCAGTCACCTGCTTCCTGCTGCCCAGGTCCACCTGCAGCCACGGGTAATGATCAGTGTCGAGAGGAGACCAGCCTCCGGCACCTACACACCCGGGAAGATCAATCTAGTTTTACTGAGCAAGATCAGAACACGTATACACTCCAACTATGATCTAGTCATTAAACATTTTCTTGAAGGTTCCTTGTCTCTACATTTCTTGTTGTTGATTCATGAAAACGACCTATAAGGATCATACCGAAGGTTTAAAAAAAGTTTTTTTCTACAGTCACCTTCTCTGTTTTCTGCATTTTCTGCAAATTAACAAAACAAGGAAAGTAGTTTTAGTTTGCATTTGTTGGTCATGCTTCATGGATTGAATTAAAGCTGCAATTTTTCACAAAAGCAAAACACTCATGAGTAACTGCTAATACAAATGTGATAACTGTTAATCCCTTGTTTCGTGCTTTTTTTTTTTTTTTCAAATTAAAAAGGTGCAAGAAAAAAACGATGTGTGAATACAAACATAGTGTAACACAGAGGTGTGCAGTGAGCAATGGCTTTTACTACATTCTATTCTCTTATGTACTTTAAAAACACAATTTTCTAATAAGGTTTATATAAGATTTCCTTTTGATTTTCCAATGCATGTTACATCCTCAGATTAGTTGGCGAACAGACACGGATATTGAAGTCACTCTTTTTAATAATGATAGTTAATAGTGATGTAATAAAATTATGATTGTGTAAACCTGTGCTGTAAATTAAAGTCAAAGAATTGAATTCAACCAATTTTAGACTCGATTACAGCACCCAGTGTGATGCCCATTTCATAGGTGAAAATGATTCCTCAGGTTCCCAGACGCATCTACTGTAAGACCTGGAATATGTCAATGCCATCAAGGACGAAAAGATACCCTGGTCATTCAGTACATTCAGGTTGTCATCTGATTTCATTTTATTTCCACATAACGTTGCTGATCCTAGACCTGAGCAACTAAACCAACCCCAGATCATAAGACTGCTCCAAAGGCTTGTATAGTGCGTTCCCTTCTTACCCTGATGCGTCCATCACTCATCAGATCACATGACCCTTTTCCAAAGTCCAGTCTTTATGCTCCCTAGCAAAATGGAATGTTCTGTTCTGATTTCCTTATAGCCATAAAGGTCTAACTTTCATGATTAAACAAAGATCAGATTTCCACTGCCCATTCGTTATTGTTGCAACTTCACTAAGCGTTTAACTGAACTCCGTTCATGGTTTTATTCCAACCACATTTCTTGCACACAGTTGACAGTTCAGCACTCTTTCCAAGGTTTATTAATGTATTGTATAGTTCCTAAACGCAATTCCAGTAAATTCACAATCTCCTTAGATGCAGATAAATAATGGACTTTTCTGAAACACAGAATTTTATTTGGCCAGGCAGTGTATAATACTAGCTGTAATCAAATAGTATGAATAATATATATATTTTATTTATCAGTTTATTTATCAGACTGTCAGCATCACCAATCAATGAGATAGAGTGGATGTATTTTATATTTAAAAAAATGGGCTTTATATAATTTACAGCCTTACGCTTTTTCAAGTGGTAATCTTTATTATTATTATTTTATTTTATTTTATTATTTTATTTTGTATATATATATTTATTAATTTCTTACTATAAGAATAATAATAATTATTATTATTATTATTATTGTTGTTGTGTTGTTGTTGTTATTATTATTATTATTTTTTACTTATTTATTTATTGTTACTTTACAGTAAGTGGTTATTCAAATGGCAAATAAGTCTTGCAAGTTGCCTTTGTCCTGTTTTAGCAATACAACATTATTGCATGGACACCTGTTTTTTTTTTTTTTTTTTTTTTTTTTTATCTGTATAAACTCTAAAGTATATTGGTGAACAGCTGAATATCTGCAACAGCTGAATATCTGCAATACAGATATCACATTTCCCCCATTTTAAAAGATATGCTTACAAATAAATATATATATATATATATATATATATATATATATATATATATATATATATATATATCTGTGATAAGTGTGTGTATATACACACATATATAAGTAAATAATAAATATATATATATATATATATATATATATATATATATATATATATATTATATATATATATATATATACTTAGTCAAAGCAAAAATGCCAACATCAGTGCTGGATAAGGTGTAATGTAGTTCTCAATTAGATTTTATCTCGGACTCTTTTTTACGCAGTCATTATTTGCAATCCTGCTTCGACAGGATAAACACAGTGTATTTCTGAATAGAAAGGATCCAGGTGCTCTTTAAGGCAGGCTTCAAAATAAATAAATAAAATAAAGACTTGCTGATAAGTGTATACATACGGAGTCGATGCATGATAAGCTGGGCTGGTTGACCTTATGAACAGACTTAAAGAGAAAGGTTTAAAAGTGGCATAGTGAGAATAGAAGCAGAGAAGAGGATGAGTGAAAGGTGGAGGAGATAAAAGGACTGCCAGGGGGAGATGACGCTACTGTAACTTGCCATAGAGAGCGATCTTCTGATAAGATAAGGGGAGGAAAAAGAAAGTATCTGGGAGGAGAAAGAAGGCAGGTCAGTGAAGCAAAAAGAAGCTTGGCTTGGCTTTAGAGCAGCAGTCCTTTCAAGTATAATGACTTCAAGAAAAGAAAAAAAAAAAAAAAAAACAAAGAGATAACAAAGAAAGAGTTGAGAATAAGGTGGGAATGTACACAGGATATCGGAGAGGTCAGACAATTAAAAAAATTAAAAGATGTGCAAAACTCAACAGGTCCCTACTGTATGCCCCAACCTCTCATTTAATTCATAAAATAATGCCAAAGGTTTCCTTTCAGGTTGTAGAAATCAGGTTTTCGGGAAATTACACAATGCTTTGAAGACTCACTCAGTCATTCTCTATACTGCTTATTCTGTGCAGGGTTGTGGGAGGCCTGAAACCTTTCCCAGAGGACATTCTGGACAGGGTGCCAATCCATTACCGGGCACAAGTTGGCACAAATTCACCCTCACACACACTGTGGGAAATTTGTAAATGTCAATTAGTCTAAGCTGCCAAGCACATTGGGAGAACGTGCAGGCAGAGCCGAAGACGGTGGACGTGTAAGGCCAAGGCCTCAATTACTGTAAAAGCAAATCTGGAAAACCAACAATAACACAACAATCTAAGGCAAGGAATCTGATCTAGGACAATTATCTGTGTTGCCTGTGTGAGAAGGATGGCCTTATTTTTCCCCCTGTCAATCAAAAGAACACTTAATAATCGTGGCACGAAGTGAATAGGTCACAGAGCCTTCATGTTACTTGATTTGTAATTGGATTTTTTTTTTTTTTTATTATTATTTAAAAAGGTAGCTCCTGGACAGAAATGGAAACTTTACCATGTCTTTAATATTTATTTCTGTCCTACATGTACTGAAGATTTGCCTCTATTGATATTGAACAAGTCTAATTATTCTTAAAGAATAAGATTTTAAAATCACAGATTTTAAAATCACAATTCTATGAGTAAAGCAGGTTTGAGAAAAGTTTCCAAGGTAACTCATGGTTTAATGCAAATAAATATAGAAGTGTATTTAAACCAACGAGGAATATGAGGAAGGAGGTCAAATTGTTTGCGTAGCCTATAAATGTCATTTTGCCTCCGTAGCAGGCTGATGGGATTTAATTCACTACAGAGAATGAAAAATAAAATGAAGTGCAGGGATCACTGGATCTGTGCATCTTATTAACACCCCAATCTCATGCACGGCCACATTTCTATTCAGCAGAGACTCGGGTCTTGGGCTGAATGCTGAACATAGCTAGCTTTCCCCCCGCTCAGCCAGTTGCAACCGATTCCCAGCTCTCCCTCTCATTAGGTTCCCGCTGGCTCGCCTGTTCATCATCTCTCCCCAGTCCTTCCATCTCACTACCTTTGCATTTCCAGCTGCGAAGGCATAACAGGTTTACATTCGACAGGGATTTGACCTTTCCCTTCCTGTCTCCACTTCACAGATGGGCAAGGGCTAAACAGATGCCTCCAGCTCTGCTGAATCAGGACTATACAAGAACGGGAGAAAATGAGAGCTGTGTTATTTTCAGAGCTGCGTAAGGTCAGGACCTTTTTTCAGGGGACTAACATTCCTCTATATAGTCTTTAAACAAAGATGATTGATTGGTATATTAATAGATTTTTCATAAATACGTCATGTTTCTGCTCAGAATTGGCCACATTGGCATCCAAAGCTAATCCCACTTCACAATCATTTTGAAAAATACATTCATAACCAAATATCTCTTTTGAGATCACCTGTATTCTTTATACATTCTAAATTCATAAGTCCATCCATCCATCCATCCATCCATCCATCGAAGAACCAGTAGTCCAACTAGGGACCAGTGTGGAGGACATTCGTGACCATTGTATTTATTCCTATTTTGTACAGCCGTGGTTGGACCTCCAGTCATCATTCACACACACATACTCACACGCTCATTCACACACTTTGGCAACGCCAATTAGCCTAATCTGCATATTTTAGGACTGTGGGAGGAAACCAGAGAACCTGGAGGAAACCCACCAAGCACGGGGAGAACATGCACAGCCCGTGCTTACACACTCGAGGCAGGAATCAAACACAAGGTGATAGTACTAACCATTAAGCATTTCAGTTCATCCAAAAGATCAAAGAGATCAGCGCTCTGGGCAGGCCATTCCCAACTCATGTCACGCACAGCGGCACTGTCATGATGGGCAAAACAAACATGTTTGAATCTCTTAGTTCCAGTGAAGAAATATTGCATGAATACAGAATATAAGGAGATTATGTATAATTATACGTCTCCAACACTGTGGTAATGTTTTGGGGAAGAGCCACATACAGTATAGGACACATGTCAAATCTAACCCAGGAAGGTCCACCATGGATGCCGGTTTTCATTCCAATCAGAAGCTACACCTGAATCCATCAGGCCTGTATACTGTAGCATGTATGTAGTGGGTGTGAGAGCCATCCCAATGTTCTAAAGTAAGAGGTATTACACATTTATAGAGAATATTATGTGCAGGTCACAATGATGAAAACAAGCCAGAATTGTTTTTGGTAATATCAGTGTGAATTTTGTATGATTTTAGAAAATCACTGTATATAAAGCATTTTTGCTTTAGTTAGAAACATATGTACAGTAGGAAACTCATGTTTTGATTGTATTTTCATAAATATGATTCATAAAGTGTCATAGTTGCAGCAAATTAGAACGAGGTACGAAAGTTGATTCTTATCACTTTTTTTTTATTAATGATTCATTAAAATAAATGTCAAAGAATACAATATATCATCAGCCGCTCATCTACCAGTTTCAGTTTCACCTCAGTACATGATAGCATCACCACATTATCATGAATGTTAGGGTGACTGCAATCGCAGTGTTTTTGGGGGGTTTCAAGCCCATAGACAACATTTACTCCGTTCGCAGCAGTCGCTGTTTTGCCCAGCCGATAGTTTCGCTTCACTGATCACATGACAGAAGGAAAGAAAGAAAGAAGCAATGCAATGCAACAGTGAACAAGTGGATTTTGCTATGTAATACAGTCCTCTGTTATGTTTTGCCAAAAAGTATACATCTTTTCTCCTTTATAAGTTCTTTTCTGAAAAGAAAAGGCCGTGTAGTTGTTTTTAAATGATGAGAGTTGGTAAGAACAACCCAAGGAAATTAATCAGCCACAATGAAAGTCAGAAAAATCGCATTTTGTTCACAGTCAAAAGTTTGGAGTGACTTTTCTACGGTACACTCTAGAACAATAATGGAGATTATAAATGATTATAAACATTAATGTCTAAGGTAAAAATCTAGGTTGAAGAAAGCGTATATAGGTATAGTTATACAGTAGTTATACAGTAGTTATAACCATGAATAGACCCCTATTGGGGAATGTAAATAAAGAAACTGTGGTAGTGTGCATTATGTCACTGAGATCCTTCAGCCCCATTAAAACTCCATGTCCCATTAAATATTTACACACAGTCCACTGACCCACACTAGCAGAGGTTTAATTAAGAGTGTACCTTACCTTCACCTCTGTTAAAGATACTGTCAGCTTCAAACATGTGAGACCTCTAATAGGAACCTCTGTTTTGATTTTATTGTTATAGACACCTGAAGTTATATTAATGGAAGGTTATTGATTTAAATTAAGGTTAATTGTAGCTGAATGAAGCTGATTTTTTTTTCTCGATATCAGCAAGTCAATATGTGCTTTGATGAGACCAAGAAATCATTCACTCCTTAAGATATTCTATAAAATCCTTAAAAGTACGGCTTTAACTTTATTTCAAAGCACCAGAGAATATGACCATTGTTAAAAGCACTGTGTGTGTGTGTGTGTGTGTGTGCATGCACTGGGTGTGTGTGGTGTTAAACCCTCCCACCTCCTCTCCTGTTCAGCTTGGCGTATTCAGGACCATAGCCGCTGGTGAACACTGACGAGCTGCTGAAGGCACTATGGGAAAGGGGTGTGGCCTGTGCGTCATCACATTTCTCTAAAGAAAACACAAACAAATGATACAGATGTTACAATAACATTCATTCATTTTTTATTAGGAATTATTTGGGGAATTATAGGCATTCGAGTGCAGTCGTTATGTCATCATGCCTATCCTTAGACTCCTATATTTACTCAAAAGCTGCGTAAGACTTACTTAATCACAAGAAAAACCACTTAGGACTTCAATTAGTCACTTCAAAATGCACAAAGTGAACAGATGGTGCAAAGGAGTTGGCATGAGTTAACACAGCTCTGAACGTCCAGACAGCATGAGAACTTCAAAGGACAATTAAAGAACGTTTTTGAAAATTCACCTCTACATTTTTCCACCTCACACTAGAAACTTGTATCAGATATATAAGGAAATGGAAGCAAAAGTGGAAACATGACTGAGTTATTTTTGCACTGGTCCAAATTGAAATCACTCTCTCTATTGAATGATCTGAGTTCAAAGAACAAAATACTGTATGCTGTCCAAAGATGTCTGCGCTACCCAACAATTACCGTCATTTTTAATTATTAATCATTGCACGAGGCATGGTGGAGAAACAGTTAGCACTGTTGCTTCGCACCTGCAGGGTCGGGGTTCAATTCCCGCCTCAGGTCTGTGTGTGAAGTTTGCTTTGGGGGTGGGTTGTGGCATCCGAAACAAGTGGATCTTTTAGGTGCTTGTGTGGGTCTCCTCAAATTGGACTTGTTTGTCCGGTACATCGACCAATCTCGATTGGATTGGGATCTGGGGAGTTTGGAGGCCACGCCACAATGAGAAGGTTTGCTGAAGTTGGAGTCAATGATCTTAAAAGGTAACCCAGAACCCTAACCTTGACCTCACCAAACACCTTTGGGAAAGAATGGAATACCTACTGTATGCCAACCTTCTACTCTGGACGTCAATAAACCTCTTGTAGCTGCATGGGGACATAGTCCCAAAGCCTCTTTATAAAAGCCCACGGTCGATGAATGGGATGTTCAACTGGCACAGTGTAATGATGAAAAACACACAATCTTTTCATAATGTACATACAATATTAGCTAAGATTTACTGAAGCTTGTTGTGAAGACAGAAGACTGATCAACAGTAGCAATGCATACAGTATGGCTCAAACATCTCCGCATTCAAGACACTTGGGGAATTTGATTGAAATGAGAGTGGGAAGAAAGTAATGACATCATTTATCACACATGGATGTGTATTATAATTAAGTCAGATAATTCTATGCATCACCTGCACTTGACAGATTACTGCACTGATGGGACACTATTGAATATCTGTCTTTATTTCTTGGAACGGTCTCTGGAGCTCGAATGTCAGATGATCAATTAGGGACTATTCAAATTGTTGGCTTAATTAACTCTCACATTTTGAGCCATGATATGGCAGCTGTTTTAGTTTCAGAGCTTCTCTGGTACAAACTGATTGATGCCTGGCATGATGGAGATCTTACGGTTATTCTTTTTGTTAAACATCATGACCATGAAAAGCAGTTTGCAGACTGGGATTTTCCATTACAGCCTCTTTTGTGTGAAAACGTGCCGAATGGCTGGAATTAATCTCAAGCAAATCTTAATCTTCAGTGCTGGAAGTCTAATCTAGTCATTCCAACTGGTTATTCATTCTCCCAGTTTGGTATGTACATGTAGATCAACTTGATTTACTGAGGTTAATTATTTTGATATTACCTTAATGTAAAGAATATTTGCCTTCAAAGACCTTTGCTGCTCCTGTAATATATAGGACTTTAACTCTGGGTGTAAAGCAGTGATCGATCTGTCTATGATCTATCCATTGGATCCCAATCGGGATAGTACAGAATAACACAATACAATTATGAAAGTTTCACTAGTGCTTGGATACCATCAAGGTAGAACATTTCTCACTACAATGGAGCCATAACCAGACTCCCTGCCTTATGTCTGAAACACTGGCCTCCAAGGAACTCCTTTAATAGCTCAAACATGTGGAAGTGGATTGGAGTGACATCAAAACTACAGTATATGGGGCATGTGGCAACAACTCCTAGCCGAGGTCCTGATGCATCTCTTTTGTTAACAATGGATTTTCAAGGACTGGGCATTCCACAGGAATTACTGGAGAGGGCTGGGATAATCATTCACAGACACACAGCCTTCTTTAAACCATTTGCCCCATTCAAATGCACCATTCAATGTACAGTAGAGTCAATCTAGAGGTATGGCTTGAAGTATGGACTTGAAGTTTTCTGTACAATAAATGTTTCAAAAAATGTCACCTATGTACTGGAGCTTTAAGAATGTTATGTTGCTAATGAGTCAATATGTCAATATTGAAATAGGAAAGTAAAGTTATATTCAGACTCACGTGATTCTTTCTGGACTCCAATTTTTTTTTTGTTTGTTTTTTTTTAGTCACTGGTATATGATACAGTTTACATGTCCATGGTTTACAGCTGGTACTTTAATAAAAACAGGGTTTCTCAGCAGCAATTTTTATCACATACTAGTAAGCCAAAAATATATTTAATCAAAAAATGTTACATAAATAAATAAATAAATAAATAAATAAATAAATAAATAAAAAGATGGATGTGATGTAAGTGATGCATACATCATGCCTATACGAGCCAGTGTTATGATCTGAGGTCCCTTCTGTTGGTCAGGTCTAGGCTCAGCAATGATACTGTATGTGCCCAGAAATGAGGTCATGAATATGATGACCTGAATATACTAAATGATGAAGTTTTTCCATCAATTCATTTTTTTCTTCCCTGATAGCACAGGCATATTCCAAGATGCCAATACCAGGATTTATCAGGCTCAAACTGTAAACGAGTGGTTCTGGGTGCATGAGACATCATTTTCACACATGGATTGGCCACTATAGAGTCCAGATCTTATTGAGTATGTTTTTTTGGATGTGCTGACAAAGACTTTCTTTATGCATGATACTGATCTTGGAGAGACATGAATGCGCCTGTGGACGGAAATGATTGTTGTGACATCGCATAAGCATACTTATCGAAACAATGGCATGGCAAATGCATGCCTTAATCAAAGCAAAGGATGGCCCGAAATATTAGAATGTGTGACTTTTTGGGGTTTTGGAAAGACAATAGTAAATATATTTAAAGCTGCATTTAAAAGTTCAAAACATCTGATTCATGATTTCCTTTTTACTCATATGTATAGAACTCTATAAATCTGCAATGGAACCCCACAGAAGATCTATTTCCAGATGGATGTAGTATAGAACATTTATTCGGTTCAGTAGAACCCGATAGACCTTGACTTGCCTGTTAAACAAAATTCCATCTCTTGCTCAGGATTTTCCTGTATCTACACTGCTATGCAGCACCGGCAGAACATACCGGCTGTTGTATGCCGAGCTGTCATACAACAGCTCATCTTGTCTTTGCCATCATTTAAAAAAATTATTGCTCAGTCTTTGATGGACTACAGATTGTGTTTAATTCTCCATTTGTGTCTCATGCGAATCTGCCTGTGGACGTGTTTCGAGTCACTGGCAGGAAGCCTGCAGCCGTTTCATTGTTCTTTCACAACCATTCTATTCTTTTCAAGCTGTGCTGTTTACATTTGTCTTTTCGTTATAACCTAATCTTGTTGACAATGGTTCAGGAGAAGATCTCTCTGATTGAGTAGTGAGAAATGAATGAGGTGGAGATTGTGGAGACAAAGTACTCCCTAAACAGCGCAAGCCCATCCTTATTCAGAGCAGGGATTTAATTTAGTAGTCAGAGAATCGGCCTTAGGCGCTGGGCATGGACAGTGCCGGTCCGAAGTCCAGATAAATTCAGAGGTTTGTGTCAGCAAGGTCATCCGGCAATAATCATTACCCGGGCACATTCTAGTGAACTGTATTTTAATAGAAATTTTCATTGTGGACAGCACAGTGGCTTAGTGGTTAGCGCTGTTACCTTGCACCTCCAGGGTCGGGGTTCGATTCCTGTCTCTGGTCTGTGTCCATGGACTTTGTATGTTCTGCAGTCTAAAGACATGTACATTAGGCTAACTGCTGTTCCTATGTGTGTGAATGTGTGTGTGCACTCCGCCTCATGCCCTAAGTCTCCTGGAATAGGCTTCAGGCCCCTCGCCACCCTGTAATACAGGATAAAGCAGTATAGACGATGATGACGACAATTTTCACCGTTTTCCATTGAAACGCTATTAAATGTCGGGAATAATCACATTATCAGCTTTAATCATTTTACGCATGAACAAAAGAGTCTCTCCTCTAGCATCATCCTCATATACCACGTCTGCCTGCGGCAAACTTCAGCCTTGTGTATTTTGGCTGATACAGAGAAAAAGAATGCGAGACACTGGTTTCATCTCTCACCCTTCTAGAGCTGTGTCAGCATTGCACTGCAGTCTGCCCCACTCCAATAGCTCAATCCCATACTGTAGCTCTTACGGCCACACGCAGTCCTGTGACACCACTGTGAGCTTTACTACTCAAACTCAACTATTTGCTAATCAAACACACAGGCAGCCTGAGCGTAGACATCACTGGTGGACTGATATTTATGAATTTAAAAGAGATCATGCCACAAGGGTAATTTGAAAAAAAAAAAAAAAAGGAAAAATGGTAAAAGACTTTACTTTGACCTTTACAAATGCAGCCTAAAACAACTGCATATCAATTAAAGAATCTTCTGAATGGAATGAGCATCTCTGTTGTTTACATTCATGATAAAGAAATGATTTATAATCCTAATATTGAGAGTCACTCATAAGAGACCGGATTCTAGAGTGTTTAAGTTTTAAGGGTTTTTTATTTATTTATTTCCCATTTTTTATCACTTATTGTCTATATCACTTTATTTGGTATACAGGGTCACGGGGTCACGTGACCATAATTTACACTTTTTATTAGCATCCATTGCGGGTAAATGAGACATGTAAAAATATCTAGGTATGGATATAACTATCACAGTGTTATTATTATTTAAAAGGTTTTTCTCATTACAAAAGAATAATTATATATATATATATATATATATATATATATATATATATATATATATATATATATATACAATTTACTTTAATGCTAATCTCAATACCAGAGTAGATATTTGTACAAACCCAACATTCATGGCATACATTAGCTCCCTTATCAGATTTCTTCTGTTTGACATTTACACATCCAGAGTTCAGACAGCAGACTTAGCCTGAACAAACGGTAAACAAATTACATAAAAAAGAAAGTGAACGGCAAAAGAACGTGAAAATTCAGAAAAGGAAAGAGTATATATCTTTTTTATAGACCTAAATTAAAAAGTTAATGTACCAAGGATTAAAGAAAAACAAACATACGCACAATGTTGGGGGGGGGGGGGGGGGATTTTAATTCAATGTTTGCATAAGAAATTTCATCTATAACAACGAAAAATCGAGTTTCATCAGTTAAAATTCTAGCTTTCATGAAGCTATAACGGGAAAGTGTTATTAGGAAAGTCACATCCAGAATAAGTAAACTTTTCTCCTTATCATGGGTGTTAACGTCAACCCCGGGACTTGTGATACAATTTCTTGTGAATGGAGACGTAAAACTGATTGACATTGGCATTTTAAGAAGCGCAGTACAGCGATGGGACACTTAGTCACAGTAAAACAAACTTTTTAAAGAAAGCCGTATATCAGTTAATGACGATCCTGACAGAGGTGGCTCGGAGCACAACGCCCACAGGATTGTTTCCTGAACACCACTTTACAGCACACTAATGGGAGTTATTGCCTCCAAGCCTTTTCCACAAATTTGGGCCAATAAAGGGGTTCCTGGGAGGCCAGTGTTTAAGACGTGAAGCAGGCAGCCCGATCATGGCTCTGGCAAACTGGAAAAACGTTCTACCTTTTATGATATCTAAGCACAAGTGAAACACTGGGATAAGTGCATTAGTGTATCCGGGGATTATGAAAGGTTTTACTTTTTGCAGAATAAAAAAAGTCACTTTTTTTTTTTTTAATAGTCTTTTTAATTTAAATGTGACTAAATATATATTAATACCATTTGGATGCTATTTGTTTATTATTTACTGTATATGAGATCATGAATGTTTATTGTCTCTGGCTGAGGATTACTTTTACTGTACTGGTCTGTTGGTCTAAAATCCACATGCTAATCTACATTTATTTAATACATATTTCCATATGACTCACACAAAAGTAACATTTTTAAGCACACATGGTACATTCACACATAAACAGCTAATAGAGTACATAATTGAAGTGTGGATGATTATTAGTCCACTGATATAAACAGGGTCGAGTCAAGGCGTGTGAGGCGATGTAGGTACGGCGATAAGCACATGCAGCCTAATGACATCGAGGGAAACAATAATCAGCCCGGGTCTGATTTAGTAGTCAGGAGGGTTTTACACTGTCTGCATGACCTTTGTCACTTCCCCTTTAGCATTTTGAACACAGCTGCATCCCAGAGTTATCTACAGAGCTGTGTTTTGAAAGGTTGACACAAAGGATGATGAACTAGGGTGCAGATGAAAGCGTGGGTAAAAGCTGTGCCATGAGAGAAGAGGTGGAGGTGATTCAGGGGTCTTTATTCCTGCATGGCGAAAATGCACAGGTGAATGCACTGTATTATATGCCGGAGACGTCATTGAAACAGATCAGAATATAACAAATATACATATGGAGTAGAATGAGTCCTGAAGCAGGATTAATAACGTACAGTATCATACTGTATGCACAGCTATGTTTTTATGTAAAGTACATATAATAAAGTCTAACACATGATTCAGAATTCCTGACATGAACGAATCGATCTTGGGCCCAGATATTAAGGAAAAAAAATCCTCATAAGAATTGTTATTCTGTTTGTTTGTTTTTTTCTGATACATTACTGTATGTACTATAAAACACATTGTGCCAAATTTGAAACAAATACGAATCTTTATTTATTTATTTATTTATTTATTTATTTATACCATGTCACATGAGTGATCAGTTACATCTATTACAAACAGATTTTTAAACAACTGAGCTTATGTAAGTAGAATGAGAGATTTACTAGGATAAAAGAAATGGCACAGAAAAACACACTCGTGTTCGACTCCTCCTGTACTTCAACTGTGTTTCAGCTTGTTTGACATTTTGATAAAGCTCTCTAAAGTAACAACAAACTGAATGAGAAATTTGCACGCACGCCTGTTGTTATTTCCCAGTACAAATTAAATGTGAACTTCCCCAAAACTGTGAAATATGTCATCATTGAGCCTACCCACTTTCAGTCAAAAATAACAAGAGATGATGCTTGCCATCCCATCGAAGCCATAACACAATCCAGATAAAGACCCTTGGCAATTTATATCTATCTATCTATCTATCTATCTATCTATCTATCTATCTATATATATATATATATATATAGAACCAGAAACCTTCCAGTCTCAGGAAAATATCTGTCTGTATGTCTGTCTGTCCAGCCAGATTTTATCTCAGCATCACACAAAACTCACTGAACAGAATTTAATGACACTTTGGTATTACTTAGGTATTTACCTGTACTTGGGTATAAATAAATCTGTGCCATAAACGGAATCAAAATATTAAGTAGAATTAAAGTTATGAGCAGTTTCTGTATGTGTACATCAGCGTTTGCATCTAGAGTTTTTTTGTACAAATATAGTGCTTTTTCCTTTGATGCGGGCGTGCCTATATGCGTCATTCAACAGAGCAAGACACAGAAATGACAGAAATGCACTTACAAGCACGACACTGCATGACTTACTCCAAAAAAAAAAAAAAAAAAAGGCAAGTAGACTATGAAATCTGAACCTTCTAAGATGAATGGACAGATCAATGTATGTTTATTCTTCCTGCGGGAAGTTTAAAACCAGTTTGTCTCATATTCCGAAACCGTGAATGTGTGACCAATGTCACTTATACTGATTGTGGTCCTTGAGACAACAGCAATGACAACTACGGGGTAAAAAAAAAAGTTAAACGTAAAAGGGAAAAATAGAAGAAAAAACACAAAATAGTGGGAAAACAGACAAAAGTGACAATTAAACAAACAGCAAATACAACAGAAAGAGGTAAAACATGAAAAAAAAGACTAACAATAATGACAAATGCAATAGAAGAATAATAAAAAGAAAAAATTTAATTAACCACAATGGCAACTGCAACATGATAAAAAGTACTAAAAAAATACAATAACAATAATGAAAAGTGCAAAAAATGGGAACAAAAAATTTTAAATAAGCAAAACTACAACATAAGTGAATAAAACAGACAAGAATTGCAATAGCAACAATGACATCTACAATATTAAGGAGAAGAAAAACCTTGACAACACCTAATGTTAGGATCAGTTAATAATTATATGGAGTAAATAATTTGCTTTAAAGTTGCCGTCTGGCTAATGATATAACCAAATCACAACGCCAGTGATTCCAGTATAACTTAAATACGATTATATTAGTGTCAGTCCCTCCATGTCCCTCCAAAAAGATTTATTTCAATACAATTAAAAGCAGTCTATATCCTGAGATAAATAAACAGTGGCGATAAAGAAAGATGTAGAGATGCTTAACCTGTGGCTTCAGTATATAAATCTGCAGCCACAGCTTCTTATAAAATAATCATGATTTTACCTCAGTAGCTCCGTACGTATCAATGACAGCTCTGTTTTAATGACCCCAAGGACCAGAGTTAAAATTCCAGGGTTACTATAAAGCAGCCTTCCTTGAGCACTTCCTTTAAGCCGCATCTGCTGCGGATGGACCCTATGCTTGAACTGTATAATACTTCACTTTGAAGTGATTTTCAATAGAAAAGTCAGATAAACAAATACTGAAAGAGGGTAACAGTGCTCATCTCCACACAGCGAGATCAAACACAGTCCTCTCATTACGTTAGAGCGAGTCTCAATTACCGAGCCACATCATGGGCAAAATCAAGAACAAGGGGCTTTATTATCTACTTATCATTTCCACATGAAAAGAAAGATTAATGATAACCTTCTGATGCTGCACACAATGGGATTTTCTGAAAAGATCCGTCTACTCGGTTGAGGAAAAACTGCAGGAAAAAACACGAGATGAAAAAGAGTACTGTAGGGGTGGCAGAGACTAATAGAATAAAACATTTTCTGCTACAGTGGAAATGCAGCAACTAACAGAGCTGATGGAAAAATACAATGAGGCACATTTTAAATAAAGCAAGATAAACATTGTATACAACAAATATGCTGAGAATGATATATATAGTACAGACCAAAAGTTTGGACACACCTTCTCATTCAAAGAGTTAGAATTTATATTATGGCAAGAAAAAAGCAGCTAAGTAAAGAAAAACGAGCGGCCATCATTACTTTAAGAAATGAAGGTCAGTCAGTCCGAAAAATTGGGAAAACTTTGAAAGTGTCTCCAAGTGCAGTCACAAAAACCATCAAGCGCTACAAAGAAACTGGCTGACATGCGGACCGCCCCAGGAAAGGAAGACCAAGTGTCACCTCTGCTGCAGGGAGGATAAGTTCATCTGAGTCACCAGCCTCAGAAATCGCAGGTTAACAGCAGCTCAGATCACAGAGCAGGTCAATGCCACACAGAGTTCTAGCAGCAGACACATCTCTAGAACAACTGTTAAGAGGTGACTGTGTGAATCAGGCCTTCATGCTAGAATATCTGCTAGGAAACCACTGCTAAGGACAGGCAACAAGCAGAAGAGACTTGTTTCTGCTAAAGAACACAATAAAGAACACAGTAAAGAAAACTCTTTGAATGAGAAGGAGTGTCCAAACCTTTGGTTTGTACTGTATATATAAGAACCTCTATACTCCAACAGGGGCCCTGGAGGCTAATGGTGACCATTTTATTTATTCCCCTTTGTACAACCATGGTACTGTAGTACCTCTGGTTAACATTCAGACACTACAAGTAATTTTAAAACGGCAATTAATCTAATGTGCATGTTTATGTTTTTGACTGTGGGGGAACAACATGCAAACTCCATGCACACAAACCCATTGTGGAAATCGAACCCAGGATCTGAAGGAGCAAGGGCGACAATGCTAACAACTAAGCCACCTTGCCACCATACATATTAATTTAGCGGTTAAAGGAACCTTATTTCTTAAATTTCATTTGAAATGCTTTTATAAATCGAAAATAAAATTCTCTACCATATGTGGCGAGGTAAAGGAGGCTGGCTCAAACTCCGCCAATCCCCTGATTTAACAACTGTAGCCAATTATGCCACCTTGGGAATTGCACCCAAGGAAAAAAACAACCCTAGGCACCCAGGTTCGTTCACTGAACAGACAAGAGGCGTGGATTTCATACACAAACTTTATTCACTCAGACAATCATACACCATATAGTAATTCAAAATTTATTTATAACAATAGTAAAAAAAATAGTTGCAACATCAAGGAACTACTACACTAAAAATGATGCAAATTTAAAATCTACAATCATCAACGTGGAGCTGGAGCTTACCAGTGGATGGCAGACTAGAAGAGAGAAGGGGATGATTGTAGATTTTAATGTGATTGGCGGAGTTTGAGCCAGCCCCCTTCACCTCGCCACAATCTGGCGTAATCGGCAGGATCACTGTTTTTGAGCAAAGGCGTGGTTCGTTCTTGTTAGTTTATTTTCTCCTGTCCTGTACTTATTAAATTCTTTTTTTTTTTTTTTTTTGTGAAATTTATTCTATTGTGAGGCAAAGCAGCAGTGTTCAGCAGGGGACCTCTAATTAGTGGGGTGTGATCTTCTCTTGTGTGAGAGGCTTAAATTTTGATTGGATTCCTGCCATGGAGGACGAATTGCAGGAGCTGAGGAGTTTGGTTGCCCAGTTGAGGGCTGATAATGAGCCGCTCCACCAGGAACGAGTTTCTGCCACTCCAGAGTCCAATGTTGTGCCTTCTACTTCGCAATCTCTTCCTCAAACAGGTAATGTTTCTTCACTCTCTAGTGTCCCTATAACGGAGCGATTGGTTTTCATACCTCGGGATAGACGGTGTCCGATGTTTAGGGGGAAATGCGGTATTGGGTTAGATGAATGGCTTGAGGAGGTATGAGCTTGTATGAGATCAAGCATTTTTCCTATTCGATCACTTAGAGGGGGAAGCCCGCGACGAGATAAAGTATCGTTCCACTGTTGATAGAGAGGACCCCGAGAAGGTTATTTCAATACTGCAAGAGCTGTATGGGTGTTCTCAGTCTTATGTAGCTCTGCAGGAGGCCTTCTTTTCTAGAATACAGCTAGAAGGGGAAACCTTACAGGAGTTTTCACTAGCATTAATGAGCCTTCTGGCGAGGGTAAAGCAGTGTGCCCCGACTACCATGTCTAATGCCGATGTCCTGTTGAGGGATCAATTTGTGGAGCATGTTCTTGATGGTTCTTTGCATCGTGAATTGAAGCAGATGGTGCGCCGACAGCCTGATGCTACTCTACTGGAGGTTAGAGATGCAGCAATTAGGTGACAGGAGGGTCTCCCTAGCGGCATGCGAGGCAACCTCAAGTGCCCGGTGTTCTAGCGATAAACATCATCCGCTGGTGCTATAAAGAGCTTTTTGGGAAGCATGGTTTGGCTTTGTTTGATTTGCCCTGTGTTTTAGAGGCTCCAGCCTCTGTTATACAGGCGCTGCAGCAGTGTCATGAGTCCCGTGCTTCGTCTACCTATGAGCTTTCTGGTAGGGTAAGGATTCAAGGTAGCAGGACTTGTTGGATCCCAGCAGGAGCTATGAAGTTGGTAGCGGCCACCTGCTCCGACCAGTACTCGGGTTGTACTGTGCTATTTGAGCCACCGGATTCTGGTTTGCCAGCTGGACTTTTGGCATCTCCTGCCATAGTACAGGTGACAAGAGGTACGGTTTTGGTACCGGTTGTTAATGTGAGTTCTACTGAGGTGGTGCTGTATCCTCGTGTGATGGTAGGTACCCTCCATCCAGTTCATATTGTTAGCTTGCCTGCACTTTTCCTGTACTGTGACTGTCAATTCACAGTCTGCTGTTCCTACGGTTTGGAGTCAGATACAGGCCTTGGATTTGTCCCTTTTGCCAGCAGTAGCCCAGAAGCAGGTGAGAGCCCTCCTTCATCAGTACAGCTCTGTTTTCTCTGTTCATGAGATGGACCTTGGCTGTACTACGCTGGTGGTGCATGACATCCCGGTCTTGGATGACATTCCTGTTAGGCAACGCTATAGGCGTATTCCTCCATCAGAGTATGAAGTAGTGAAACAACATATTAATCCGTTGTTGGTGGCGCAGGTCATTCGAGAGAGCAGTAGCCCTTATCCCTCTCCTATAGTCCTTGCTCGAAAGAAAGATGGTACCTTAAGTATGTGTGTCGATTATCGTCAGTTGAACGCCAAGACAAGGAAAGATGCATTTCCTCTGCGTGTTGGTTTTCCACCATGGATTTGGCTAGTGGGTACAACCAGGTCCCCGTCACTGAAAAAGATCGTCCCAAGACTGCATTTTGTACTCCATTTGGATTGTTTGAATGGAATCGTATACCTTTTGGCCTCTCTAATGCTCCCAGCATCTTTCAGAGATTAATGCAGCGGATATTTGGTGACCAGCAGTGTCAGTCTTTGCTTCTGTATGTTGACGACATCATTGTGTTTTCTTCCACTGTAGAACAGCATCTGCAGAGACTTGAGGTGGTGCTGGGTCGGCTGCAGCATGAGGGCCTGAAGGTCAAACTTTCCAAATGTGCGTTCTTTCAATGGGCGGTGCAGTAATTGGGTCATGTCATCTCTGACCAGGGTGTATCCACTGACCCGGGTAAAATCCAGGTGGTAGCTGACTGGCGACCTCCTTCCACTATCTCAGAGCTGCGCTCATTTCTTGGGTTTGCTAGCTATTACAGACATTTTATAGATGGTGTTGCAAAGTTGGCAGCCCCTTTACATAGGCTGGTGGCAGACCTGGGTGGTGCTGGATCTAAGAACAAGAGGAGATCCTGTGCAATTGAGGCATGGACAGATGAGTGTAGTGCCAGTTTTAAGGCACTAAAGATCAAACTCACTACTGCACCCATGTTGGCGTATGCTGACTTTGCATTACCTTTTGTTTTGCATTACCTTTTGTTTCTGGGCTGGGAGCTGTTCTTTCCCAAGAGCAAGGTGGAAAGCTAAGGCCAATAGCTTATGCCAGTCGGGGTCTCAAGCCAAATGAACGTAATATGAAAAATTACAGTTCTATGAAGTTGGAATTTTTGGCACTAAAATGGGCCATGACAGAGAAATTTAGAGATTGCATTGTCTATACGGACAATAATCCACTGAGTCATTTGAATTCTGCTAAACTTGGTGCCACCGAACAACGTTGGGCAGCTCAGCTTGCCTCTTTTAATTTTGAGATTCGGTATAGGTCAGGTAGGAGCAATCGCAATGCAGATGCTCTGTCACGGCAACTTCATGTGGGTTCATCAGTGGAGGCTATGGTTCCTGGAACGCCACTCCCTGTGTCTTTCCAGCATTTTCCACAGCCGGAGGTGTCTACTGCATCCGTAGCAGTTCTGAAAGCGCTGCCTTGTCAAACAGTTGATTTGCGAGTCAGGAGTCTGATTCAGTGCTCAAAGAGGTCCTTGTGTTCTGGAGACGCAATCAGCGGCCCAATATTGAGGAGCGTAAGCAGTTATCGTGGCCTGCCCTGGTACTGCTACGACAGTGGGATCGTTTGGTAGAGAAAGGTGGTAAGGTCTATCGTCAGGTCTTCCATCCTAGTGGTGGTGAATCTGTGGATCAGCTGCTGTTGCCACAGGCCTTAAAACAGGAGGTGCTGACAGGGTTACATCAGGAGCATGGCCATCAGGGAGTTGAGCGGACACTGGCGCTCCTACGACAGCGGTGCTACAGGCCAGGTATGTCGGTGGATGTAGCTGAATGGTGTAAGGCATGTGAGTGTTGCCAAGTGTCCAAGGACTGTTATCCCACTGTCCATAGCTTTATGGGACACCTTTTGGCATCACAGTCTAATGAAATTCTTGCTATTGATTTTACGGTTTTAGAGCCAAATAGGAATGGTCTGGAAAATGTGCTAGTGATGACTGACGTCTTCAGTAAATATACCTTGGCCATTCCAACTCGTGACCAACGTGCCACTACGGTTGCTCAAGTGCTAGTAGTGGAATGGTTCAGTAAGTTTGGGGTCCCTGCACAGATCCATTCTGATCAGGGCCGCAATTTTGAGAGTCTGCTTATCCAGCAGCTTTGTGGGATTTATGGGATTCAGAAGTCCCGCACTACGCCACATCATCCCGCTGGTAACGGCCAATGTGAACGTTTTAATCGGACCCTTCACAATTTGTTGCGTACCAGTATCCAGGAAGAGAGACTGAGCTTCCTGTGTGCCTCAAGTCTTGTTCTGCTATAATACCACACCCAATCAGTCTACTGGTGAGTCTCCATTTTATTTAATGTTTGGTCGAGAGGCTCGACTGCCAGTGGATTTTCTGTTGCGGAGAATTCAGGAGCCAGTTGCGGGTCCTGTTCATGAGTGGATTCTGGACCATCAGACTCGCTTGCGAATGGCATTTGAGGGGGCGGGCCCAATAATGGTTAAGGCTTGCTGCAACTCGCAGAAAGGAGCTTCATGATCAGAAGGTGCAAGGTGAGCCATTGAGAGAGGGTCAGTTGGTGTACGTGCATGACTTTAGTGCATGGGGGCGTCATAAAATCCAAGACCCGTGGAGCTCAGTGGTTCACCAAGTTTTGAGGGCACCTAGAGAGGGAGAGTCAGTCTATATGATTGTACCGGTTGGGAAGGTCGGCAAGACTAGGCAGGTACACTGTTCTTTGTTAAAATTGGTGGTACATCAGAATGCTCCTCGTCCTGTTTCTCCTGATGACACTGTGTGTAATGATCTTCCCTTTCCTCATGACCCCTCTCTGGAGAATGAGTCTTATGGTGAGGATGATCCTTTGATTCTGGCTCATGAACCTCCTCCAAGCTCTTGTCCTCTGCCAGTTGCCTGCCCAGACACAGGCGCTCCAGCCACCATTCAGCTGTCGGCTTTAGAGTCGAGTCGGCCACTTGGTGTGCGCCATCCTGTAGTGATCTCAACAGTGGTGACACATTCACCACCTGTAGTCCCGGTGGGTTCTGCTTTGAGTAACCGAGACAGTGGTACAGTAATGGTACGTAGAACAGCACGAACCACAGCCGGGCATCCCACCAATGTCCATCACTTGCCGCAATCTGTGGGGGAAGTTGTCCAGGGGGACCGTGGCTTTGTGTGCCATGCAGCTTTTGCTGTATTCAGTTTCAGGTATGAACGCTATACACTAAGTTTTCTGTGATCATTGCTTCGGGTACTTATTGTTGCCTGTTATAGTTTTCACTTAGAGTTTTGGGTTCCCATTTGAACAACATTGCCCTACTGGTGTCGGTAAGTGGCTCGTTTCCTGTACTTCTTGGTGGTAACCGGGAGTGCTAGTGGTTGTTCATCTAACATTTTGGGACAGGTATGTACTTTTTATTTAGTACATTCAGAATTCTTTGTGGTATGTACCTTTTGATTGTTCCATTCTGATTATAGAAACTGTGGGTGCTGCAGATGTGTGCATGAACGCTGCTGCTTTACTTCATTTTGTTTTGCTTTGCTTTATCTTGCTCTTTGCTTTGTTTCGCCTTGCTTTGCTTCATTTTGTTTTGCTTTGCTTTGTCTCTCCTTGTTTTGCTTCATTTTGTTTTGCTTCGCCTTATGCTTTTGTTTTGCTTTGTTTTGCTTTGCTTTGCCTGAATGTTGCCTTGTTTTGCTTCAATTGCTTGGCTATATTAACTTTGCTTTGCATCAGCATTGCTTGCATTTGCTTTGTATTAACTCTGCTTTGCATGAATATTGCTTTGCATGAGTACTGCTGTTTTTGTTTTATTGGTTTGTTTTTGCTCTACTGTTAGTGGGTAAATATATGCATCATGCCTCACTGCTATGTTGCATGACTGTTGCTTTGTTGGTGGGTTGCTTTGCCATATTGCTGCTGTGCATGCATTTCTGGCTGAAAACTTGTTTTCAAATTGTAAGTTGTTCCTCTCTCTCTCTCTCTCTCTCTCTCTCTCTCTCTCTCTCTCTCTCTCTCCCCTTTCTATTTTGCTGGTTGTAAGTATTTTAATTACATTTCCAAATCTTGTAGAGCTGTGAGCTAAAGTTGGTGGCAGTGTGACGTGTTGGAGGTTTGTTTCCCTTTCCCGTGTGCGTGTTGGTCACCCGCTGATGCCGATTGTCACAGTGAATTGTGTGTGGGGGTGTGATTCACGTGTGTTTGGGGTGACTCTTGCTGGGATATTCATCCCCTTCTCTCTTCTAGTCTGCCATCCACTGGTAAGCTCCAGCTCCAAGTTGATGATTGTAGATTTTAATGTGCATCATTTTTAGTGTAGTAGTTCCTTGATGTTGCAACTATTTTTTACTATTGTTATGAATAAATTTTGAATTACTATATGATGTATGATTGTCTGAGTGAATAAACGTTTGTGTACGAAATCCACACCTCTTGCCTGTTCAGTGAACAAACCTGAGTGCCTTAGTTAATTTAATAACTAGGGTTGTTTATTTCCTTGGGTGCAATTCCCAAGGTGGCGTAATTGGCTACAGTTGTTAAATCAAGGTATTGGCGGAGTTTGAGCCAGCCCCCTTCACCTCGCCACACATAAATTCCATATCGCACAGCGCTGTGTTATAAATGACAGTAAATGTGATTTTGGAGCCACAGGTCGCACATCACTAGCGGAATCTGACACAGCTTGCTGAAATTCTATCCACCTGACCGATGCTGATGCAGACTCATTTAAGGATGCCACTGCGGCCGGTGTTAAACATGGTGATTTAAGTCCCTGACTTATTATCAGCCTGGAAAAACATTCCAGATAATGCTATAAATGTCCTCCATCCAAGAAGGCCATTTATTGAGCTATGAGGAGATTTTATTGACAGACATGACCTTCTATGCTGAATGCTCCCCAGTTCCCTTGGGCAAAATAAAAATAAGTCAGGTTGGCTATACAGTACACATGCATTGTAACCCTTATTGTCTGCTCAATTATGTGGTAGTCAAATTTTGAGTCAATATGTCATTTGAAAAATTTGACAAATTTAACCTGATTGAACCTGGTTGACTCTACTCCTCAGGTAATTTATGATTTTTTAAATTTTTTATGAAAAAGTGCGTTAGATGATGCTGCTTTTAAAAAGTATGACTTTTGAATTGTTTTGTAGCAAGCCCTGAAAAATAGGTTGAATGATTGCTGAAAAACATTGGTGCTGTTGTACCACCACATCAAAATATAGCACTTTCTATGACTACCCTCCCCCCCCCCCCCCTTTTTTTCCAGTTTGGTAAAACCAATATCTCCACCATTTGGAAGAGGCAAAATAAATTGTTGAAAACTTCCAATGCAACTGGGTCAACTTTTCAGTATATTGTACTGTAGTACATATATAGAGTGTCATGATCAATTTTACTCAGCTGCTGACAGACATGGCTGAGTTACAGCAGAAATCAAACGTGAGCATTTACTGTCTACAGAACTGTGATGTATAAAATATGACCCATTCTTGATACACCACAGGCTTTGCTCTGATTAGACTGTTGCCTTGCAGACATGTCCTACAAGATTATACCTGTCATTTTGACATTTCTCAAAGAGCAGATATCAACTCTACAAACTGATTCTCCAGCAGAAAATATGTTATTTAATAAAAAGTTTTATCGGTTCATCAAGGAGTCATTGAGAGTGCAACATGCATACATATTTAAAAGCGGAGAAAAAACAAACAAACATAGATGATCTAATTAGTAAGGATAGTTCATACAGTTACAGGTCTCAAATGTCGCACCTTGGCATCGTGATCAATAGTACATGTAAAGCATGCTGGCAATTTTCCCAGATAGCAAAATCTTTTTTCCTGAGGTACATATTTACAACAATGTCAAATCAAAGAGGAATAATTGTAAACCTGTTTAACTTAATTATATTTACTGCTAATAAACTTCTCAGAAATGACTGAAATACATAATTCAAATGATTTATGCTGAATAAACATGTTGTTTGGATGGAAAAAAAGAAAAAAAAACAGCGACAGTGTGGTTAGCGTATTTTCCTTTGATTTTTTTTTTTCAACACCTTAATTAGACAATCCTAGCAAGGCATATTAATCTATATATTTATACCTGTATATTATATATCTGGCCACGACTTTGTTTATGGAATTTAATTCCACACACATTGCACACACATTTAATAAATGTGTTGAATTTTGGAATTAACCAAACATTTTACGTGTTACTGTGAAGTGTGCGTAATGAAGGCGTGAGATCACGTTTAGTAACTCGATTTCATTTGCATACTTATAAGCGCGTATGGAAAAGTGTATAGCGCCATCTGTTGAATTTTTTTTTTGTTGTATGATATAAGTGTGTATTTACATTTAAATTTCAAACTAGCATATCCTCTCTTCCTGTGGGCCAACTGCGATGAAACAAAGTCTATATGTCACCTCAAGCTAATTGCTGAAAAACACCTGTGAAAACCCCATTACAGTTCAGCAGTTTTTACATGATGTGTGCATGAACAAACAGACAGATTTCAAAAGTTATCTTGATGTTTTCATCCCTCGTCCTCCAAATTATTTTTTGCAAATATGTTCATGTACATACAGTTTTATACAGTTTTATTCTATATATATATATATATATATATATATATATATATATATATATATATATATATACACACACAGTACCCCTATGTCAATGTTTTTTGTTTTGCCATTTATTTTCTACATTCTTGAACAAACAACAAATATTTGAATTAAATACATTCGTCATTACGGTTTACCACTCGAACAATTGTGGAACAGTTCTTGCAAGAACAGTGGTAGTGTCACGAAAATGCATTTTGTTTTCTATAGTGGTGACATACAGTACTGTACGGGTGTGTTTATTTTTACTTGGGGGTCAGGCATGTGTAACCAACGTTGATCTTGGAAATTAGGTAGTACAAGGGGGATCTAGCTACATTTTATTAACCATCAGTAATATCATAGCAACAAACTAGCAACACCTTAGGAACCATCTAGAAAATGACTGCAATCACCTAGCAACATGATACTAGCTAGCTGGAGTAGCATAGTAACCACCGAACAACACCCTAACAATCACAATGCATTTGCTAGAAACCTTTGAATCATTTAAAAATGTTTAATCTTTAAAAAAATATATATTATTTTAGTTTGTACACAATGATAGAAGCATAATTGTGGAAAGTTTAACTATTTAAAATCAATAACAACAAAACACTAAAATACTGTCCAGCTATTTTAGCATTTTTCTCAAACTGTAAGACCGACTTTGTGGAATTGAACCTTCAAGCTTTGGATTTGTGGTTCTTATTGTTCGATATATATATATATATATATATTTTTTTTTTATGGTTTCAATAATTTTCTCAGGAAATTTCCACACAGAAAACGTTGTATATCATTTATCCAAAAGTTCCTGTTTTCTTGTTCATTGATTATTCTGGCAGTACTTCAAGATCGGATACTTCCTTAAAGATGGCAGGCAACCATCGATCACAAACTGAAGGATGCATGAATTGAGTTGAAGAGTTGACGAGGCTTCACTTAGAGTTTTCTCAAAGCAGCATCATAAATTCTCCAGTTGTTGGTTTCTTTTTTTTCTGTTAAGCAACCTGGAATACTTAAGCTAATTATGTTTAGCTTAAGAAGGGGCACCATTAGTACTTTAAATCAGTGCTAGGGATTATAAGGTCTGTTCCACTCTTTTGCAAAGAGACAGAAAGTCTCTAAATGTAATTACTTGCGAGTTTTGAAGTGGAACTGATTGGAAATAAAAATGCTGCATCATCCAAAGTTCTGAAAGTTTTTAGTCGAATGAGTAAAGTGCTACTATCAAATTACCTTGTTGCAGTTTTTACTTTGGCTTTACAGTATAAACAGGCTGTATATACCCGCATGGCTATGCAAAGTCATCAAGGAAATTTTAATAACGATACAGTTCAATTAAAATCATGACCCGTTAACGGCCAAAAGAGCTGACGTTCTGTTTTTTTTTTTTTTTTTCTTCTTTTTTAATCTCATCTCAAACTTTTCACTTTGAAGTCAATTTACATCCATTAATCATTTTGGACCATAAATATTTTAACTTATACTTTATGCTTAAATATACATCAGCTCGCCGGCTACTTCAAACAGAATAAATAGGAAATTAAAACTGATGTTATCAGCCATGAGACTAACAAAGAAGGAAAACATCCTTGCATGAATTCGTTTTTCTTAACAAAGCTTTTTGAAGAAATAACTATTTGGGATATTATGTCATGGTTTGTAACGTTAATGCTTAATTATATAGCGTGCATACCTGTATACAAAAATGTATCAGAAAGGGAGGTATGTTTAAAAAAAAAAAAGTGAATGAATTAGTATAAAATGAAAAGTATATATAATATATACACGAAAGCATGGACTGGCTTCATGTACAGTATCATGAGTTATGTAATTCCTTATTTCATATGGTATAATAAGGATCTTTGGTCTACTTGTCAGGTTGGTTGGATCTAAATTATAAATATACAGTACGAGTGGAATGTTTGGACACAAGTTTGGATGTATTTTCCTAATTTCACAGAACAATATGAATATTGTTTTTTCCAAAATGTGAAAAGCACAAATTGTATTAAGTTAATAAATAACAACAACAACAACAACAACAACCAGTTGTTATTTTAAGACATGAAGGGCAGCTGCTCTGAAATAGTTCTTGTAAGAACAGTATTGTGTCAAGTGCATTTGCAAAACCCATCAAGCACCATGATGAAACTGGCTCTCATGAAGACCTTCCCAGGAAATCAAAGCAGGACCTCAGAGTAGAGTCCTTATGAAGGCTTTACAGAGTAAGTAGCAAGTGTTCAAAAGAGTTCATTGAATACTTTGGATGCCTTCAGCATTGTTTTACAATGTGGAAAGAAATAAAAATCAGGAACGTCCATGGAATTACAAGGTCCAAACTTAATACAAACAGACTAGTGTGTATTGCCTGATTTAATGCAGAACGCTTTTGTTCTGTTTTGTATCACTTGATAGAAAGGGTGCATCAAGTAGGGCTGTGCAATTTAATCAATTATGCATTATTTATTTAAATAAACTTTCAAATGATAAATGATCTAAAACTGACAAATCCCTTAGGAATACACCACAGTTTGAACATTAGAAAACAAACTGCTTTCATCTTCCACCAATACTCCTGTTTTATGAGATCATCACTTGATGTGTGGAGTTGAAGATAGGCAGTAAAAAAAAAAAAATCTTGCATTATTTTTGAGACATGACATTTAAACTAACAACATCACATGCTATACAGCATTTCCATCATTTTAAAATATTTTAGGTAGTAGTTTTTATTACTTTAAAAATCGTAAGAAGTCTAGCTGCTTGAGACTAAGCAGTGAAATGCAATGCTACTGAACCGAAAATATTAATGTCCAAAATGCATATCATATCAAATAGCTAGTCACAATGGCTGTAGTGTCATGTTCAGGGTTAGGGTTAGGTCATCATCATAGTCCAAAAATCCATGAAAGTTGCATTCTGTACGTGGATGAGAATGGGAAAGTCAGCCAAAGAGATTCTGGTCTTTAAAGTTCCTCAACCTCTGCCACAGTACATCTAGTTTATACCATGCCTAAATTACATGCTTGTACGTCTTTATTGCCCATTATTATTTTCCTTCATACCGTCACACTTTTTTAATTCATCTACAGTAGATCTGTTCTAAATATAAGGGCGCTCAAGTCAAACCAAGACTTGTTATGAACGTTCTATGGAATGTAAGCACGAAACTGAGAAAACCGACATTTGGGAGAAGAATATGATGTAACTCCGAGTAAAATTTGAACGGGGCAAATGTTTTAAAGAAGGCCATATTGCCCTGGATGACGACCCAGGATGAGGTGGCTCGGAGCCCTCTGCAGCCGTTCCCGTGAACCTTTGTTAGCCCCTCGTAAATCGATGTAGAAATCGTCGCCAACTTGCGGAAGAGATGCACTGGAAACCACATGTTTGGGCTATTAAAGGAGTTCCTGGGAGGCCAGCGTTTCAGATGTGAATCAGCCAGTCAGAAGCTTCTACGCTTCATATCTGACAACTTGTTCATTTCGCCATTTTACTGTATACTAAATGTTGTTTTTGCAACTGTAATCCTCCCTACTACCAAGCTACAAAATAACACCAAAATAGTGCATCTGTTTTATTTGTATATCGTTTTAGAAAATATGATCTGTTCCTACTGAATAATATATCCATATTCAGGTAGATTCCTAATGTAGATATTTCCTCACGTCAGGATGATAGAATATGGCAGCAGTTTCCCTCTGAACAATTTGACACACGGCACCCTCATCTAATCTTTATCAGAGGCTTTCGAGGTAATATTGGAGCGCTTGAAAATTACAGGGGGTCAAGCCAGGCACCACCTTCGTCATGATCATCAAATCTGACATTTTAAAGGTGCCGACTGCTTTATTTTTATTCTTTGTTCCATCATAGAGGTGGAGGGGGCATGTGGAAGAAGCACGAAGAGAAGGAGGAGACATAGAGAGACATACTGTAGGAGGTTCAGTGGGGTTTTATTAGATGGATTATGGACGGTCACACTGAGGAACTCATTTACATTCTCTCAGCAGGACGCATTCACATGCATTAATAGATATGCGAGATCAGAATGTTTCTCTCCCTGTCTCGCTCGCCCTCTCTCGCTCGGTGGCAGATGGAGTGTCATATGAACTGTGCAGTCGTTCGGACAGCAGTATAAGTGTCCTGTTAACCCACAGAATCGGAGAAAATTAATTTCGAAGTAGCTCGTTTCTCATGCCATCCACTCCACTCATTTATTCTCCTTCCATCTCTCTTACTCTTCTTCGTCCAACATTATGCAGTAGACATCTATCAGCATAAGCCGGTGAATTCTTTTCCAGACATCACATACTGTAGATGTTTGTTTCTTTTTTTCCTTTCTCTCAACACGTTTTTTTTTTTTTTTTTTTTTGGTACCAAATGGTACCTGTAGTACAATCGTATACTGTATAGCACCATGTTTTTTTTTTTGTTGTTTTTTTTTAATAGTATCATTGTACTGATTTTCTTAAACAGTATAGCACACAAACCACACTACGGTGCATGTTTCTAATATTGTGCATACTTTGAAACAATACTCCATGTACTATAGTATGGTTCTACCATGTACAGTAGTATAGTACTATGGAACAAATATCAGGAAACTGAAAAAAATATTGTATGCATGTTTATGCACCATAATGCTAATACAGTATTCATATACCTTATTATGGTACCACACTATACCTGTATGCCTGTATAGTGTAATAGCATATCAGTAGTATGCATTAACATACCTAATATATGATACAGTATGTACACACATACCATATACAGTATACCTGCTAACCCATGGTAGCTACTGTGGTACCCCATAAGAGTGAACCCATGGCGTTCACCAAATTCGTGCGATACACAGGGCATTGGTGGCTCAGCGGTACAGTAGTTGTCTTGTCTGCTACTGTATGTGGAAGACCCGGGTCTGATTCTTACCCAATGTCCATCCACCGGATGCAGTGCCGGTCTCAAGCTCGGATAGTTAACTGCAGAACGGCCGAAGGACCAACAACTATTGGAGTGCTCTACAGGATGTCCCAAAAAGATTTCACATAATTTGAAACATGAATATCTGATTAACTTCTGTACATGTCCTAGGCAAACGAAATTAAATAGGCTTAATGTAAAAAAAAAAAAAAGGTTTATTAATCAAAACAACATAGTCAAACAGATATAGATTTTATAACCGATTTAATAAAGCTTCAGAAATGTTCAATATGCACACCGCCTATGACACGACACACGTCAAGTCCAGCTCCTGCTTGAGTTCCTCTAGGCTTATAGGAAGATGGAGGATAAGGACCAGTCCAGTTTTAACACATCTCATTAAAATGTGAGATCATTTGGGCAAGAATTGGCTACGTTGTTAGACTACGGAATGATGTCAAATGTTTTGGGACACCCTGTATAAAGTCCTATGGTGCTTTCAGGGAGTAATTCAGTACCACTTTATACTTCAAATAAGTATTAACAATTATTGTAGCACATTTTTTTTCACTCAGCTTCACCTGGGAATAAGTTAATACATAATAAAACTATATATATTTTTTTTTTATTGAAAGTTGTTATTATTCATTACATTTTGCATGATCATCCCAAATTTGGCATATTAGAAAAAATGCTTTTGGACTATCCCTACGTGCAAACTATTAAACCCAACTGGCCTGGAAAATCTTCAGAGATCAGCAGTTTCTGAATTAATCAAACCAGCCCATCTAGCACAAGCATTTATGCCATGTTTAAAGTCACTGTGATGCATGGCCCAATAATTTCTTCCCAGCAGCAAGTACACTTTCAGAGGCACAGAGATTAGAACCGCACTCATGGAAAGATTTCACAACGATGCGCTTATATCACAAAGCTAAACTGTAGATCGGATACAAGCTGTATTATAATTGGGATTGAAATAGAATTTGATTTGGAATTCCACGCATAAATAAGGCGATTATACGGTGGAGCTGGAGATCAGCATTGGTGGAATATCGGATGGATGGTGCCTTTATTACGACGACATTGCAAAAGACTGAGACGGGCGTCCAAACATACATTGAGAACGTTTAAAAGTAGACTTCTCAAGACAACACAAATCAAGGTCAGTCATTCCTGATCCTGATAACGAAAATTACTAGCCCTTTATTCACCAGCAATATAGTCTTTCGCTCATAACCACTTTGACTTTGTTCCTACACAGTTCAGTTCACATTTATCCATCCAGTCCACAATTCACATTTATGAATTTCCTTTCAAGAACACGAGATGGCCGAGTCTGTGATTGACAAGTAAGGGCAACTGTTAATGTATACTCTATAGGGATTTCATGAACGCGTAATGCACACTTAATATCCCGAACACATTCTTTGGGCTTTGGCAAATCCCACCGAGCTGCTAAGCAATATGAACGATGTAATACCTGAATAAACATGTGCCCAATACTGGATTAAAGTGCCCCTGAAATCAAAATTGGTTTCAGAGCATTTAGCACATGTCCATTAGTCTTATTGATGGGACTGTCTTCACTAAACATCTTGGAGATATTCTCATTTTCATTTTATGGTTCGTCCTCCTGGGAAAACAATACAAAAAAAAAACTTTTTATCATGATTTATTTTTGCGCATATCTCCATAATCTTCGATTAAATGCTCTCTGGAACCAGATGCTCTAGACCCCCCCCCCCCCCCCCAAGTCTTGCTCTGCAGTAGCAGCGTTAGCTCTCTAGACACTTTCGGAGCTTATGTCATGAATACATCACAGTGTTCCCTGGAGACAAAACATTAGAAACTTAGAGGCATCAACATCCGAAAATGTCACCTTGCTGTGTTGTTTGGGGCCAGAACCGAAAGAATAATGGCTCTGACTTTAGGTTTTATTGCAAACTAGCATTTACTGCAGGTTAAAAAAAAGAACTTTGGTTCAAAAAGATAAGATTAAAGGACTGGACTGAGGCGATCATCAGAACTGCTTGTGTTTGTACTGTAGAACACACTTCTTAACAGGTATAGCTGGGCAGTCGTGGCTCAGTAGTACTGTAGGTTTTAATCTGGCATTTTTTGAGGTCCATCCATTCATCCATCCATTATCTATAGCACGTATCCTGAGTAGGGTCACCGGGAGTTTGGACCCGATCGCATGGAACTGGGGTGTAGGACATTTTGAAATGAAAGGCCCAGGTCGAATTCCCAAACCCCGGCCACTGGATACAACAAACCAGGCTAACGCTTGGGCCTCCACCAGGGCTCCACTCACAATAAATGACACCTTGTTTTGCATTTTTTTTGGTGCAGGTACAGTATTATTCTGCGTTATTCCATTTCCATTCCAAATGTAAACTCCCCACTGTCGATTAAACACTTCCAGAGCTCATTTGAATCCAACTGGGTGTAGAGTGTTCATCTAGTTAGTTTAATACCAGGGGGTTTTGTTGTGGTGGTTTTAATAGAAAAAAGGTGGCTAACCCATCACAGGGCACAAGCACACACACATATACACCTAATCATACTGTACAGTATAGGTCATTTTGAAATGCCAATGCCAAGTTACACTATCTGTCCTTGTTTGGCCTGTGAGAGGAAACCAGAGTACCCACCAAGCAGGAGGAGAAAGTGCCATCTCTACAGACAAAGCCCTGATTCAAGATTCAAACCACCAGCTGTAAAGCAGTGAATTGACCGCCGTAACCACTAATCCTAGTTTTGCAGGTGTGGGAATCCAGTATGTCTCTTCCTCAAACTTACCATCAATACAATTCCATCTTTGTCTACCATCTGTAGCTCCCCATCAGTAAGATGAAGTATTTAAGAAAAAGCCTCTACAGTGTGCTTGATATTTGGCTAGATCGCTAAGGTACTGTCATTTTGTAAGCTTCATTGTAGTGGTGCTGAGTAAACAGTTCAGTGTACACCAACACATGGAATCAAATTACTGCTAAAAGCCATTTCAATGAGGCTTGAAGATCTTTCCCACCCCCACCCCATAATGCCTGAATATAAATTCCACGAAATGAAGTGAACACAATATTGGCTGCTTACAGTATTAATGTAAACAACATAGGGGCAGGATGAAGCAAGTGCTGCCAAGGAGCAATAACCATCCTGTCGAACAGATTCCCAACAACGAGTGGATCTGATCCAGACAACTCACCACCCTATTTAGTACCTGGCTGCCAAAGAATCATGGACCTCCTGTTGGACAAAATCTCTAGTACAAATGGACATGATCCAACCATCCCAACCCTTTTTTCGACACTCTCTAGTGCTACTGACATCTCTAAATTGGCTCATTCATATTGTGCTAATCAACAGGATGTCAGCTCTTTATGCCTGGCTTGAATGTTGAAGGAAAAATTTCTGAAAGGAGCCGTTCACAATAGTGGTTATGTCTTCTCGGACTTGCCTGTGGCAAATTCCATATGAATGTCTGGACTGAGTATAATGACACATATAACTGTGAATCATATTTATGGCATGTGTTGCAAAAAAAAAAAATTTATTGCTGGTTTTTCCAAGCAAACCCAATTTCCAACAAATTTGATTTTCCTCATGCGATATATGTCATGATTTGATTAATGAATTTGGATACAAGCTACATTCACATCAGGCGTTCTCAGCTTGGGAAGATGTTCTGCATATGAGATTTAAGCTAAACACCAAGTTCAATCTTAAAAGCAATCAATCACCACTGACTGGATGATGAAACATGAGAAGCATCTTTAAACTGCAATGGTGTTCTTGTCTGTTTACGTTCTCCTTGAACAATTTTTAACTATGATGCCTCACTGGCCAGGTAACAGATTGAAAGACTCCATGTTACGTTCTTGCCAGTAGAAGTTTCGTTATTTTTCAACAGCGTGACTGGGGAAAAGGTACTGTTTATTGTTTGAATTTGCATAGAAACAGAGCAGCAGATGGGCGTTGGATGTGTTGGAGCTTTCACTTTCAGGGACGTGCAGTTTTTTTTTTTTTTTTTGGGGGGTCCTATAAAATTATAACACAATAATCCACCATAGGCGATTTGCAGAACAGATTTACTTAACTGTTGCAAGGTAAAGATGACCTTACAGACTAAATAATGCTATGAATTGAAGTAAAGCTGGACTTTACTGAACACTTGTGTTGCACTGCTTGGGAGCCTCAAACTGATTTCATTTGAATGAAATATTTTGGTGTATATATACAGTAGGTGCATATATGTTCAATTGTCACGTCGGGGCTGTTCTTCCCACCTGGTTTCCTCCAGGCGTTCCAGTTACTTCCCACAGACATGCAGATTAGACTAATTGGCGTTCCCAAATTTCCCATAGTGTGAATGTTGTCCGGAGGTCCAACCACAGTTGAACAAAATGGAAATAAATTCAGTGGTCACCATTGGCCTCCATAGTCCCTAGCTTGACTACAAAGGTTCCCAGATGGATGGATGGACTGACCAACTGAAGCAACCGCAGATCATAATACTGCCTCCAGAGGCTTCAATAATGGGCACTATGGATGAAGGGTGCATCGTTTTATGACCTTCCCTTCCCTGACGCTGCCATCTCTCTGGAACTGGGTCAAACTGGACTCATTAGACCACAAGCCATTTTTCAATTTCTCCCTAGCAAATAAAACTCAAGTTCAATTTAACCCAAAACCCTTTTTTGAGGTTTTCTTTGCTTGGGACAATGCTGTGAGAACTGTCTAACTGGGTATAAGTGTATTCTACAGTTTACTTGCTACTCCAACATCCTACATCTTCTCATGCATGAGGCAGCTCTCGAAGACTTTTCTCAGCAAGGAATAAAAAAATCCCATTATTTTTTTGACAGCTATTGTCTTGTTGTGTTGTGCGCTCATTAAAACCAAAAGAAAACACTTTCATCCCTACCCAAGGGAAACATAAAAGCCTGCATGTTTGTGTTGCTCTTAAAATCCAACTATCAGACACTCAAACCCTAGAGGTTTGGGTAAACAGGATTAGTCTTGTTTTATACTTCCATTGTTTACCAGTTTGTCGAGCAGTTTTGGGGAACATGTTGCCAAACCGAACTCTTCACCGAGGCAATGTTTATTAGGAAGACACACTGTAGGGACCTTAATGAAAAATGCTCAGAGATTTAAAGAAGGTTAATAAAGCATCAAATTAAATCTGCACACCTTGCATCAAGACTATCGAGGAGGATGCTGGTGCGAGTATGGCTCATGAATACTATCTCAGCCTTGCAGGGATTTTTTCTCTCTCGCCCATTACATAATCAAATGAATAACTTGAAATTATTAGGACCGAGTGTGAAATATATATATATATATTAAGGGCTGCAGTGTACAGTTTATAACATATATAGTGTATAATTATGGTGGCCTGGCAAGTCTTTAAGAAATCAAATACATACAGTATAGTTCTAAAAACTACAGTAAATTAAATAACAACAGCAAAACCCATGGTTATGTTTAATAATGAAAGTAATTTCCACATGCACAATGTAAAGAGAACTTAATTGACCGGGACTAAACAGCTGCGTAGCCTTAAGAAAACCGCTAATCACTTAGGCTAATCGGAAAAAAAAGGCTTCAATGTGCCAGGGATCATAAAGAATAGACTGTGGAGCATTAGAAAAGCGTCACATGGTCATGGGTGTCCCATGGGCACTGAACACAATGACTCTCCAAAATCCACTCGAGTGTGTCCTGACAGATATTCAAGTGTTTTTTGACACAGCTAATCAAGAGAACACTCCAAAAAAAAAAAGAAGACCAAGAAACGAGACGACAGGTGCATCGTGGTCAATGAGTTGTGTGTGTCGGGTTGGAGGTGAAGAGCGCGGTTATTATCTCCAAGGAGTGAACCTAGTTTTTCCCGCACACCAATGCTACCACAGGCGCTATGGGGGAAAGATGATAAATAGCTTGTACTTGACAGTTTAAACATGCAATCAGTTTCTCCTCGCAGTCCCTCTCCTGAGAGACCTCGCACCTGCTGCGGGGTCAATATGGAGAGGCTAATCATCTGGAGAGAAGCGCTTAAGTGCACAAAGTTGGAGGAAATGAGTGCCGCAGATAAAGCCCCGACAGTCGCTCACCCCTGATTTGCACCTCATTAGCTCACAGGAATTAAACTCACATCTCTGTGGCAAAACACATAAATAATAAAGTCTATGACTAATTTCGGCTTTAATGGCTAAAGGTGGTCATTTTATTAACGTCATAAAGCAGAGGAAGGCTGTGTGCGTGATCACGGAGGTGGAGCCTTCGATACGTGATTAATCACGGAGTTTAGTTGCATAGAGGCCATAAAGACAGTGAAGACCATAAAGCAGGCTTTTAGAGGTTTTAGACCCTTGACAAAAGTACAAGAGTGTTGTTAGTCATCCAGAAATTTCAAGCGATCTTCATTACCAAACAGCATTTTGGGTATTGTAGGACACCGTTAACTGAAGAAAAAGCTTTTTGCATACAGGTATGTACTGTATATGCATTCTTAAGGCGGCACAGTGGCTTAGTGGTCAGCACTGTCACCTTGCACCTCCAGGATTCAGGTTCGATTCCCAGAGGTCCTATCATGGTCGTAAAATGGGAATAAATACAATAGTAATCACCATTGGCCTTTATGGTCCCTAGCTGAATTACAGCGGTTCCTACAGTAGATGATGATAATTATGACATGCAATAGTCTTGACATTAGAATGATTTGTTAATGACGTACAGTATTAAGTCTCATTTGATATCTAATTCTTCTACCACTGTACTGTAGCATAAGTCTACACACGAGTCCTTGTTTTTGGCACGGAAATTATTTCGCATAATGTTATATTTCATGTGCTTAATATGACATTTTAAATTCTTTATGCGTTTGTTCATGTGCAGACAAAGGTATTGTTTTATTCATGTTGCTCAGAGATGCCGTTTATCAAACCCTACGAGTCGAATGACGCCGATTTTCGGAGATAAAACTATCTGTGACCGGTGCCTGATTAATGGAGCAGTGAGAGTTAAACACAACAACGTCATATCTGGCTTCCTTGTGGGCACAATAGTAATAAAATGAGGTTGAATTGTTTTCTTTGTTTTTTTTTCTCAATTGATTATAATTCTATTCTCCAGTTTCCTCAACCCATTAAATGCTGCATATATAATATGTATGTAATATATCCCCATCACACATGGTTCTTTATACCAGCGCCGCTGCATAATCGTCTCCTGGTCAGCGGTGTGTGTCGTGAAAAAGGCCACACAAGATACATTTCACTGCTCATAAAACAGTTTGGAACTTTCATGCAGCCATTAATAAAAAACCGAGACAAACTGGGAAATACAATTCAGTGCATCTTTGCAATGCAACAGCTCCCGGGTCATAAATTCCAGCAGCAACGGGTCAAACAATGGCTTCTACACGAGGCCCCTGATGCAGAATCGCTGAACTATGAGGATTAATCACAGATATATCGTGCAAATGCATCTGGCAGGCCAAACAGTAGCTTACCACCACACTGGTGTACAGTAGAGTAGGTGTAGCAAGGTGCATAATCCTCCCAGTCACAGTCACTACAAAGAACGAAGCATGAAGCATTATACAGTATATTTGTCGGATTTGTCGGATTTGGATTTGGATTGCCACGCATATGGCACTTTCCATATGAATATCCTAAAGATTCCATTTGAGAAAACTCACAACAAAAAGTGCTGCAGTAATCATAAAAGTTTTCCCGTGCTTGTTTCTGTTTCCGTGTTGTTTAGTTTAAATTCATTTGCTTTAAAGCACCAATATCAAAATCAATTCCTAGTGATTTTATAAAGCTTAATAGAACTATAGAAGAAATTCATTCACCCTAGTCAGGGTTGTTGTAGATTTTCATAGGCTACCCATAGGCCATGAGATGGGAATACACTCTCGCATGTGTTTATGACCATTTATGACCATCCACCCAATATTCCCATGAATCTTTTCAATAATTTCAGCTACAGTAAATGTTCTATTAGACCAGACTACCCCATCCAGCCTTCACTCCCCACAAGCATCAGTGAGCCTTGGCTGCCCATGACCCAGTGGTTCCAGTTCACCACTTTTCCTTCCTTGGACCGCTTTTGATAGACTGTGAAAATCCCAAAAGAGCTGCAGTTTTGGAGTTGCCCTGACCCAGTCCTCTAGCCGTCCCAATATGGCCCTTATAGCACAGTAGCTACAGTTACGATATTTCATTGGAACGTCACCGAGAAGTGAGTAGGATATTGTATATTAAGGAGCAAGCGGACATTTTGACCTTGAAATTGATGTGTTGGAAGCAGAAAAAAAATATCAAGTGAAGGATTTGACTGACGTCTAAATGACTGGATCGGAACAACAAGTGTGAGAAACCCATTAGAAACCAAACATATATGGAAAGAACAAGCTAAAAACTCAACACGGTCAGAAAAAGAGCCTTCGTTTAAAAAGAATAGGAAAAAAAAATAAGAAGAGTAAATAACCCCCCCCCACCTCCATAATAGGATTAACTGGGCTGAATATTATCCCAGTTGGCGCGCATTTTCCAAAAAGCTTAACATTCTTATACAGTAAGCAACTTGGAATGTTGCGTCAGTGATACAGGGATCAAATGGTTATAATAAATAAAGCAGCTTAAAATGAAATCTCTGAAAAGTTATATTTAGCAAGAGATCATCTTACAACTTACAACAATACTGTAAAAAACAACAACAAAAAAGTTTGATACAGATTGATGTTCGGGAGTTTTAGATTTTACAGCTTTAAAGCTGTAATCGACTCTCAGGAGGCCTTGGATACAGAGCTGGCCCAGCGAAAGTAGAAATAATACATCAGGAAGAGATTCCAGAAAAAAGCACACATGAAAGTAAATAAAAATCGAATTTTACTGTACTATTTCCCAACATTGAGCTTGTGTTTGTTTGCTTCAGTTTACACTACTTGTTGCATTTCATTTGCCTATTATGTATTACGAAACGAGTGTGAAAAAGTTTTTACCACTTCCAGAATATTGGTGATTTAACATCATGGACAGGACACATGAAAATAAAATATAATAATAAAAAATAAATAAAAGATAGTGTAGAGCCAGGGCTAAAAACACACTGCTAGAGGCTATCCAGCTTTCCATTTCCATTCATTCCCAACTGGTATCTCAGTATGAGAAAAATAAAAATGACACTGGCCAAAGGGGAGAAAAAGAAGGATTGTGGCTTAGCATTGCCAAGCAAAAACCATTTTCTTTACCCCAAGCACTCCTCCCTGCTTCACAAAAATAAAACGATCTATCCCAGGGTCTATGTATTTATTTACATCAGAATCTGAGCATTATCTATATGAAATATATATATATATATTTTTTAAGTCTAATTTACATTAAAGAAATCATCTCTTGGGATGTTCATTTTTAAACAATTTGTCCTTGATTAATTGCTATTAAGAATTAACCAGATTTACAATATAATAACTAGTAATGTTTGTTCTGCATCATATTTCTCCATATCTTTTCACTTGGACACCACATGGAACTTCCTACTCAGGCATACTGTAGTATTGGACATTTTCTTTTCTTTTAGAATGAGGACAAACAATATCAACAACAATATTTTTGACGGTGTTATTTTTTTTTTCATGTATTCTGTTTATGTAAACTATTTGGGCTGTATTCATTTGTCTCACATAACTAATTTGATATGATTGCCCTGCTAGAACTGTTTAAATACATTTTTAACTGTTAAAAAAAAAACGTGTCTATCTAATAATGTCCATTATTATCATTATTTACTTAATCTAAATTGGTTATTGATTGCATATTGTTTTATTTAAATATGAATAGTAGGGGTGTAAGGGTAACTAGGTTCTGGTACAGGGATCATGGGTAGCTCTGTGGTTAAGGCATTGAACTTTGGGTCAGAAAGTTCTGGGTTCAAATCCCACAACCACCAAGTTGTCCCTGTTGGGCCGTTGAGCAAGCCCCTTAACGTCTTAGATATATAATGAGATAAAAATAGAAGTCACTGTGGATAAGGGCCTAATGCCTAAAATGGAAATGTATAGTAAAGCAAAGGGAACTTGAGTTTTCCACGGTTTTCCGGTTTCCTCCCACAGTCCAAAGACATGCAGATTCTGTATTCACTTGGATCACAATGGACATCAAACTGTACATCCTGTACTAAAACATTATGGTATGAATCCACACACACAGTATGTATACCTTTTAGACTTGAGTCATCTTCTGAATATTATGAAGAAGGGTTATAATTGCAATTTAAATTCAAATATACTGTTTGTTTTTTTGTTCGCAAAACAGTGCGAGACCAAATGAAAGGACCTCAAGTTGCTAGTGTTAACAGTAATCTGTTCTTACAATACAGATCTCTCTTCATACAATAAACATTTCACCAAACTGGGACATGTTATGAAATTCTATAAATTCTATGTTAAGAAAATGAAACCATTAATTAGTCAATTAACTCTTTGCCTACTGTATGTATATATATATATATATATATATATATATATATATATATATATATATATATATATATATATATATGCAGTGGGAGAATGTGAATCACCCAGATACAGTAACAGCCAATTATAAGAAATTAAGACTTTTTACAGAGACAGCCATATGGCTCTGTGCGTTATTTTTCTTTTCTTTTCTTTATACTCAAACTAATGTATAGACATATGGCTGAATGGTTTATGATTCTGATAAACATCAATGAAGCTCCTGCCTGGTATATTACCACTGCCATGTAAAGTTACTTCATATAACAGCTGCATTAGTAATGCCAATTAATTAAATGCCACTTTATTAAAGCATTAAAAAGCACAGTATGACTTTTAACCTCCTGTCCATCAACACAAACCTGAACATGAAAGAAAAACCTCACTGTGTAAAATAATAACAATTGTCGTCTATACCGCTTTACTGTATATCCTGTATACAGGGTCACTGGCGGGGTACACATATGGACTGCATTTCTTTGGATTGTGGGAGGAAACCGGAGTACCCGGAGGAAACCCACCAAGCACAGAGAGAACATGCAAACTTGATGCACACAGAGAATGGGAATCGAACCCGGACCCTGGAGGTGCAAGGCAACAATGCTAACCACTATGCACTGCAATTGTTAAACACTGCATCACATTTAGCTTTGATTCTGTGTGCAATGTACATTCATGAAAATGATTGGTCATGCTCCAAAAACAACTTTTCACAATTGGATCCTAGAAAACACCTGTGCCCAAGAAGTAAACACTCTAATGATGTGATTACCGGTTCATTTAGTACACTCAAGTCATCAGCTGACTTGTATTGTATCGCACAGTAACTTTGTTAGGTCCAGACCTGAGCCAGCGGAGTTCAGATGCGCTCATCTGGAATAGGTTCAGTCTGGTCTCATCAGCCTACATGACCTTTCCAAAATCCAATCTTGATAGTTGATAGAAAATTGAAGCCATTAATGAGCCTATCCCAGGAGTGCCAATACATCGCAGGGCATACACACATGCTCATTCAAACATGAGCAATTTGGGAACGCCAATTAGCTTATTCTCCAATCTTTGGACTGTGGAAGGAAACCGGAGTATCCGGAGGAAACCCATCAAGCACGGGGAAAACATGCAAACTCCATGCACACAAATCTAAGAAGGGAATCGAACACCATACCAGGATGCCAGACGACAGTGCTAACCACTAAGCCATCACGTAAGCAGTGCCACGATCACGTAATTAGCTGTTTAATCATATATTACGGATTAACGTACAGTACATACCATCTTGTGTCAAAGAGGGAGATTCTCACTCGTAGAAAGTGCATCTGTTTAGCGGATTAGTGAGTCAGCGAGACTGACGCGTCTGTGTTAGCGTTTCAACGCACAGAGACATCATGCTTCTAATATTCGTATCTTTTCATCCTGGAGAAAGACGACGGGCTGAAGCAAGGGGAAGAGGATCTGTCTCTCAATTGTTCTTGCATTATTAGGAAAAATTTAATAAAAAGAATAATAAAAATGACGGAAACGACAGTCCTCATTAAGGACACCTCTGTGTCTGAGTGTGCAACATTTTTTCGGTGTCAGCCTGGCAAGAACACAGATGTATTAATAAACTGTCTGGAACAAAGAACTCGCTGATGGCTGCCAAGACTAAAGCAACAGAGTGACGGAGGACGTTTAACCAAATCCAGTTTCGCAGTATTTTGAGCTTCCAAGTGTCAAACTTGGACTAACACTAAACCCCATGCAACCCATTCATTGGATGAGAAAACCTCCCTTATCTATGAACATGACATAACCATGCTCCTCACCTAATACTAAGGTGGAATTATGGACAGATAGCTAAAAAAAAAAAAACAAGATATCATTTCAGCAAAATGAATTATTACTGTTGGGTGTCGGAGGGGTAGTTTCAGTTTTGTAGGAGCAATACTGCACAAAGCAGTCCATAACTGTCTATCTTTTCACCTCGTTCGTTTGGCGAGAGCTCGCACATCCCATAATTAGAATCAGTATGTAATTACAGTCTGCACTGTGTTAACCAGCAGACCCATCACCTTTCATTAGCGGAATAGCACTGTCTCACATCAGTGACCTTTACAGACACTCTATAAATGCGAGACGACAAATACCTAAAGGTATTGCAGATATAAACAGAGTGATACACATTTTGAAGTCAAACATTGCATAGAATGAAAGAAAGAAAAAAATACATATCAAAGATAAATAACAAAAACCTGGAGAAACATGCATCCAAGAGACAAATCTGCAATTTGGCATCTCTCATTAGGGATCACATCTGAGTGCGCACTGAGCGGGGCCATGCATCTCTCATGCACACAGTCAGACAAATATTGTCCTAACAAGCTGTTAAGCATCAATGCCGGTTTCAATGTGGGATGGAAACCAGACTGAAAAACACTTTCTTCCTAATGAGGTATCTATCCTTATTCAACTGGGCCATGTGTTGCAACTCTCTCGAATACAGAGCGATATCTTTGTGATATCTGGTCTATTTGCAAGTAGCTTATTTAAAATGACTTGCTATGAAGAAGCAAATCTACAGTATCACAGTATCATGGAATTGTGTAGGTTCCCCATGTGCCACTGGGGCAAGTCCCTCGAGGCATGACTCCATAGGAACTCTGGGGGTGTGCTGTGGTGTCTGGCACCAGGACATTAGTGGCAGGTCATTTCTGAGCTGTAGGTTGCGGGGTGAGGCCTCCGTTAATAAGTCCTGATAGCCCGGTGCATTCAAGGGACACTCGATCGGACTGGGACGTCCGGATCAAAAACCTTGAACTCTTTGCATACTACAGTAAGCTGCATACATAGCAGGCTGTGATGCTCTGAGGGTACTGATACCTTTCTATCTGTAGGATCGTACCAGACAAACGGGCCTTTGGTCTCCACAGGCATAAACGAGCCTTGGATGCCCATGATATTGTCACCAGTTTACTGGCATACACGGCCTGTCTGGGAGGTATCCAGCCATTGTTAGTATAACAAGAGAGGTTACCCAAGGAGAGTGGACTGGAATGCGGATGCGTGAACGATGACGACTTCCCTGTACTATTCACTGGGGTACTAAATGTTGATAAGCAACTTGAGCAACAAAGCTGCATCAATGCTTGAACATTCCTCCCAGACACTATTTGAATCTTTTATTGATTATGAATGTCATTCAATTCACCTGGCGGTGGTATTAGTGTCGCGCCTGATTCGTGTACATATATCTGCACGTAATATTTCCAAGAACAGTAACATGAAGAGTTATTTCTATAGCCCATGGAACCTTAGACACTGGCACAAAGCGGCTTTAGAGCAGTCCATGTACAGTAGATTTGGATCGATGATGAAACCGGGAACACTCAACAACATACTGTAACCTTGAAAGGAAAAAAGGAAGCTTATGCTTAATTATAAACCAATCCCTGTTCTACAACTATATGATATAAAGTCAATTTTTAGTACAATGTGTGTTGTGTGTTGAAAGAATGGTCTTTATAAGTAAATGCTCACGAGCATAAGACAGTCTTTACACAGGTGAGATGTCTACGAAAGCATGTGGGACCATTGACACCAGCAAAAAGTGAGACCTGTTGTGCAAAAGTAGAGCACCAGGCTAAAAGCGCCTTCGAATTTCAAACCAGACAATGGCCCACTTGTACCAAAGTATTCTAACTTATCACTGTCACTGGCGTTACCAATTGGTACACAAAATAGAGAAGACCAAAGGCTTGATTTGGCATACTTAGAGTAGTGTGGTACCTACAGTATATGACACCATGGCATAGTCTACACTGATTCCTATGTAATTCCCAACCCCAAACATGTCCTCAAGCTGAGATTTCCTCACCGACTTGAGGTAGTCCTCTCAACTACCAGTTCCTTTCCGGTTTATGGAGCAACATGGTGTTCGCATCCAAATCTACATTTTCACTTCCTTCCATCCTGGGTAATTCCTTCCTATCTGGGATGTGCCTTTGAAGCTGAAAATAATAACAAAACCCAATTAGCTAAAGCGTTCCTGATTACTGTACAGCCCAAGGCTAAATCATATAAGAAGACCTTCAAATAATTAAAAAGGAAGTGTTTATTTTGGTTTCTTTTTGTAATACCTGGAGCAAAGTTTTAGTCCAGGGCTGCACTTTGCATTACATTTTACCAGGGGTTCAATAAAGTGAATATGACAGATGTATCCATGGTTGTTGCACACACTGTATGGCCCTAACATAATGTCTTTCCTCTTACTTTGACATGCATATCTATCATTCGGGGCAGTGGTGGCTAAGAAAAAGATGTAAAGTAATAGGGGCACTGATAGATATTAAAAGAATGAGGAGAACAGAAACAAGGATATGAAATGCCTTTGGAAGAGCACATTTTTGGCAGACCCATAGGATCCAACTGGCCTGAATATAAACAGTAATGGCATCGCCGTTTCACGTACAGGGCAACGGACAGGACAGAAGCTTTCACAGCTCTAAGTTAATAACTCTCCATAGAATGCATGAAACCGCGGCTAGCCATGCCAGACGCCGCCCACTCACGCAGCCTTTCCTGCATTATACATATAAAAGTTCTGTTCCCAGGCTTAACCAGTTATTGTGTTCAGGCCAGGTTCCATCAGGGTTGAGTGGGGATTTAATGTGTCAAGTTGTTGAGTGGTGTTATTAGTGAAACAGGGTGGAGGGCAAATCTGTGCTAAGGCTTGACACACTGCACCAGTGGAACAAAACTAGAGATCTATGCTGCTCTGAATTCATAGACAGATTGAGAGGGGGGGGGGGGGGTTGGGGGGACACAGACATGTGTATATTGTCAATGTGATACTGTATGAGGGCTGCATTCAGGAGATGAGTTAAACGTATTGATATGAAACTACAGACCCTTTTTTATGACCAGAGATGTAACTATGTATTTAAATATGGAGTCCCATGTTAATAAAATAGACGTTACATTGGATTCTGACCTTAATCCTGATTCATGTACAGTACCTGTGGTATATCCCGGATAGGGTGCCAATCAATCGCAGGGCACACAAGCACTCACACACTGGACAATCTGGAAACACCAATAAGCCTTCTCTGGATGCCTTTGAACTGTGGGAGAAAACCAGAATACCTGGAGGAATCCCTTCAAGCATTGGGAGAACATGGAAACAGACCCAAGATGGGACTTGAACCCTCAACCATGGAGGTGCGACGCCACAGTGCCTACCACTACACCACTGCACTGCCGAATATGTCAGGTTTAAACATGACACTAGCTATCAATCAATGCTATTATGGTATTTAAATATTTTTAAACACGTTGTGATGTGTTGGCTCCTAAGTCTTGGCATCCCCGGCGTTGTGCACATAGTTCCTTGGGGTAGACTCCGAGTTCCCAGTCACCCAACACAGGATGAGCAGTATAGAAAATAGATGCATTGATGGATCTATAAAATGTTGGAAGATTGCCACAATGCAGGCACTTGATGGCCTGAAATTTTGCCAACCACCATAAGACAGAAAGTCAAATTTGGCTGACCAAAATTCAGAAGCTCAATACACTATAATCCAGCTTGGATCCTGGATCGATTCCTGGCAAACAGCTAGTTTCTGTTTTTTTTTTTTTTCCACCTTTCTGGGGCTTCATTATATTTAAATCAATTGTAATGATTCAAACTGAAATAGGGACAAACAGTAGATGTATGCAGCGCTGCCAAGCTAATGATTCCACTTTAGAAGGTCTGCATTTCACTAATCACCTCAAGACAGAACAGCAGACCATGTTAATGCCAGAGAGATGCGACGGAAGAGAGTTTTCAAGCCGAAAAAAAAAAAAAAAAAAACGAAATCTTCTGCATGGTTAAGGGCATGAAATTGCAAACTTGTCAAAAGTTCTTAACGAGAGGACTAACGCAACGGCGGGTTTTAATGAGCTTTGTGTGCTTGTGAGTTCGGAAACATATGCCACGTAAAATAGGATGTTTTCAAAGATTTCGGGGAGCCTGCTGAGTTTTAATGAGGAATTTGCATTTATTTCCAAGAAATAAACAATAATAAATGTGTAACCCTACCGAGGACAATTATCTCACAAACAGAATCCATCACATGCATTAACATTAACTATTCAGCTGAAAGGCGTCTACAGAACTTTTTTGTTAAAGGTAAACGGAAATACAACAATACAAAATACAAAAGTGTACTTAAAAGTACAAAGCCGTAAAATACGTTCATGTACATTGGACAGATTTTTATACAACTTGTATAAGCTCAAGCTTAATTAAATGAAAGTGAAATTGTAACTGGTAAGCAATGAACAACATTCCTTCCACCCATGTGGGACTTTTTTTTAATTTTTTATTAGCCACGATTGATTTCCCACGCTCAATTGCTTCCCTTCTGCCCAGCGTTCACATTATTTTTGTTCTCCATTCTCGGGTACATTTCGTATTTACACTCTCCGATACAGCAGATGGCAGTATGCACCTACATGGTTTGTGAGTCGACATTAAAACAAGAAAAGGAACAAGAAAGTTAACCTTCATGCTACGCTTAATATTATTAATATTGCGAATATCTGCTCTTACGCTTTGCATCTAAGGATGTGGTTGACGCGTGCTGTGCACACACAGAGATCTCAGAGGAGACAGACAGGACTGATGACGTGTCATCGCAACAGTGGACTCGGATGTGGTTCCCAAGCGCAGAACGATCGTCATCCTACTGATCAAAAAGAGCCTGATTTTGGGGCCAAGTGTTCTCTGAAGCTTTTGGATATGTGAAAACGCCCTTGGTTGTGTCCAATCCATCCTCAACATGTTCGCACGCATCAAATAAAATAACTTAATAATAGCAAAGGAAAACAAGCTAATGTTAGCACTAATGTTAATCACTTACTGTAATGTCACTGATGCACTCGAGCGAACGATCCGAAGCAAACCGAGCGCCGTCTAAGTTGTGCATCCGTTCGGGAGTCTTTCAAAAATTTTTTTTGCGAACCGAGTTTACATATTTTTTGTGGATTTTTTTTTTTTTTTTTTTGCATTTTGTGCAAGATTTAGTAAAGACATAGCACCATGGGTCACAAAAATGTTAACAAGGATGGTAGCAAGTGTCATGAAACTGAGGGTGCTGCTTGCGAGGCATAGAGGCAGAGGTCTCGATGTTGTTGGAGAATGATGTTTTGAATGATAAATAAATAAAGAAAACATACAAAGAGAATAAGCTTTAAGTAAAACAAACCAAAACCAAGAATCACTATCAGGGAAACACGAACTATACTAGACTGACATGTACTAGGTTTAAATTAACAGATGCAAGACAACGTAAACGAACTTAAACAAGCTATTTATAATGAAACTAATAACCAACTTGGTTCAGGTGAGCGCCCACGTCACCTGACCGAGATGCAAACTGGGAAGTGAAGTCAAACTAAAAAGAACTACTAACATAAAGTCTCAGGGCGCATGGCGCCCTCTAGGGGTTATCCCTGACAGCAAGAAGAAAAGGGAGCCTTTTTCAAATTTGTTTTTAAAGCTAATAGGAATCATAAATTAAGGTTAAGTCAGGTTTAATGTGTATTTATTATTTTTTTATATTATACTTCATTTTCATGTCTTTTTTAAAATGTTTTGATTGTTTTTATGAAAAAAATATCATTATAGAGTTGAAAATTGGTAATACTGGTAATATTTTTGGCTGGCTGGAACGGATTATCTGCATTTACATTATTTCCTATGGGAAAATTTGTTCCGCAATACGCGCCTACAGTATGGAACGGATTAGATCCATATGCCCGAAGTACTACTGTACCCTTAACAGAGATGCGTGTCCGTGTGCACAGTTCAGACTTCAAATGAGGACATAACCATACATACGGAAAAGCACCTTTGGCTTCAAAATTGTATTGGATAGACAAATTAAATTAATTAATGCAAAAATAAAATTTCCTACACTGATCTAGTTAAATTGAGGGGGCATGTGCTCTCTCTCAAGTTGAACGGGTGTGACTCGCTCTTGTCTTTATGCTTGCTGCCACTTCTCTCCCAGGTGTTACCAGGTTATCTTCAGTACAGTATTGGTCTCTATTGAGCTCCAATCTTTTTTTGCTCCTCAACTTTCACCAGGTTCCAAAATCCCTGCTGATGAAAAACATAACCACACCATGCTTTACTCTGGCACTTTTTTGTAGACCTTTCCTAAAAATAAATAAATGAATGAATGAATAAAATAACAGCACTTTGTGCCGAGACTAAAGTTACATTTGGGCAGCATCAAACTAGAGAACCTTTCTGCTCACTCTGTGAGTCTCATCTGTGTCTCCAAATGGCTAATGGCTTTCTTCTCATCACTCTTCCATTTAAAAGCAAAATGTGATCATATACATATACAGTGCTTACATAAGGCACTGTCTGTTTGAACTGACTAAATGTGCCCTTCCAAACCTTTATTGATGAAATGCATTAACCTGGCTTTCAGAATGGATTTTCCATAAACATCCTGGCAATCACCCAACAGAGGGTGGAGAAATACTCATGTTATAGCACACTGCTGTGATCTCTGTATTTATTCTACACAAAGAACGAATATGCCTAATATAAAAAAGAATAACTGCTTGTTGTACTCAGTGCTTGTTAAATTTATTAAATATCATTATCAGCCAATCAGACGCTTCCATTTTACTAGATGCGAATGATGGGTTCCTGAGTAAAAAAGTGTAATTTCGGGGAAAATCCCTTCTGGAACTGGAAGTTTGGTATCTGACGGTGCAATCATTGTTTTTTGCTTCCTTGTATTTCTTACTTATGCAAACAACCTTGAAAACACATAAAACATGATAGAAAAAATGGTTACGCCACGCCATTTACGTTGCTGGCGGTGATGAAGTTTTGACTGACAGCTGCATCCTGAACCTTTTCCTGTCACACTTCCCACTGTGTGACCTGGATCTTAGATGATTTACAAATATATTTTTTTATGTATGATGGGTGACGTGAATGCATTGTAGCTTTAAAATGTATAATATTTTGTATGCAAATTACAGGGATTTTGATTCAGATGTGGGTCAGATCCATGCAGGGGGTCAGGAGTGGGTGCCCTCCTATCACAACGCTTATTTATCGCTATAGACAGAAGTGTGGTTGATTTATCTTGAGAAAAAATCACATTGTGCATGTGTGTGTGTGTGTGTGTGTGTGTGTGTGTGTGTTTGTGTGTGTGTGAATAATACAGGGGCACTCCCTTAAAAATAAAAATTTAAAATTTTTTTACATTAGGTTACGCGTGTGTCTCCGGGAGCTGTTCAATACTTTGAATACGCTTACTTTAAGTGAAGCGTTTGAGTTCACAAAATTTTACGCATTTGTGCAAGAAATCATCACAAAAATGCAGCCGGTGCCAAGCGGAATCATGACTTATGGTTAAGTGAGGTTTAATATTTACTCACTCACTCACTCATCATCAATACCGCTTAATCCTGTATTCAGGGCCACGGGCTCCTGGAGCCTGTCTCAGGGGACTTAGGGCACAAGGCAGGGTACAACCTGAACAAGGTGCCAATCCATCGCAGAGCACACCCATACAGTACACATGCCAATTAACCTAACCTACATGTCTTTGGACTGGGGGAGGAAACCTGAATTCCCGGGAGAAATTCACCAAGCACGGGGAGAACATGCAAACTCACTCAATGCACACAGAGACGGGGCGGGAATCGAACCTGGACGGGAACTGAACCCGGACCCTGGAGGTGCAAGGCGACAGTGCTAACCACTGCACCACCGTGCCGCCGGCTTAGTAGTTATTTATTTCATAGTTTACATAGTTTGCATGTCTTTTCTAAATGGGGGTATTGTTTTTATATGCAAAAATATGATCATAGCAACATGATCAAAATTGTAAATATTTTTGGGTGGCTGGAACGAATTATCTGCACATACATTATTTCTTATGGTAACATTAATATCGCAGTAAGAACGTTCGCCTCGAGAACTCTCATCCAAAACGAATTAAATTAGTATGATTAGTTTCTGCTCTACTATCAATGGTGATACTAGCGATAACCACTGCATGAAAAGAGGTGTATCCCCGCTAAACTTTAAGTCTGCCAGATGTATGAGGCAGAGTGCTTGGAATGGGGGAATGCAAAAGGAAATTTTGTGAAACGGCCAGATACCTCATGTATGTGGATGTATACGGGAATCGGTGAAACTTTCTAGAAGTCCTCACGGCTAGCAGTGAGAGGTGATGGCTGTGAGGTGTGAAGGCCCTTTTGTATGTTAATTACAAAGAGGTGCTGTCCTTCTTATCATAGCCGGGTGGGGGGGATTGGCCATGGTGTGCCTTTTGTCTCTTTAGCTTGAGAGTTTGAAGGAGAAGCAAGCGTCTTGATACGCAATTTGAGCGCAAGTTTGATGAGTGAAGACCACAGGAAGAGTCAAGCCATGTGAATAGAAGAGCTAAGCGGGCGCATAACATGGACACTGCGGTAAGTTGACCTTCATGTTCAATTATTACCTTAGTAATGCAGTAAATTACACCTTGCCAAGTTGGCCTAAGCACTTGACTGCACATCTACTTTTTGTTACTTGCATTGTGTAGGTTTCCAGCTTATTTAACAGTTTGTCACATCAGAATTATACGATGTTGTTTATGTATTAAAGCATTTTTAATTCAACATTGCAGGAAGCTGTAAGGAGCCTTAATAATTCAGAAAACCAACCCACATAAATACGATCCACAAACTGGGTAAGAATGCTGTTTCTTTACCTGCTATGTATGGGATTTTACATACTCATTTTAAATGTAATTAATGACACGACTCTCTTTCCACACAGAATAAGTTTCAACCAGTGATGACATTTCTGCTGGAGGAATTAAAGATGACTTTTGCAGACCCTGAGTGTATAAAGGGTAATCTGAAATTGTTATTGTCATTATTTTCATGTCCCTTTATTTTTGTCCCTCTAATAATTTGAATTGTTTCTGTCACTGATTTTTCAGATTTTTTATTTATTCTTTTATCCAGCATGTTACAGGACTTATTATGAGACATTGCAGAGGAAATACTCTTTGTCTCGGCCAGGAAAGTCTCAGCTGAGAGACTCCATTAAGACTGGGGCTAAAAACCGACAAAGATGAGTAAGTGTACATCATCTCCTGTATGTATTAAGTTTGGTACATCTCAGTGTTTTTAGGGATTAATGTATTGTGATTTTTTTGCAGTTGCTGGAGTCCAGGTGTAGAGTCGTTCACGCAGATGCAGAGAGAGAGAACTGTGGCAGACTGCGATGCTGGAGCTGATGTCTGATGAGGAGGATGCCATTGCGTGCCTGCCGTCAGCGTGTAATATCTAACGGGACCGAGCTAGAAGGACATTTATTTTGCACATCTAACAAGCACTGGTGCATGTTTGTTTTAGTATTGCTTTCGATTTAATTGCACCTTCATAAATGCACATTTGTTCATTTTTTTCGATATTTTGTTTTTTACCCCTTATTCTTACTTTGCTTTGTATATTTATTAGTGTTTGATTTGATTTTAATAAATCAATTCTATTGTCATTTTTTAAAATAATGTAGGGGATGTATAGTACTATTGGGGCGGGGGTGGATAGGGCCTATCTACATACCTGCCCAATAACCAATCAAGTCACTAAGTTATGAGGGCTTGGGTTGGGCTAAATAAAAATGAGCTGAGTAATGTTCCAATAGATGTCAGGGTTTTGGTAGTTTTTTTTTTTTTTTTTTTTTAACAACCAATCAAAGTAGAGATAAATAAACCAATAGGGAAGAGCGGAGTTGTGCAAAGGTGTAAAATGCAAATGGGGCTTGAGGTGTGAAGGTCTCCTGACAAAATCCTTGAGTGGATTATTTGCCATGCCAACAAATGGCTGTACCATGGAAGGATTCCTCAGCGAGATACATCCGAATTGGCATCAATCCGGAAGTATCCTAGCTTGGTGGAATTTGATGTATACGGTCAGTGGTACTTGTAGACACTTCCGAAAAAATCAGTGGTGTATACGGGAGTCTCCTAGTACAGATGCACCTCTTTTCATGCAGTGAACTGCACAAGCTTGAGTCAAATGTTGGACAATACATCTCAAGGGGACGTGTTAGAATCGAGTCATTACCTTTGACTCTATGAGTCGTTCTTTTGTCACGTGACTTCCATAGACGCTATGCAGTGCAGGACACCGGGAACAGAATGAAACGGTTCTTCTCATGAGTCTTCTAGTGAGAGTCGTTCGTTCTTTTGTCACGTGACTCCCGTGGACGCTACCCAGTGCGATAGATTCAAAAGAATGAATGCCTCGGACTAGAAGACTCATGAGAAGAACCGTTGCATTCTGTTCCCTGTGTCCTGCACTGCATAGCGTCTATGGAAGTCACTTGACAAAAGAACGACTAATAGAGATGAATTAATGTTTTAATTTTATGATGAATTTTAAGCCAGAATTTGTGTATGTAGACGTGCTGGGGGTCTGTTTAATGAAAATATAACATGTTATTTTATTTTTTACTACTTGGTCTACAATAACTATGTACTTCTGCTTTGTGCCATGTGTCATGTTTTTAATCTTTATGCGAGTAATCCTAGTCATATGTAATGTACTCAGGGTGTCCTGTAGTAATACTCAAGGGTGGTGGAAATGATGGTTCGGGAGACCCAACAAGTGCAAGATTATGGAATGGTTACTGACTCCCATAACGAGTTAAGTTTATGACTTTGTTCTGCGACATTGATCCATTTTCGCCACCACCGAGCCATGTGTTACTGTCACTACTCATGTAGACATCAAGAGGTGTGCTCGGCCAGCCCTGAAAGAATCCTGCAGGTTGGACAGAGTAGGCGACCTTCTCTTCGGCAAACAACGCAGAAGCAGATTTAAAATGATATGAAGTTGTTCGATTTGAATATATTTGCACTTTTTCAATGCGCAGCCCTGTACCTGTATTAACCTCGGATACTACTGTACAGTATATTTGCGTTTGATTTTCTTGAATGCCCTTGTTAAATGTAGGCAACTGGGTGAGCACATTGAACTAGTGTGCTATAAAAAATACCCAGCAGTGGACAGCAGCACGAGGGACACAAAAATAGGTCAGTGAGTTGAAGTTCTCTTTGATGTGTGGGGACACATGGGAAAAAATGTGCCCACTTAGCTAACGGTAAACTGACAAGTAATACTCGTCCTTTAACAGCTTTTACCATAAATCAAAGCCTCGTCGGTTTTCCTCGTTTGCTGTTTGCGGTGCAACTTCTAAATGTTTAATGTTTCAGTTCACGAGCTGCTCGGTGAGGTCGTGTCACAGCCTGAAGGAGCTCCAAATTCCAGAACTCCCCAAAACACTCTTCCTGTTCCATTAAGATGAATATAGTAAAGAAAAAAAAAACTCCCTGTACTAGTTAAAGCTAGTCGGTATTCATGCAAATCGTAGATCACATCAGTTAATCAATGTCTGACTTTTGTGAAGTCATGCCCCATGAGGACAGAACTGCCCAGACGGTGGCAGAAGGGGGTTCCCCAGAAGGGGAACCTACACAATGCTGGGCATAATTTTTTTAAAGGTACTTCTGGTAAAAAAAAAAAAAAATTGCACCCTTTATTCCCTTTTATGTCCAGCAGCATTAAACTATGTTTCGGAAGGTTCCAGGTTCAAATCCCACAACCACCAAGTTTCCACTGTTGGGCCCTTAAACAAACCCTAAACTGCTCAGATGTATAATGAGTCAAAATGTAAGTCGCTCTGGATAAGGGCGTCTGCCAAATATACTTTTTTACAAGTGTAAAGTGTGTAACTTTTGCATTGCAACGGCGTGTTCAAGTCAAACCGGTACTTCTAATAACATTTCTCATGAAGAAAGCCTTAAAACTTCAAGGGGAGTACGGTGATGCAACTCGTAGCTGCAGTAAAACATTTCTCCTTTGTCTTTCAGCTGTTCCCTTTCAGCAAATCATCTGCCTCCATCTAACCCTATCCTCTGCATCCTCTTGACTCACACCAACTAACTTCATGTCCTCTCTCACAGCATCCATAAATCTCCTCTTCGGTCTTCCTTTAGACCTCCAACCTCAGCATGCTCACAATCTCTCCTATGAACCTGTCCAAACCACCTCAATCTTTCTGACTCCAAAACATCTAACATGGGGCGTCCCTCTGAAGGACTCTTTGTTCATCCTTGTCACTCCCAAAGAGACCCTCAACATCATCTCTGCTACCTCCAACTCTGTCCCCTGTCTTTTCTTAATTGCCAGCCGTAGAGCATCACTGGTCTCACCACTGTCTTATACACCTTAACTTCCATTGTCTCTGATTTACACACCCCTTTCCCTCATTTCCACACTCTCTGTTGTTCAGGACTGTTGACCCTAAGTACTTAAAGCTGCAGTAAAACATTTGAATGGTGAAAGGTTTAAAGAAGGCCGGACGTCTATGAATGGAGACCCAGACCGAGTTTGGCTTGGAGCCCTCTATAGGCTTTTCCATGAACATTCAGTGATTCAAATGCCTGACCCTTGAAAAGCGACACTGGCACAAAGCACATTACACAAACTCGACAGGGAATTACATCCTCTGTACTGTCCAAGCCATTTTGACATATTTAGACCATTGAAGGAGTTCCTGGGAGGCCAGTGTTTTAGATGTAAAGCAGCCTCTCCGATCATGGCTCCGGCGTACTGAAAGAACTTTCTATCTGGATGGATTTTAAGCAATATTAAAACTTGTAGTGATGAATGCATAAGTGTAGCAGGGGTTTGTATAGGGAAATCGAGAGAGCTTTTACTGTTATAACTGTGTTCTGTTATTCTGCGCCATCAGAAGTCCCTGTTTGACCTGAGCGCCCCTCGTAAAATGGGCTTTTCTATGAGGTTTTGCTTCTTATCTTTGCGCATAATGTGAGAAAAAATTGAAATGAAGAAATGAAGTATGACATGGCTGCTCTGGAATGGAAATCCATCTTACATGACGTGTGGTGTGACACGACCCTTAGGCAGACGATGAACAGACATAAGTACCACGTACTGTAAATGCTCAATACTTTCGCTCGTCCACAGCAAACTGATCTCTCTCATACTGTACATCCGGCTCACAAATGGCTTGGGAGGACTAACATTGTAAATAATTTGTGTTGCTACTGTACGTGTATCAAGTGAACAATGATCAGTCCAGCTAAATTAAAAAATATAAACAAACAAACTGTGGTTTAATTAAGTTGGTTAAATATAGGTTCACAGCACAGCTGTAGGTTCGTGGACTCGTAAGACTCGGACCCGATTTTCAACGAGCATCTTTTTAGACTGAAAAATCAATTGTCTTTTCAAACAGCAAGTGCTTTCATTTTATTACTCTCAGACCACATTGATTTATGGGAGGTGAGCCAAAACCAGAATGGAGATGCAATTTGAAAGTGCAAAGCTTCGTGATACAAGTGTAAGGATTTCCCAGGAAGGACTATAAACCTGGTTAAGGAGAAATTAACGTACGTCTGATACACACGAGCGGCCGTCATAAAATTTGTATTTATAAAAATATTTGTCTCCAGAAATGGGGTCCCCCTCTAACCTTGCACCCAGTTACTTCTAACATATTCTACATCAACAGTCACTGGGCGAAACCACTTTACTGCAGGCATACAGTATGACGACGACGAGGTGACTCCCAAGGCACGTAGGACTTTATCTCAAGTGCAAAAAAGAAGGCCTTTAATGATGGTTATCCACCGTTTGGAGAAGTTTCTCGTTAGATGGAAGATAAATACAGAAGAACTAAGCTCACGACCAACATTAAATTTTCATTACATAACTTTTTTTTAAACAATAATACTTTTTAATACAATAAAACAGCAATTGAGGGTTAAGGGCCTTACCCAAGGGCCCGACAGTGGCAACTTCGTGATGTCGGGGTTTGAACCTGTCACCTTTTGATCTTCTTCTTAAATAATAATAATAATAATAATAATAACGACTGCTTTTAGTCAGTGTGTTACAGGTGTATAAATTGATATTAAGGAAACAACACTCACAATGTAGTTCTACTAAGCTCTGAAATTTCCAAGTCTAATTTAAGATCCTTTTATCATCTCTATTCCCTCGGAGCAGCCATGTATGCAATCGATTTTTCAGCTGAAGTCAGGACTTCAGTTACGTGTCCTCCTTACCTTCACCGATTTCCTCCAAGGGTTTTTTTTTTTTTTTTTTTTGCATAATGCACACAAAGGATTTGCAAATCTTTGTGACACACTCCAGATTTTTTTTTTTTTTTTTGCTAAACTAAAAGGAGGAAATTGACATTTGGTCATTTCCTCCTGGACATCCTTTTAGAAGAGCACCATCGGATGACAGGCCCTTTTAGAGAAATCAATAGAACACTAAATTCAAAGCCGTTTGAAAATGAGAGGATTTATTTATTTATTTGTTTATTTATTTATTTATGATTTTATTATTATTATTATTATTATTTTGATGATAAAATGCAGACATAAAAAATCTGCTTTGTGAGTCATTTGTCCTGGAGTGGAAGCCTTTTAAACCTCAAACTGGTGCCGCTGAAAATAAATGCAGTGCTAAAACGTCTAGACGAGGGTTGCAAATTTTACTAATTGTTCTTGACCGATAGACATAACAACCAATACATAATATGCAACATATAATATCATCAAGACACATTTTATAGCAGCACAATCTCGACAAATTAGTTATGCAAGACCAAGACTTCCCAGTGGTTTAATAAACCATACTTGAACCGTGATCCGTACTGATTTACCCCTACAGTTTGGAGCGCATGTGAGCCATGGATTAATTGCAAAGTTTATTCTTTATAGTATGAAATACCCTTTTGCTGGCACTGTATGACATTATTACACACACACATTGTGATCTGGCAACCCTGTGCACACACTCCAGGGTTGCCAGATCACAATGTAAAAAAGGGCTAGGCAGAGCTGAACACCTGCACGGTCAGATTAAAAAATCAATCAATCAATCAATCAAAGCAATTATCTCATCTATTTATGAACATCCATTTTCTTGCTAAAAAGCCCAATCTGGCAACACTGCTCACTTAATGTTGCACAACAAGATAAATTCTGATCAGCTGTTTCTTTTCCACAACACAACCTTAGTTTCAAAACGGTGAACTGCACCTGATCTCTGTTGTGGTGTATAAATGAATAGATAAGTGAGCTATGGAGAATCAGTACACAAAACAAACATTACTAATGTTATGCATTTTTAATCGGTTACATTTTTAATGCCAGTTAATAGATTAATGATTAATCATGAACATCTATATTCTGGATTCATTTGTCCATGTAAACTGAGTATGTAGTGATTGATTTTACATTTTAAATGATAAAAAGGAATAAGACCAGCAATCAGTGGTATGTTCAACTTGCACATAAAGATCGTTTATTCATTCCATTCTTCTTTCAGGAAATTGCTTGTTACAAATCCCTTGAAAACACATTGCTTAGGATTTGGTTTCATTTCCTGGTCTTGTATCTGCTACAAGATTGTGTCGTATCATGCCCTCTGCGCCTTTTATGTCCTTGTAAAGTCTCATTCTTTTCATATCGTACTGTATGTTTGTACTATTTTTCTGACACATATTCAGACATGTTCTATGCATGATTATGGATTATGTGCTTCACTTCCATTCTTAGTTTTTCTTGCCTCTTGTCTTTTCACACAGCTTTATGTTTGTCTGAGGAAATATGGATCCAAAGTCTGGATTCATCGCAGAGCAAAAAAAAAAAAAAAAAAAACTTTTTCACACATAGAGAGCAATTTACAGCAGCCAGTCTACCTCCTGGCATGTTTTTGAGAGATGGATGGAAACCAGGGAAGCCAGAGGAAACCTACAAGGACACATGTTCCGCATGAGAAACTCTACACAGACAGAAACCCGGCTCCAGATTTACCCAAGGACACTGAAACACCGTCACACAGCTCGTAATCATCATCATAATCCAACACAATTCACTCGACCAAATGCAGACACTGTAGCGGTCGCTGTCCAAGGTTTTACCGCAGAATACAAATCCTTGTCCATCTCCTCCTATATTGTATCTGTAAACCGCAATGAATATATCTTTCTGTATACTGTATCATTACAGTTTGCTCAAAAATGTATTTCAAAGCTGAAGGCATCTACAAGAAAAGTTATACATGCAAAGTATGAGAGGTGATCAAGTCAAACTGGATCTTGTGAAGTAAAACATTTGAAAGGTACAAAAGAAGGCAGCGTGTCCATGAACGAGAATCCCATCCAATGAACATTCGGCGAATGTAACGCCTGATCCTCGAAAACCAATGGATAACCAATGGTCACACGTTACAGGAACTCGGCTGGGAGTTATTGCCAGTTATAGCCTGTACAGTCTTGACCTTGCTCAAATGCATTTCCACTTGCTTGAAACCTTAAAGGAGTTCCAGGGAGGCCAGCATTTCAGATGTGAAGCAGGCATTCTGATCATGGCTCCAGGGTACTGAGAGAACGTTCTACTCTTGATGCTAACCAAGCACTAGTGAAACTCTTGGATAAATGGATTAGCTTAGCAGGGGATTATGTGTACATATGTACTGTATAATAAAACTGTAAGATTGGTGTGCCTGTACATTTGAGGATGTTTGCAAAAAAAATATTTGGAGGTTTTTTGGGGGAATTTCTGTCTGATTTTCTGTCTGTTTGTTTGTGCAGACATCATGTAAAACCTATCAAACAAATTTTAATGGGGTTTTCACAGGTGTATTTGGCCAAGCGTAGAGTAACATATAGACTTAATTTCATCGCAATCCGCCCATAGGAAGAGAAGATATGCTACTTTGTAATTTTTTTTTTTTTTTTACTTTGTAAATGGAACACGCCCACATATTATAAAAAATCGACCCAAAATTCAACAGATGGCTTTGTAAAAAATTTTAAAACACGTTTATGAGTGTGCGACTACATACCTTGCGGTTAGTTTAGAGAATCAGAGGGAGTTGTTCTATTTTTCTATTCTTTTTAATCAAAAGTCCCAGTTTGACTCGAACACCTCTTGTAAGAAAAACTATTTGGCTAGCCGAGATTTACATTACCTTTAAATAGGTCAATTATATTTGATAGCCGTTTTAACTTCAATTATATTTGCTAATTCTGTCACTATTCATTCCCAGGTAAGGTTTTATAACTCTTTATAATGGCCAAGCTTTAGGAGATATGACTAAACCTACTGTAAATTACATCATAACTCCAGACTACATGGGGCTGTTTTTCAGGTCGTTCATCGCAGCATTGTGAATGTGTTTTGGATAAACCACAGCGTCTCTGACGAGCCCAAATCCACATTCTGCTCTGAAGTGAGTGTGTATTGTTCAGCAGGTGCAGAGGGATTAGCTGATTGTCCTCTTTTCCTTTCAAACCACCGTGCCAAAACCGTGTGGAGTCATTTCTTTTTTTTTTTTTTGTACTATTCTTTCATCCAAAAGACTTTTAAATCATCATTTCAGAACAGAATTTTTTTTAATTTTTTTAAGTGGTTCTTTGGCCACGTGCTGGAAGTGTCAGACATGATTAAAGTCGTTCTCTCTTTAAGTCAGAAATATCTGAAAAATATTGGTGTACTGAAAGACTTGTAAGAAAATGCTAAGTTACAGCTTTACCACTGACTGTTACATATGCTGACACTAAAACACTCCATGCAAAATGCAGAACAAACATATTTTCACAGAAACCGTCTCCGAAATATTTCCTAAACCTCTCCGAAACCTCTAGCCATGTGTCACATAATCCAATAGGAATATTAAGCATTTAAAAATGCTTTCTTGTTTACCAAAGAAATATCTATACTGTATATAATAAGTTGATACAATGACATTTTCTGTAAGGAGAAGTTTATGTATTATATACAGTATATACAGTAAGCATAGTGTTTAGCAAATTACTTGTCTAGAATTCTGAATAATAATAATAATAATAATAATAATAATAATAATAATAATAATATCTAATCAATATATTATTGATATAAAACCATCATAGTTACAGAATTGCAATAAATACAAATCAAATCGGCACTTGGGTATCGTGATAATATCATCTCTGGTGGTTCCTGGTGATTTCCATCCCTAGTGAGTTCCCTGGGAGAAACTTAAAGCTCCCTGAGACCCTACACCGGATACTTGGTCTGTAAAATGGATGGATGGAGTCTTCAGTGTCACATCTACACTGTGAAAGATTTTGTGTTCAACTGTTTATTGCTAAAATCACAATTTGTGTCTCCTTAACTTAAATAATGTTTAAACATACACTAACATGTCTCGAATTTGTTACACAACATTACATGCAGCTGTAAGTGGATAAAGGGTGCACTATGTTTGTTTCAGTATATTGTTAGTTAGACAAACAAACGACTGTATTGAACAACCCGTTAAGGTTACATATTGTAGCTCCCATTTTGCCACCTTGATTATTTTTCTGCACATTATTTTCCCGTTGTGTTTTATTACTTATCTCAAACATGAAGAAGCGATGAATATGAGTAGCATGAATAACCTCGATCGAGTGCCTCCTATGGCGTGCGCCTGAGCTAAGACTAATAGTGTGATTACACCCTGCCCTTATGTTCAATTAGTTTTGCTAAGACGACTGATTACCCAATTTTCTCTCCATAAGCAGATGAATTAATCTAAACGTTTGTGTAACTCAGCAACAAGAGAGCTTTGTAATCAAAATGCGGAACTTTTTGTTAAGAAAGTGTAAAGAAGGTTGTTAGCACATACTTTACTAAACTGTGAACATCAGTGACATGTAGCTTCACGTGTACACCATGTTTGGTGACACATCAGTTTGGCTCTAGTCAGCGCTGCACTTTTATATATATATATATATATATATAATTTTTTTTTTTTTTTTTCAATGCCAATGCATCCGTCTGTGTCCTGCAATGCAAAACCCTGATTTACAGAATCTGCATATGAAGGAGTATACTGTACAAACCGTTTGGTATATATATAAAAAAAATATTTAAAAAGCCAGTGCAGTTTGTGTGCAGAGTGTGTGTGACTTCATTGGGGTAGAATGGCATTACAAAAAAAAATGAGCCGTGCTGGTGAAATGGAAACTGGACAAGAAGGACGAAAAAAATCAAATAAAACATGCAATAACAAAGTCAGTGAAAGACTGACTTTATATATCCAAAGGTTTTCACGAAACTGGACAGCATGGGTTCTGTTCCAGAAAAAGAAAAAAGAAAAGAAAAAAATCCCCCATGCACAATTGACAAGAATCCACATAAGCCCTAAAGGCATTAAGTGAAACTTACGGGTGGATGGAGATGCAGCGCGAGCGCTGATGCTGATGCTGATGCTGAAGATGCAGAGCAGCCGGATGCATCCCGAGTGCATCATCCTGATCTCACTCTCCATCCAACAGCACTCTCTCTCTCTCTCTCACACACACACACACACACACACTCACACACAGTGCAGAAGTGCCGGCGCTGATCTTTCTGTCCGGATTACAGCCAGAGCAGGACAGGGAAATTATTTTCCGCCACGGAAAAAGAAAGAAAGAAAGAAAAAAACTGAAACAGTTGATCTGCGCCTAAGCTCGCGCTCTGTTGCTTTTCAGCGCGAGAACTTAACGCGAGAGCTCAAAGCCATTACCGTGTACCAGCTTCCTATCCGGCTCCGAAACTTCCACCGACTCGCCTCTCTCCCCTTCCAGCCGCAGCCTTATAAGAACGGAATCCCCCCTTTTTCTTCCACCCGGATTAGTACAGTCCATCACACAGCACATGAAAGAGCCAACAGGGGGAGCGCGGTAGTGGTGCGGTCCACTAAACACCGCTTCACTTGGCTCATTCAGGACCGAATACTCGTTGTAGTGACGTTCTTCGGAAGGAAAAAAAAACAAAAAAAACACTGAATGTCATTTTAAATTCCCACCTGTAATAAGTTAATTACAAAAGGGATACCAGAAGTATAATTTCTCAGAGGCTTTATAATTTTTATATAATCATTATTGTTGTAATAATAATAATATTAATAATAATAATAATAATAATAACATTTATTTTACAAGTTTATTAATTATTATATTATTATGATATATTATATTATTATTGTTATTTGGGCTAGTTATTTTTGGGCTTTTAAATGGTTTATTTTTTTATATTATTATTAATTATAATGTTGTTGTTGTTGTGGTTTTTTTGGCTCAAACTGTTAACGTTATTTTTTATTTATTTATGTATTCATTATTTTTATTATTATTAATTATATTATATTATATTATTATTAATTATTGTTATTATTATGTCTAGTTTATTATTGATTATTATTTTATTATTTGGTTTAATTTGGGTTAATTTTTTTTGGCTGTTAATGGTTATGTTTTAATTATTATTATTATTATTAATGTTGTGTTGTTGTGTTGATGATTGTTTATTTTGCCACTGTTAAACTATTTTTTTATTATTTATTTATGTATTTTATTATATTATATTATTATTATTATTATATATGATTATTGCTATTGCTATTATTATTATATTATTATTATTATATTATTATATTATTATATGGTTGCAACAAGTATTATTATATATTATTATTGGTTGTTGTTTTTGTTGTTATGTTTGTTTAATTTGGCCCAAACTGTTTAACTGTTGTTTAATTAATTATTAATTAATTAAGTAATAATTAATTAATTAATTATTATTATTATTATTATTATTATATTATTATTATATAGTCAATTATTATGCTACTGCCTATTATCATTGCATTGCTATTATTAGATATTATAATTATATTATGTATTATATTATTATATGGTTGCACAGATTATTATTATCTATTAGTATATTGTTGGTGTTGGTGTTGTTGTTTATTTGGCCCCAAACTGTTAATTGCTGTGTTACTATTAATTAATTATTTATTTATTTATTATATAATTCCTTATTATATTTATATTATATTATTATTATTATTATTATTATTATACAGTATGAGTCAAAATAAAGAGTACTGAATCTCGCCCATCTCGGACGTGCATTTGCGTTTGTCATCGAGGCATAGCTCCAGCTAGACGTTTTGCCTGGAGTGAAAAGGAAGTTGTGTTGTGCATTTGTTGTTTGAAATGGCTGTCCTCTGGACAGAGGAAAAAGTATCCATAGTTGACTATTATTTCCGCTCATACAGAAGTGGTAGTGAATGGAGTTTGGCAGAATACATTCCTTCCTGCACCCGTCCCATTCCCCAAGTCTTACACAACCTGATGCCTACTTGTGGAGAATGTTATAGGAGAGTGTGTTCTACTATAAAGATCCGCCAAGAACTCTGCCTGCATTACACGAGCAAATCGTCTCCTTTTGCAGGAGGCTGCCACAACCTTTGTTCCGGAAATCCGTGTTGAGAATCTGCGTAACAATACAGCGAAGTGGTGCACACACACTTTGAACACTTACATTACACATACTGTGGTAAATCAACATGCTAACAGTGTGTATGTTAGCTTCTTCCAGTAGAAATAAACTCACAGATTATTTCTATATTACAAGAAGGTAATATTTTTCATTTATACATTTCGTACTGTATATTTTGGCGCATACTGTAGTTGCAAAGCAACGATGAGCGGGCATGTGATGTTACTCAATATGATGTCACTCAGTAAGTTATTAGCCACCTTACAGCATACAGTAGGTTTACAATCACAGGCAAACCATTTGAGATATCAAAAATCTTCAATGTCTTGACATCATATTGGCTCGGTTTGGTGGCAATTGTAAAATTCCACTAGAAGGCATACAGTATACAAATTCCATTGGGGGCATTTTGTAAACAACCCAAAATAACTGACTTCCTGTTGAGCAGAAGCCATGACATGCACAGTAAAAGTTGTTCCACTCAATAAGATTTAAATGTGTACTGGGTGTGTATGAGCTGTGCAGCAAAATCTTGTATAGAGCCGCTCATGCGTCCTAATGGCAGCAAATTCCAACCTGTGCGCTGATTTGCACATGAGTATAGTACGATACTGGAAGCCAGTGCAGCTGGATTAACAAAAGTGTCATATGGTCTGATATCCTAGATTGCATAATAATTCTTGTTGCAGAATTCTAAATAACTTGTAACCACTGTAAATGATTGTTGGGAATGACCCTTAACATAGAGATACAGTAGTTGATGCAAGATTTAACGAGAGCATTGACCAGGACCTCAGTGCGGAAATGAAAAAATGCTGAGTGAGTGTATTAATGTGCGCATTAAAAGATACGATGCTATACAAAATGACACCAAGGCTCTTCAATTGGACAAAACAGGAGACGACATACAGTAGACATCATTGCGAGCAAAATTCAATCAATCAATCACTCACACAATCAATAATTTTTTTTTTTATTTATCTAGCACTTATTAAGAATTTCTAGAAGACAAACAGTAAGAAAAAGAAAAAATATGAAATCAACACAAAAATCAAGAAAATTAAGAAATGGATAGACCTTGGAACAGAATGCATGAAACAGAATATTAAGAATATAGATCAACATACAGTAAAAACAGAATATTATGAAATGAATAAAGAATATTAAGAACATAGATCTACTGTACAAGGATAAAACTGAATATTATTATGACTAAAAGAAAGATATTCTACTAACTACGAACTAACTATTATATACTAAAAGTGTATAATAGCCAATGTAAAAGTGCATTTTTTTTTTTTTTTTTTTGGAGGGGTTGGGGATGTAAAAAAAAGTTGTGATCCATGACAGATCAAATTTAAAGTGGTAATGAATTCCCTAGTTTGGGAGCTGCTACAGCAAATGCCCGATCGCCCAAGAGTTTGCATCTACGTAGATCTGGGCATTTCCAGCAGATGTTGACCAGATGATTGGAGCGCTCTGGCACCGTTATGCATCCGGTATTAAGAGATCTTTTAAATAAGATGGGGCCAGACCATGTAAGGCTATAAAAACAAACATCAATAATTTAAAATTGATTCTAATATGTACAAGTATCTAGTTGAGAGACTAGAGGATGGGAGTCATGTGATCTCGTTTGGAAGTATTGGTTAGGAGATGAGCAGCCCCGGCTCTATTGCCCCTGAGTGTAATCCCACTATCACCTATGAGAATGATAAATCATCAGCAAGTTAACAAGTGCACAAAGTATATATGTATATCTATATATCTATATGGCTATAGAACTTGAACTGGCCTCACTGGAGTGTTTAGATATTTTTTTTCCAGCATCGATAATACACAGTCGATAGAGTACAAGAAGCAGCACATGCAATGTAAACAAAGATGGCCAACCACTTGACTGTTCGAGAGTGACCTAAAATAGCGACATTGAATGCAGCATTACATTCAGAGACAATAAAAAAATTGTCATGCAAAGCTGATGAGCCCAGGCTGGATGAATTATGCAAGGAGAAGTGACTAGTGCCAATGTTGAAATTTAAAGATTGCTTTAATTTTCCTATGTAATAAAGTATATGTACAATTTCATTTCAATATATATATATATTTTAATTATATTAGACTTTATTATCCAATTTTTAATGTATAGTTATTTTTCACCCACCCTGTAACAAAAAAAGTGAAAAAGTTAGTTTATTGTTTTGGTTCAGGGAAAAGTCCTTTTTATGCTAACCATAGCCAATGTAGCACAAATTCCTGAGAAAACGAGAATGCTGGACACCATAGAAAGGCACCAGAACACCCAGTGTGCCACAGTCCACCATGCACATCCCAGAGGTTTTGTGGAGTCATGGCCCAAAGAGCCAGCGCTTCCCAGGTGGCACAAACGGAACCTACACAATATCGGGCATGATGTTTTATATTGTAATGTTATGGCTGATCTGTGTATATCGACGCCCCTCCTGAAGGTTTAACGCTTTCCTGTGTGGTGTGTGATGTGTTTTTGTGTAAAGACAGGTTATTAACTTTTAAGGACAAAATGATTCATTGCAAAATGTCTGCTTAAACCCTTTTTTGAAAGGTGCTTGGATTGGATTGTACTTTTGATGAACTAGTAGCTGGTAATGTAATGTAATGTAATTTAATGTAATGAAAGCGGCATGATATGACAGCCTAATATCACATTGTTCACTCTATCAAGGAAAAAATGGAGATGATTTTGTTTTTCCTGAGGGCCATTTTGGCAAATAGCACTGTTTCAGTTGAGTGAGAACAACATCGAGGAAAAAGTAGGAGACATCTCTGAGCGTCTCTGAGCCTAAGGACTGTTTGTTCTCTATGAGAACGTCTCAGATTGATGAAAGAGTTAGAGACATACCATTAGAAATAACAACACGGGCAATGTTATGAGAATCGCATGCTGGAAAAATGCTTCTTGGTTTCAAATGTACGAGCATAGTAACAGAAAAGCTATTAGTCTGGAACAGCTGCTGGTTTTAAGATTTATATTTATGTCTTGCATTTTATTTCTAACCACACAGAAGGACGAATATGGCTAGCCTGGAGGAAAATACACACTTTTATCAGTCTAACCCAGGGTAGACGTATAAATAATAGTTGTATTCAGCACAGTTTTTTATGATATTCACTTTTGATATAGTGAATCATCATAGGCAGAGACTCGTGCCTCTAGGGCTGGGAGTTTGAACCTCGCCTCCGGTCTTTGTGTGTGGAGTTTGCATGTTCTCATCGTACTTGGTGGGTTTCCTTCAGGTTTTCTTGTTGTCTTCCAAATACATGTGTTTTTATGAATTCCCTGTATTGTACAGTGAGCAAGTGTGTGTGCACCGTGTCCAACAATGCTTGGGCCCTACACTGGGTTCCAGAGCCCACACAGGATAAGTGATTGGGATAGATGAATGGAAGTAACAGTGCATAGATACTGTACGTCTCTGGATGCGCTGGGACACATCATCAGTGATGTTTCCTGAGATCATTGGGTGTTTCGGGTATCACAACACCAGACACCGTCTCTCAGGTAACCCAGCCAGGGTTGCTCAAGCCCCAACTTGGGCTTGCTGGCCCACTTGGGGATCTCTTGATCCAAATTCACCTTGAGACTCTTTCTGCAGCGTCTGTGATGGACTTGATGGCTCTCGTCTTTGCAGCCCTTGTGATGCCAAACCTGGCAAAGATGTTACACAGGGAGCGAGAGGAAAAAACTCTGCACCCTACTTCTATGGGCTCACAGCAAGCCTTCCAGCCCCTCCTCCGGCAATCTCCTATGAGCTCCTAGTACTTGAGCCGCTTGCTCTCATTTGCCTCTTCCATGCGGACCTTCTATGGGACTGTCAGTTCCAACAAAAGAACTTGCTTGGAAGATGCAAATGAACCATATCAGGCCTCAACGAGGTTGATGTTATAAATTTCGGGAACTTGAGCTGCCTGCCCAGGGCAACCCGCAGCTCCCAGTCTGATGCCGATGAGAGCAGCCTGGCTGATTTTTGCTGTGCTTGCGGCTGCTCACCAGCCGTTATGAAGGCAATTCTTCTCTGGCTGCCAGCACATTTGTTGTTGGCCACTGCATGTGAAATGGCCTCTGCTACACACAGATGGGCAGGTACTCATAATATGCTCAAAATATGCTCCAGGGACCCTCGTCCAGGACAGAGTGGAACTTCACTTTTGCCCGAGACATGCAAATTAGTTGGGCTGGGGAGCACTTCATGAACAGCTTGGACAAGGAACTTAATACGCTGTGGCTCTGCGTTCCAGATGTCATTCCAGGTCAGATGTCATTGTCTTCCTCTCCAGCACTCCTTTCCACCTTATCCATGCTCCCTGCTGCTGCATGCTCACTGCCCTCACCTCCTTGATACCTGCTTGGACCTCCTCTAGGACCAAGTGGCCTCTCGCCTTGCCCTGAGCCTTGTTGTACTGTGGCTTTGGGTTTTCTCCCAGTCCTGTTCGCCCTGTTACCACTGTGCCCACAAGTGCCTTATGTCTCAGCCGAGACTCTGCCAGCTCCAGTACCTCTTGTGCTCTCCATTTCCTTCCCATTCTCATTTCAATGCCTGCTGCTGTTACTCTGGAATCTCCAGAGCCTTGGTAGACTAGTGCCTCTCTTATATGAGAAACCCTGAACTCCTCCTCCAGGCTGCTGATGGGAAGCTGAAGCTTATTGCTCCTGCCATACAGTGCTACGTTAGTGAGATTGCGAGGCAGGCCAAGCTACCTTCGGAGATGGCAGCTGATCGTCCTCTCCAGGGTCTCTACTGTAGACATAGACACTTCATACACCAAGAGGGGCCAAAGGATCCATGGTATCGTGCTGGTATACCCATGCCTTGAATCATGCAGCTAACCCAGACTTGTCTACTGATGACAACCAAGCTTCAAGCTTCTTAATAGTTTTCTAGACTGACACGGTGTGTCTGAGGCTGCAGTCGAAAAACTTACCTAGGCTAGTGACTGGTTTCTCATTGATCGATGGTATTACACCATCCACTGAGAAGCAAAACTTGTCCACCACTTTCTCTCTCGTCAATACCATAGACCTGAATGAGCTTCAAGAAGCTCATTCAGGAGCTTCAAGAATGAGCTTCAAGTATTGACTTGAAGCTCATTCTAGCCCAAGAAATGAGCTTAACCAGGCCCTGAAGAATCCATCTGCACCCAGGCACTGAGGTAGTGCATAAAGGCTCTGATCGAGGTGCCAGATTTCAGCAGCCTTAACCAATATATTCATCGCAAGAGCAAAAAGGATCACAGGAATCGTACAGCCAGTAATTAAAACTTTTCTCGAGTCGGTGCCAGTTTGATGTAATGTTCCCTGATGTAATGCTGATGTAAAGTTACTTTAATAATCCAGAATGAGATCCTTGATCTTACACGGTATATGGTGCCGGTCTAGAGTCGTCTCAACCAGCTTGTGGGGGATTGACCCATATGCATTGGCAAGGTCCAGCCAAAGCACAGTTAAATCTCCATTTCCCTCACATGCTTCCCTTATCAATTGTGTGACGATTCCGGTACTTTTATGTTCCAGGCACCTTGCCACTCCAGAAATGCCGCCCTTCTGTACCGATGTGTGGATATACTTAGTACTTAGTTATTTTTTAGTAGGAAGTCTGTCTAGCTAAAATGCTACAGAAGCTCTTACCCTCAACACTGAGAAGTGAGATGGATCAGAACTGCTCCAGTTTTGTTGAATTCTCCTCCTTAGGGATCCAGACGTCCTCCGCCTGCCTCCACTGTTCCGCGATGATCCCTCGTTGCCAAATCACAACGAGAATCTTCCAGAGGATTCGAAGGAGTCCTGGGCAGTGCTTGTACACCTTATACGGTACTTGACTGGGACCTGGAGCAGAACTCGCTCTGGCTGCTGTTATCACCTCCTGAACTTCTTGCCAGATGAGTTCTGAAGACTTGAACTCCACTAGAAGTGCTGGCCCTAGCTCTTGCTCAGGGTGTTTTGCAGGAAGTGATCTACCTCTTCCTTAGGGCAATCCAAATGTCCGCTGCGCTTCTCTCCCAACAGCCTTTTTGTGAAGCCAAAGTGGTCAGCTACAAATGAGGTTTGTTTTCTGGCTCTTTCAACTCTACTTCTCCTATGCCACTCTGCTCTGTGCAGAATGATGAGCTTCTTCCTAATAATCTGCTGAAGCTCGATGAGAAGTGGCTTCTCCTCCGTAGCTGCTCTCCTGAACTGCACCATCAGAATCCGCAGCTTTTTCTGGAGTTGATGGATCTTATCTGACCTTCGTGCTTACTCAACTTGGGCTCCTCTACACCAAACCTCTCAGTCGCAAAACTTGTGATGATGATTTACGAGTCATCCTTCCACATCACCCTTTGCTGTTACATTGATGATTTTAGCAGTATCCTCATCAAACTTATGCCACAGCATGTGCTACTTTGCACATCATCATTGTAAGGAAATGTCTGTGTTCTCGTACAGAAAGCATAGAGAAAATATAAATTTGTACACAAATTCCGAACATTTTAGGCGAAATACTGTACATACACGATGTATGTAAGAAAAATCTATTGATTTAAACAAGAAGTATTATTGATTTATACAGTAAGAACTATTTACAGGAAGAAAAAAAAGTACAAGGAACAACTTTTTATACAAGAAACACTGGGAAACTGTAACATACTAAATCCATCAAAATTCACACCAACCAACCGCTACAAAGGGGAGAACCAACTGCTACAAAGGGGATGTTCAAATAAGATCTTTCAAAGCTTTACAAATACTTTCACTCTTCAAACACACACTTGCGGACACTCAACAATCATGGGTTCCTCTAAGCAGCTGTGTAAGACTCTGAAAATGAAAGTTATTGATCCCCACAAATCAGGAGAAGGCTACAAGAAGATCGCAAAGCGTTGTCGGCTTGCAGCTTCCACAGTGAGAAATGTAACTAAGAGATGGTTGTTCAGGGGAACTGTAGAGGTCAAGATCTGGAAGACCAAGAAAACTCTCAGAGAGAACTGCTCATATGCTAGTCAGAAAGAGAAATCAAAACCACAATTTGACTGCAAAAAACCTGCAGGAAGATTTAGCAGACTTATGAGGGCTGATGCACCATTCCACTCTGCAGCGATGCTTGCACAGACAAGACCTTCATGGAAGAGTCAGCAGAAGAAAACCTTACCTGCGTCCCCATCATAAAAGTCAACGTCAGAAGTATGCAACAGAACATTTACAGAAGCCTGATACAAGTGCTGTGGACTGATGAAGTTAAAATAGGATTCTTTGGCCACAATCAGCAAAGGCACAGCACTTTATGAAAAGAACACCTTGCCAACTATTAAGCATGGGGGGTGGATCTATCATGCTTTGGGGTTGTGTTGCAGCCAGTGGCACAAGAAACATTGCATGGGTGGAGGGAAGAGTGTATTTCCAATAATTTGCTGTATACCAGCAAATTCTGGAAGCAAACATCACATCTGTAAAAAGAAAAGCTGAAGCTAAAAAGAGGATGGCTTCTACAACACTAACAATGATCCTAAACATACCACGAAATCCACTATGGAGACGCACTCTGAAGGTTTTTTGAATGGCCATCACAGTCGCCTGATTTAAACATCACTGAAAATTTGTGAGTAGATCTTAAAAGAGCTGTGCATGCAAGGCGACCAAAGAATATTACAGAACTAAAAGCCTTTTGCAAGGAAGAATGGAAGAAAATCCCAAGTACTGTACAAGAATCGATAGACTTTAGCTGGTTATAAAAGCATTTGCACGCTGTGATATCTGCCAGAGAAGGTGTTACTAAATACTGATTATGTACAGTAGGGTGCCCAAACTTTTGCACAATGCAACAATAATATTTTTCTTTTTTTTATTTTTATCTTTGTTCAATTTATGACATAAAAAAGTAACTATGCATCAATGTTTGCTGAAAATATTGTGCTTTTTTTTTTTTTCATTTCCAAGACAGACTGTGTTAACATCTTTTCAATTAAAAAATCACCAAAATCTGTGATTTATCAAGAGGTGCCTAAACATTTGCACAAGCACATACAGGACAAACGTACAGGACAAACAAACAATTAAGGCAAAACTACTGTATATGGCTAGAACCTGAAACGTAAAGGAAATATGTGACTTTAGGAAACAGTACACAGGTCAATATGTTTGGGGCTTGCATGCTAACTTAATGGCATATTTGTCAATTTGTATATTAGTACACTGCACACTTGTACACTTGCATTTCTGTGTAATTAGATATTGATGGAGTTGAATATGTGCATATTTGTGTACTTGAATGCATTTGTAGTTGATCACTGGCCTGGTTGCATAAGTACAGACTTGTGTATCTGTGAACACACATACAGGTATACATGCATACTTACTGTATTTGTTTGTGCAATGGCATATTTATATACTTATGCAAGCATGTTTTAATGGTATTAATGTATATAATATCAATATAATATATCCTTATACAGTTGGATACTTTTACACGTGCATGTTTGTATTTTTGTCAGATCTGAATATGGGCATGTGTGCATGATTGTAAATCTGATTGCTTGCTTGATCAATTTGAATATATTATTAAGCAAGCATTCAAGTACGCAGCTATGCACAGATGCAGTCCAGCAAAATCTCTAGTGAAATTCATTGAAAGGAGCAGCAGGTGGCTCTGCTCACACACACACTGGGTGTGTGTTGCTTTGGTGGTGCCACCTGTATTGTTCATTAGACATTAACGGGTTGTATTTTAACCAGAGAGAGTAAAGAAAAGCTAATATTAGTAAAAGAAAACTCATGGCTCTGAATTGTGTGCTCTGTGGTTAGCCTGTGTGCTCTAGGGCATTCCAAAGCTCAATCCTGTTCAATTCTACAGTACATGTGTTCAGTTAAAGAGTTTAAATTGCAGTAGAGGAGAGAAGTTCAGCAGTGCAGAAACTGCTGTTGGATGAACAGCTACTGTAGAGGAAAAGAGGACACTGGCACCACCAATCTGATAACACCCACAAGGAAGGCTCTTTTCAGTGGCCGAAACATTACTCTGAAGGATTTTTTATTTTTTGTATCACCACAGTTCAACACAAAGGATTAATGAGTCAAAGGCTCTAGATCAGAGAAAGCAAAGGTGCATAGAATAACCAGTATGCAAACTGTTTGGAAGATTTGGACGTTTCATTTTCCCTAGCAATACATACATTACCTTTTGCATAATAACTGTTTCAAAATGATAGTGTATTAGTATGTATTTAAGTTTTTTTCCCCCCCCCGATGGTTTTCAACCTTGATTTATAAATTAATGCGAATTTTCACTAACCAATTGTTACGACCTTTGGCAGTCTAGGAGTATATGGGTCGCACATTTAAATTTGTCAGACAGTGGCAAGTTGAATTCCCAGCATGGGTAGGAACCAAAGTGATGACCAACCAAATACTTTGATAACAAAGGATGTTTATTTACATGAAAAACAAAAGTAGTACCAAGTGAAATGTTTTGAAATGAAAAGAATTGGCACTAATAGAAAGATGGGCAATGGGTACGGCTGAAAATAAACCCAAAACCCAGGCTAACTAAACACAATTTCTAAAATCCCACCCATCTAATCTCCTCTAAAAATAAATAAGATAAACAAGACACCCTAGCTCGCTACACCACCTAACTCAAAAGGGATACATAGATTGGCATGCACCCTCTTTCCTAGTGTATCTCTAGACAGTAAGTTACCTAGATGTTGAAATGTATGCCACATGGCTTACTTCCCTGAACCAGTCGCTCAAACAAAGTGAGTCTCAAGACTGCCTCTGACTGTTTCTTAAAAGCCAGCAGGTGGATGAAGATTGGTTGAGGTAACGAGATGTGCAGCAGCCAATCAGAAGAGTGGAATGACGGGATTGGTTGAGGTAATGAGATGTGCAGCAGCCAATCAGAAGAGTGGAATGACGGGGTTGGTTGAGGTAATGAGATGTGCAGCAGCCAATCAGAAGAGTGGAATGGCGGGGTTGGTTGAGGTAATGAGATGTGCAGCAGCCTATCAGAAGAGTGGAATGACGGGGTTGGTTGAGGTAATGAGATGTGCAGCAGCCTATCAGAAGAGTGGAATGACGGGGTTGGTTGAGGTAATGAGATGTGCAGCAGCCAATCAGAAGAGTGGAATGACGGGGTTGGTTGAGGTAATGAGGGGCAAACTTTTCAAGATGGGTGGTGACCATTTTCAACATGGTGGCCATTTGGAAGTCGGCCATCTTGGATCCAACTTTTGTTTTTTTCAATAGGACACACCATTGTTTTTCTTGTGAAATTCCCAATAAGTTTGATGTCACATGACCCTCTTCCTATTAAAAAAAAACAAAAGTTGGATCCAAGATGGCCGACTTCCAAATGGCCACCATGGTCACCACCCATCTTGAAAAGTTTGCCCCCTCACATATACTAATGTCCACAAACAGGATGTTAATATCACCAACCATTCCCATTTTTTTAAGGTGTATCCATAGAAATGGCCCACCCTGTATATATATGTTTTGTGTTTAAAGAACTTGCACCTTTCTTTTTTTAATTTTTTTTTTAACATGAATCCATCTTACAACCCTAGAAGCAAGAAGAGTTTCTGTCTAATATAGATACTCAATTTCCTTTTAGAAAATTGAACAGAATGGAAATTCAAAACCTTGAAAGTAAGCTGTAGTACATTCTGCGCTCTGTAACTATGTTAAGTAAGAAGGAGTTTTATAATGAGATTTCTGAGCCTGGAGCTGTGAACAATTTCCTGGTGTATTTCTTACATATTACCTTAATTTCCTTTGATTTATAACCAATTTGAGCCTACAGTTACAAAAGATCTTTGAAACATGAAAAAGGGGATCTTTTAAAACCTGCCAATAATACAGACAGCATGAACAGTCATGAAGAAGAATAATCAGGATCTTTATTTATATAATCTTGATGATCACAATGTGCTTTTTTGTTACAAGACAGACCATGAAAAATGTTTATGTAATGACAAAATATGACTTAAATATACAGAATTTAAATGTATAACTCTAAATAAAAATCTCACTCTATCCATGGTATAACATTTAATGACACAGATGTCTGTTATTTGCTAAGAAAGTTAAGATGCCAAAGGAATGGAATGCAATGACAGTTTAGTGGCAGGTTTGAATTAAAATTCTTGTACAATTTAAACATTGGTCAAACAAACAAACAAACAAAAATGGTCATGCCTGACCAATATTTAAATAAAAGTATGGGACTTATTTTTATTTATATCCTCATCATTCTGTTTTCTAACCTTGAGTATTTTTTCTTACCTCATTGTCCAAATGTTTGCCTGTGTGCTGATAATCTACCTGATGCCAACTGTTCTTAGTTCTGAGTAATAATGTAGTTTTGGATTATAGCTTATTATATTATATGCAGTAAGTACAGTGGATTTATCTTCAATTTATTTTATTATTTTTGACTAATAGATAAGAAACGTTAGAGTGACTCATAAAGGTAAATTTGATACAATGGCAAGAATAAATAAATAAATAAATAAATAAATAAATAAAAATTCAACAAAAAAATTACAAAGTGCAAAAATAAAAAAAACAGCACACTGACAAAAGCAAACTCAGAAACATGAAAGCAAATGTTTTTTTTTTCTCTATGTTTGTTTGTTTGTTTGTTAGTTTGTTTAAAAATTGTGTTTAAGGTATCTGCTGTGTTCTTGGTTTTATTGTTATGTTCTTTCTTTTTTTTCTTTTTTTCTTTTTATTTGATATCAGTTTTACACACTTTTTATCCTTTTATTTATGGTTTTACTGTTGTCCTTTTAGTTATTTTTTATGTTGTGTTTTTTGGTATTTTGTCAATTTTTAAAGCAATCATTATGTGCTGGATCAAGGAAAACATAAATGCACTAATCCTACTAAAAAAAAAAAAAAAAAAGGTACAACTGTTTTATTATATCTCTGCTTTAACCTAAAAAGAAAACATATTTCTTTATGCACACACAGAAAAAAAAAATGTATGAAGTATATAGACTTTGCAAGCTATCATAAATAATCTACCATATGCTGTGTTATTTTTAAACAACTTGCTTAAAGTGTTAGAAATGTATATGGCTAAATAAAATCTTGCAGAAATGTTTTAAAAGTAATTATCCCATAGCCATGCTGACTACTTAATAATTGATCAGAATCTGTTAATTATGTTTTATATAACAGCTGCAGTGATCGTCATGCTGGTTGTAATTATATGGATCTGCTTTATCTAATGTATTAACAATTGTTTAGTATCAGGTTCAGTAGTTTACCAATGAACATGAACGACATATCTCTTCAGTGCTTCGCTCCATCTTCTTTCGAACTGGATTGCAGCGAACCTCTTCATCTTTCATCTGGACAAAACAGAATAACAAAGTTTAAAATCGTCAGCCAAGAATCATGAGCCAATCACATTATTATTAAGAAGTAAGGGAAATGTCCTTAGTTATGTTACTTACTTTTTGTAGCAAAGAAAGTACATTTTCTCATTGCAGTTTCTATTCTCTATGACATTACTTCCAGATTTTAGGGCTCCACAATAGTAAGGACTCCTGGGGCATGAGGCCATTGAAGTCAGGTTTTGCCAAGGTTGCTCGTTCGTGTAGAACCATTGGCCATCCATGAACCGGAGTCCTGTCCATACGCTCGGTGTATTACTTGTAATGCTCATAGTGTTGGCTGCACCCAGATCTTGAGCGGTGGACAGGCTGATTAGATCAGTGTAGGTTGTTCTGCAGTAATTCAGTGCATCTACCCAGTTCATCATCTGTTGTACCATGATTATCTGTGGTATCCATCTGTAGCAAATGAATGGCATAGTATTTGTGCAATCATAATTAGTCCAGTTATATAGCATAGTAGCCACGCAATTGCTAGAACCTAGGTTGCTTGGTTGACCAGGCTGCCAATTAGTATAATTTATTGCAGTTCCATCAGACCATTGAGTAAAGGCAGCGTCTGTCGGGTTCTTTCTAAGGCCGATCCAGCACGGTTGGAGTTCACAGTATGAAAAGTTAGTTTTTTTGGTAATAGTTGCCAGGTCTATGAGGTTTGCTCTGCAGTATGTCTGAGCATCGGTCCAGGAAAAAGATTTGTTCCTAAAACTATACGATCTTGTGAACAAGCAAGTAGCTTCTCCTGTTAAAGCCACAAAGAGGAGCACAACGGGAACAACCTTCATCTTTCAATGTAACGCGTTTATGCTCTGTTCTGAACAGACCTCTGGCTTGGATCACTTTATATAAGCAATAAACAAATAAATGCAAAAAGAAGATGGTCATCTTTGAAAAATAAGCAATGCAAAAAGGATGCAAGACCAGAATGAACAGCACGTGTGTCGTTGTCTCTAAACACTCGCACTCACTCACCTATCCCCTGTGACAGTCAGGTGTGCAAAACCTTTTAGCCTTTTGTAAAGCTTTACAAGAGATTAGTAAAAAAAAAAAAAAAGTTTAGTACAGCCTAGTGTAGGTTAAACTAATGAATTCACCATATACAGGGCAATTACAATGAAGAAAATATATCAAAGGAATAATAATAATAATAATAATAATAATAATAATAATAATAATAATAATAATAATAATAATAATAATAATAAACATGACTAGAATAAAATGTATTTATAAAGCAATGAATGGTACAATGCAATACAGTCTAGTAGCAATTTTACAAACACACACACACACGCACACACACACACACGCACACACACACACACACACACACACACACGCACACACACACACAATATGCATCTTCTACTTACCTTTGCAGGTGGCCGATAAACAGATTCTGTGAGGTAAAGCGTTGTCCGTTGGGCTTTAAACAAATGTACCTCATTTGCTTTTCAGTCTAGGATCCATTTTCTTCATCCCCAGCATCTTTTTGTGGCAAACCTTCTGACCCCAGTTCTTAACCCAATTTCACTCATTTTAATATTTTCAATCATTATATATATATATATATATATTTTTTTTTTTTTTTTACTTAAATTTTCAAAAGTTTTCTAAAGTTCTTGTTTACTTATCTTCAAATACTGCACACTTAGACATGATAATATAAACTTTCTTCTCTCTAAGCATGCGTTGGTGAACTTGATTGTCTACTTCAAAATGTAATGTTATGGTACGCCAGAGATAGTTCTCACTGACATCTCACTGACATCAACGCAGCAATAAACAGTTATTTCCTCACCAGTCTTTATTTAATATCAGTCTCAGATTTTTGCACATCATACAAGGCGTTTACTATGCAAACAATCGTGTATTAGAGAACACAGATTAATATTTCATCAGAACTATTGTCTGAAAAATATAATATGAGTATTATTGTTAATCTTTAGACTGAAAAAGCGTTATTCCATTGTGGTCATCCTATCTCTTACATATAATAAAACTGTTAAGTTGGTGTGTCTGTACATTAAAGATATTTATTACATTAAAGATATAAACGAAAATGTTTTTGAGGGGAACATAAGATGAGTACTAAAACACATCCAGTTTCCCCTTTTTGAAATTATTGTCTAATTATCTGTTTGTCTGTGTGTTTGTGCACGCATCACGTGAGGACTACTAAACAGATTTAATTGGGTTTTCACAGGTGTACTTGGTCGAGATCGAGGTAGCACATAGGCTTTGTTTCGTCGCAATCAGCCCATAGGAAGAAACAATATGCTAATTTGAAATGGAAATGGAAAACGCCCTTACATGATTAAAAAAAAAATCGACCTTGCAAAAATGATTAGTTAATCTCAAAATTCAACAGATGGCGCTGTACATTATTTTAATACACACTTATGAGCGTATTACAGAATGAAGTTACAGGCACATCTAGTATTAAAATATGGTGATAAATTTCAAGCAGATTTGGTACCAGCTGTCCCTTATATCTGAAGTCACTGTACAGTATGTTCAATCTGGTCCTTTTAAAACCTGTCAATAAAGCTAAGACAATGAAAAGTCATAATAGTCATCATCCTCAGTCCATAATTACTGTATATCATATTCGTCTACAGACTATATGATAAATCAGGTGAATTGTAAAGCATTCTGACGGACTAAGATTTACAATAAAAACTATGAAAATTACACAATGTATTCTGTATTCTAGGTATTAAAAACATATAGAATGGCAGATATTTCATAAATTCTTAGTGCTTCTATTTTGCATTCAACTGAATGCAATAGTTTCTATTACAAATTATATTATTGCCAACAGCATGAGTGGAAACTATAATCTTTGAAATAGTTACTTGAATTTCATAGTTTTTTTTTTTTTTTCTTTTTTAATAATTGATATATCCCTGTTGGTACACCTGGCATGACTCCACATGTTTGCACCAAACAAACATGCTTTAATAGAAAAGATGTGCAAAACTTTTTGTTATTTTAATTAATATTATATATATCATTTCAATTTTTCATAATTCAAAAGCCTATAATTTTCAACTATAAAAAAAATAGACATCTTTGGACCTCAATGTATATATTTAATATATAATCCATAAAACAGTTAGATGAGTATGTATGTTGTTGGTATGATATATCACTTGTTTTCTAAGGAAAAAGCATAGGAAAAAAATAGGATATTAATTTAGGAAATGTATTAGATTTAGGATAGAACTGGTCCCATTGCACACATTATAGTGAAATAGTCAGTATTCAACAGATAATCCATATCACCCAAATGAGGACGGGTCCCCTGGTGCGTCTGGTTCCTCTCAAGGTTTCTGCCTACCGCCATCCCTGAGAGTTTTTCCTTGCCACCGTCACCCTTGCCATACTCATCAGGGACAATCTGATCTTTTGATTCATACATATTTTATCACACATTTTGAATTGGATATTAAAGTTAAATCATGTGTTTTAAACATCGGATAATTCTGAATATTTGCATTAAATCAGAAGCTCTTAGACATTTCTACTTCTTTACTTTATACATTTTATTATGTCATAAACGGTCCTAAAAATTATTATGTCATAAAAGTCCTAAAAATTAGGCAGATGAAATAAAAGCATTGCACCCCGAGCCTGGCCAGGTTTTCCTCAACTATGTGTTTAACTCTTTGTGAATATAATCTTTACCCAGCCTTGAAACTCATCACACCGCCCTATCAAATAATAGCTGCATCCAAAAAACAAACAAAAAAAATCATCACAGCTATTGAAAGTATTCTAGAAATGGTCAAATAGATCTAGGATTCAACGTATTAGCATAACAAGCAGCATAGATACATTTGAACATATTTACAGAATTTCTACTGAACTAACTTTCGTTAACAACCTTTGTTAAGTTTGAAAAAGTAATGAAGCGAGGTGAGGCGTATCCTTTTTGCATTTTGGCAAATATATTGAATTGTGGTCATTTGCCTGCTGCACGTGCAGTGTTCCAGAAAACTATATATCAGTTGTTTTGACTAATAATATACACTGCCTTGCACAAATAAAGAAAAGAAAAAAGAAAAAAAGCCTTCTTCAGTACGTCCCAGAGATTCTCAGTCAGGTTATGGTCCCATGGTATATGCTACGTTTTATACAGTACTGTACTGTACATAAAGTGTTTTTTTGTTGTTGTTGTTTTTTTAGCCAATCAGTGAACCTCTATCAAATTTAAAGGTTAATAAAAAAATTGTAAGCATGCCGCTGCCGTGGAAATTGGAACATGAACCTGTTATTTATAAGCTAGCATCATGCTTGTGTTATTGTTACATTCATGAAAATGTTAAAATGCTGAAAAAGAACAAAAAAAAGCTGATTTGGAAAATGTTAAATTAATAGGGAGTTATAAGTGACTGATCTGTTATAGAAGACCACAAATCTGTTACAGAAAGTGATTTTTAACAAACATTATAGCATAGAGACAATTTGTTTACATGAACCCATTATTCCGTTACTTAATATTTAATGTAGCCAGTTAAAAAAAAAAAAAAGAAAGAAAGAAAAACAGATCAAAAAGCTTTTATCTCTCATCATTTTCATCTCACTCTTCTTCTGGTTTTTATTTGCAGTAAACCTCTTTACATTTTGATGAACAAATGTACTGTATATCTATTTTTTATTATTATTGTTTTTTATGTTTAAATGTTTAGTTTGTCAGTGAAGGCAATGCGTTTAGCCATGCCAAAAGAAGTTATTTTTCTCATTGAATTCTATGCTTTTCAAGGCTAGTCCAGAGCTCCAAAGTGGAAAGGTCTGTCAGGGCATTAGGGCAGCAAAGCTTCTGCTTTATCTAGAACCACAGCCCATATGCATGAAATGTCGACCTGTGGCGCTTGATTCTTTCAGCTTTTGTTGGTCACACGGCTATCTACAGTATTTCTGCAGTTATGCTTACTGAGTTAGTTTAACATGTACGACAACAATAATAATAATAATAATAAAAAAACATCTTTATTGTAGTACATGTTATTTTGGTTAAATCAGACAACTATAGACATTCTTTGAAGGTTTCATATTACTTTATATTACTACAGTATATACAGTACATCTTTCTGCAATGAGTCAGTCCAGGAAAAAGATATGTTCATAAAATGTTTGTTTGTTTGTTTGTTTGTTTGTTTGTTTGTTTGTTTGTTTGTTTGTTTGTTTGTTTAACATATGTTTGGGACACACACACTCACACAAATAAATAAATCTGACTATAATATGCATAATTCTAATCTGATAAATATTTTATTTATGTGTAAAGTAAATAAGTAGATATGAGTACTTATAATAACTATACACCGATCAGCCTTAATATTAACCCCACCGCAAGGGTGAACTGAACAACACTTATCATCAACGATATGACATATGCTGACAAGATCATGGGCACCCAAGGCTAACCTAGGAAAATGCCATACAAATTGCAGAAGCAAGTCAAAACTGGCCACGCTAGAAGGGCACCAGAACACCCAGTGCACCACATTATGTTTTAAACTGTATAAACTGTACTTTTGTTTCATCTGGCCTTCCTCAACTATGTGTTTAAGTCTTGCTCAATATAAGTATTGAAACCCAAATGTCAAATAATTGATAAATGGTGCACTCAAATATATGTCCTTAGCAAGTGAAAATATTGTAGAAGAATCAAATGAATCTACTATGTAATGTATTATCATAATAAGCAGCATCAGATACTGTACATTTAAACATATTCACTGTATTTTACTAGCTTACTGTACTTATTTAGTTTTTTTTTTTTTTTATGAGACAGAAGACATGACTTCTTTTATATTTGATAATCATACGTTAATGTTTGCTTTACATCTGAGGATACATTTGATGCGATGTGTGTTGACGAGACAAGGGGGGAAAAACACCCACAAATCCCTCAAATTACATTTGATTAAAAAAAAAATTACATCCTTTCTTAAGTTTAAAAAGCGAATGCAGCGAGATGAGGCGTAGCCTTTTTTGCATTGTGTTTTATTTGCCTGCTACATGTGTGCTTGTCCAGAAAACTACATGTCAGATGTTTTGACTAATACTATACACTGCCCGGCCAAAAAGAAACAAAAATGTCGCATGCTCTAACATTTCATTAAACAATCTTTTGCATTGTTAATGGCTGTGGCATCATTCTGATAAGCTTTGGCAACCTACAGTATGTGATGTGCAGGACAGTCAAGTCTGCACGTCCACGGAGGCCCCATCTCATAACCCACAGCACCATGGGAGGGGGGCGGGGGGTGGGAGGGGGGGCTGGGAGTCTGTGTCTGCAGGATGCTGGCAGCAGATCCAATTAAATTTTGATACAATTAAAATGTATAAAAAGCTAACCACTTCTCTTTAAGTCTACATTAGTATGCATGTAAACTTGGTTTACATGCATACTTAATTAAGCAAATTTAGTTGCATATTTAAGCAGTTTTCCTCTGGGATTAATAAAATTTTATGAAGCTTTAATCTTGAATATTTAACCATTCACCATATAAACCACCATCAGTCACAAGCATGGACTCCAAGACGCCAGTGGTTTCTGGCAATGCCCCAGAAGAGAGAGCAGGTCTACTGGATTAGGGACCTCATCACATGCTTGCCACCCAACTGGCATTGCATCTAACTGACACGTTTTATCTTGAAGGTGTTAAACACACAAGACAGCTCTGTGTCACCATTTAAGGCTGAACTCGACCAGTTTCAGTGGATGACCGGGTCACCAGACTGATAGATCGCATTAATGGTAATCTGGGTACACCTAGTCGGTTTAATTAATGTCTGTAGGGTTGCTTTTGTCTGACTCCCCCTTATTTAATCTGTTTACCAATGAAGGTTTGGCTGGAAGGAAAAGTTGGACCTCTATTTTTGAACCCCTATTGTTTGCCAAGTCTTCAAAATTGGTCTGAATTTCTCACCGCGTGCAATACGTGACAATAACGATATCAACTGCGACACATCACATGAATGAAAAACAACATTAAACTGAAATTTGATTGAGGAAAGGTATACCTTGTTTGCCTTTAAACAAATGTGCGTAGACGTTAAAAAATACGTCATTCGTTTTAAAATCTACCCCAGTTATTTGTTTTTTATTTCCCTGTGCCTACACATTTGACCTACATTTTAAACTTCTCTGTTCAACATTTGTGGTTTATTTGCTTTTCGTTCCCCCTTTTTATTTTGGTTTGATCTGAATTTTTAGTTTGATCGTTGTTAGTCTGTTTTTGACTACAAATTTGTCATGTGAAGCAAAGTAGGACATAACTATTAAGCAGTAATAATGTACAAAGATTTAACACAAATGTAAATGTACCCTAAAGCTGTAGCATGAGAGGGGAAGTCGACTGAGACAAGACCTCTAACGTTCTAGTGAATCAGACTTATGTACCGTATGTTTATGGAAAACCATGCCAAATGCAGTAAATAGTAAATAAATTATGAAAATTATTTTCGAATATGTAGCACAGTGGGTTATGGCACTACAGTAGGTTCTTGACCAGAGGGTTTGCGGTTTAAGTCCCAGTTCCACCAAGGGCCACAGGTGGGCTCTTGAGCATGGCCCTTAAGCCTATCCGCTCCAGGGGCACTGTATGATGGTGTACCTGCGCTCTGATCACTTTAAACAAAGCTGGGATATTTGAAAAAAAAAAAGGAATTTCAATGTGCTGGAAAGTATATGTGAGGTTCCAATACATTGCAGGGCACACATGCACACATGCTCATTCACACACTATGGGCAATTTGGAGAAGCTAATTAGCCTAACCTGTATGTCTTTAGACTGTGGGAGGAAACCAGAGTACCTGGAGGAAACCCACCAAGCACGGGGAGAACATGCAAACTCCATGCACACAGATCCCGAGACGGGAGGTGCAAGGTGGCACTACTATCCACTAGGCCACAGTGCCACCCAATTTTGTCATCTAACCAGCATAAATTCAATTCAAAATGTGTACAGTGCTTTTAAATATGGTCATTGTCACAAAGCAGCTTTACAGACTCAAAAGAAAATTATGGAACTGTGTATGAAATGTTATAAAATGTGTTTGAATCAAAATGATCAGATTGTCCTCGATGAGCAACCCGGAGGGTGATGGTGGCGAGGAGAAACTCCCTGAGATGGCAATATGAAGAAACCTTGGGAGGAACCAGACTCAACAGGGAACCTCTAGAACCTCCAGATGATTGAATAGACTTCATGTCGTGAGGAAGCACAGATCCTTTAATATATGCAGCGGGATGCTGGAAATGTTTTATCAGTCTGTTATGGCTTGTTGCCCTTTATAGTGCCGTGGTCTGCCGGGGGGGTGCTGGAGCAGCATCAGTGCCAGGGATGCAGGCAAGATAAATAAAATCATCTGCAAGTCCGAACACATAATCGGACACAAATTTCAAGTCAAGTCAAGTCAAGTCAAGTAGGCTTTTATTGTCATTCCAACCATATACAGTTAGTACACAGTGAAACGAAACAACGTTCCCCCAGGACCAGGGTGCTACATACATGTAACAACATAAATGTACAACATAAATTTTACATTTTTAAGTTACTCTAAAACAAGAACTATCAATATCTATACAAAAATACAAAAATAGACAAAAGTGCACGTGCAAATGTGCAAACAAAGTGGTACATGACAGACACAATGTAAGACATAACAGTACTTTTTGATGAAGGATGAATTGAGGTAGTGGGAAGAGCAGCAGTAAACAGTTTACAATTTTGACAGAAGTATTGTGTGCAAATAGCAATAAATAGCAATTTAAATTTAAATATTGTGCAAAAAATTGCAAGGAGCAGCACAGGTATGTAGGTATGAGCAGATTGGGATGGGTGTGCATCAGTGTGATTGTGCATGTGTGTTTATCAGTTCAGTCCAGATGTTCCAGATTTAGTTCGTCTGAGTGATTTGTGTGTGTGTATGTGTGTATGTGTGTGTGTGTGTGTGTCAGGTATCAGTCCAGTCCTTTTGTGTTTAGGAGACGGATGGCTTGCGGATAAAAACTGTTTCTCAGTCTGGATGTGAGTGCCCGAATGCTTCGGTACCTTTTTCCAGATGGCAGGAGGGTGAAGAGTGTGTGTGAGGGGTGTGTCCGGTCAGCCACAATGCTGGTGGCTTTGCGGATGCAGCGTGTGGTGTAAAGGTCTTCGATAGAAGGGAGAGAGACCCCAATGATCTTCTCAGCTGTCCTCACTATCCGCTGTAGGGTCTTGCGGTCTGACACGGTACAATTCCCAAACCAGACAGTGATGCAGCTGCTCAGGATGCTCTCGATGGTTCCTCTATAGAAGGTGGTGAGGATCGGTGATGGAAGCTGGACCTTTCTCAGCCTTCTCAGGAAGAAAAGACGTTGTTGGGCTTTCTTATGCAGAGAGCTGGTGTTGAGGGACCAGGAGAGGTTCTCCTCCAGGTGGACGCCCAGGAATTTTGTGCTCTTGACGATCTCCACAGAAGAGCCGTCGATGCTGAGCGGAGAGTGTTCGCTCCGAGTCCTCCTAAAGTCAACAACCATCTCTTTTGTCTTTTCGACGTTCAGAGCCAGGTTGTTGTCTTTACACCAGTCCGTTAGCCTCAGCACTTCCTCTCTGTACGCCGACTCGTCGTTCTTGCTGATGAGACCCACCACGGTCGTGTCATCAGCGAACTTGATGATATGATTGGAGCTGTGTGTCGCTACACAATCATGAGTCAGCAGTGTGAACAGCAGGGGGCTGAGCACGCAGCCCTGGGGGGCCCCAGTACTCAGTGTGGTGGTGCTGGAGGTGTAGCTCCCGATCCGCACTGCTTGAGGTCTTTCGGTCAGAAAGTCCAGAATCCAGTTGCAGATGGAGGTGTTCAGGCCCAACAAGCTCAGCTTCCCGATCAGGTGTTGGGGGATGATTGTATTGAATGCTGAACTGAAGTCTATGTACAGCATTCTGGCGTAAGTGTCTTTCTTTTCAAGATGTGACAGTGCCAGGTGGAGTGTGGTGGAGATGGCATCGTCCGTTGAACGGTTTGGACGATATGCGAACTGCAGGGGGTCCATTGAGGGGGGCAGCAGGGCTTTGATGTGTCTCATGACAAGCCTTTCGAAGCACTTCATGATGATGGGTGTTAGTGCAACAGGGCGGTAGTCATTGAGACAGGACACAGAAGACTTCTTCGGCACGGGGACGATGGTGGTAGACTTAAAACATGTGGGAACGACGGCGCTGCTCAGAGAGATGTTGAATATGTCGGTGAGAACACCTGCCAGCTGTTCTGCGCATTCTCTGAGCACTCTGCCTGTGATGTTGTCTGGTCCAGCAGCTTTACGTGGGTTGACTCTGCGTAGAGTTTTCCTCACATCAGCCGTGGTGAGACACAGCACCTGGTCATTCGGCGGAGGGATAGTCTTCCTCGGCGTCACGTCGTTCTGCATGTCGAACCGTGCGTAGAAGTTATTCAGCGCATCTGGAAGGGAGCCGTCACTGTCACAGGCAGGTGATGAAGTCCTGTAGTGAGTGATGGCTTGTATACCCTGCCACATGCGCCGTGTGTCACCGCTGTCCCTGAAGTGATTGTGGATTCTCTGGGCGTGTGCGCGCTTCGCCTCTCTGATGGCCCGGGACAGTTTGGCCCTTGCTGTTCTTAGGGCCGCCTTGTCCCCCGCTTTGAATTTGACAGGTTGGAGACGGTGAGGGACAACAGATCACTGAACAAACTCCTGTCAATCATGGAAAATCCATCCCGCCCACTACATGATCCCACACAGAGGCAGCGGAGTTCATTTTCTAACAGACTGATGCAGGTTCAGGAAATCATTTCTACCGTTCGCACAGTACAATGACTCACCTCTATGTAACAGATGACAATAGCAACTCTCATGCATATCCCCTTATTCACTGCCACTTTACACACACATACATACACTAACTATTTGCACATTTCATTTCTTTTTCTTATTTTTAATTGCCAGGTTGCACTCTGTTTTATGTTTATATCATGTGCCATACTTTATTGATTTATGTAAGTTACAACTACATTCTATCTATCTATCTATCTATTTATCTATCTATCTATCTATCTATCTATCTATCTATCTATCTATCTATCCATCCATCCATCCATCCATCCATCCATCCATCCATCCATCCTCATTGGGTGATAACGGATAGCAGGAATTGTTATGCAGTCATACTGTGTATAAGCTATAAATGGTGTAAATGAAAATCATTAATGTATTCCACAAAGATAAAAAAAAAAAAACAGAAAAACTCTTGTTGGAAAAGATAAGGTTTTCAATAGTAACTATTGATTCACTCTGAAAAGTGATTTTTCCCACCAAATGTCTTTAGTACAATAGGCATTTTCTTTCCTTTAATTCTTGTTAAGTCAGACTTCAAATATCGCACTTGTGTTTGCAATAAAACCTCATTACTCTAGGATGGCTCATCAAATCATCTCCTCCTGCACTCAGTCATTGTAATAGACTATCCATCACAGACTCATCCAATTTTCTCACCAAATCCAAACTCCATCTATAAATTTACAGAAGTTCTAGATTGATGTGGTGTCGGAAAGTTGACTGAATGGTGTTCGAATTGAAATATATTTCTTCTTCTGCTCCTCACAAAACAAAATTGTACTTAAGCAGTGAGACAGCAATTCAGCTGCGATATATAACTTCCTTACAGTCAGCCAGATTTGGTTAAAGTTTAATAAAAAATAAAATAAAAATAAGTAACAAAAAAAAAAAACAGTTGTGAGAGTAAAAACTTCCTTTATTTGTCTATATAATCCCCTGCTACCCTAATGCACTTATCCCAGAGTATCGACGTTTAACTTTACTATGTAGAATATATATATATATATATATATAAATATATATATATATATATATATATATATATAAAACCATATGTAATACCAGTCATAGTTGGTGGAGCAATGTGTGCCTTGTTAAATAAACAAACAAATAAAAATCTGCTGACAATAAACGTTGTTTGCAGAGCTGTTGTATAAAAGCAATATCACACTCGATGTCATGCGGTATTGCTGGTTATGCTATGACGTTTAAGTGATTTTTGTGACAGGTAAAGCCCAAATTGCAATAACAAAATGAACCCATTTAGAGGATAAGATGGAAGCACCTGTCAGGTCTGATGGTGAATGTGTTTTGTCACTGTAGAAGAAGACAAAGCCTACTAGGTGATAGAAGAAGACAAAATTTAACAGAAAGAACCAATCATCAAACGGTCCGGTGTAGGATGAAGACCACAGTCGACCACTTGTCAAATGACACCATGGGCAAAAATACGATGGGTCTTTAATCAAATTAGGATTTTATCTTTACCTTTCTCTATATAATCCCTAATATAAACACCAATGCACTTAGCCTAGCGTTTCACTAGTGCTTAGATTCCATCATGGTAGAAATTTTTCTCACTACGCCAGAACACGATCAGACTGCTTGAAATCGGACTGGCCTCCCAGGAATTCCTTCAATGGCCTTTTCTTTAATGAAGAAAATTATTGTTCTCATGCCGTTATTATCACATCCCTCGTACATTCCGGATCTCCTTCAAAGCCATTTCCACATGTTAGGGTCATCCACGGAGTTCCTGGGAGGCTTACTGAGAAAACTTGCTTCCTTGATGGATTCCTAGGAAGACTAATGGTGAACTGTGAACCCGACTCTTCACTGCTGTAACGATAATAATGATTATAATTATAACCTCAGAATGATCAATTGGATAAATCTAAATATTATTAGAGTATTATGTTTTAACCCGAAGAACTCAAGCAGAACAGATGTACAGTATGCTGGCAACACAGCATTGTCCATTTTAAACAAACCAGCTGCTTAGCGCATTTGGACGTCATGCTGGTGTGTGCCAACATACTGTACTGGATCAAGCAGACCTTTCAAAGATGAAAAAAGAAAACAAAAAAGTCAATAGCAGATTTCATTTTTGGCGACACCACCAATAATCTTATACACAGAATCAGATCAATAACCAAGACTGGAGGCGTATTTTTCTTTTTTCATAACTGTACATTTACTCATCCAATCAGCGACCGCCATGTCAGGAAATTACACTGAATGACTGATTGACTGAATGATGCGTCCCCCTATATTTGATCCCCCATCTTGGCTTGGCGTGATCTAGTTTGCATTGTGAAAAGCATTGCACTTTATTGTAAGTGAAATTTTACCACGACTTAGCCTCCACTGTTGGGTCGTGAATATAACTTAACACTTGCTGTATATTCACGTCTTAGTGGACCAAGTATCACTGATCACAATGAACCTGCTGTTCAGATAATACAGATGTTTTAGGATGTAGCACGTGAGGTTTTACATGTGCTGCCCAACATTTACATGAGCCTCAGCTCCTTCATATGCACTTCATATGCACTGTTTGGGTATCACTGTTACAGTACTGCAACCTGTGTCTATACTGTATTTCTGCAAGGCTATATACTGTCCCTCAACGATAGACACTGGTGAAATTATAACTGTAATGAGTGAATAGATTGCATAAAGGATATTTCCTCTATGTTTGATTGCTTTCGTGTTTAGGCGCAGGAACAGTGTGACCTGGAAATAGTCCAGTGGCATAATCAATCCAGCCGAGTGTGACGAATCGTGCTGTCTCGTCCTTGTATTATGGATCCTTTCAGCCTTGCATTCGTAGCCGTTCATGAATGTCGATGGCGAAATGTTTGTATCAAGCCTGTGTGTCTATATATGAATGTATACATTCTGTCATGGTAGAAGAAGGTCCTCCCGATCCTTTTCAATGCACACATGCCTAAGTGACAGTTTTGTTTTCATGGAACCATCAAGTCTGTTTTTCCTCTCCTTCACTGACGTCAGTTGCTAATTTTCTTATTAAATAAGCAGGTTGGAGAAATCATTACGGCTAATTACAACTGGATTGAATTTATATAGATTTTTTTTTTTTTTTTACACTAAGGATAAGTGCCACTGCTCTCTTTTCATCATCACCTGTACTTTTACCCACTGCATTGATTTGAAATTGCAGCCTGTCGTCTTTCCTCCTATCCACATAATGCATCAATTCAAAAGAAAAATGGCACCTTGACTGAGAGGAGCAGGGAGATTAAAGCATTTGCATAAATCCCCCAAAGACATATATTACAGATGTGCATCTCTGAATGTGAACTCTCTCCTCAGCTGACAAAGAAGAGCTTAGTTTTGTAAAAACCTGCTGTGATTGAGCAATCAACTGGAACGGTGCGTGTAGAAGCATCTATTCAGGCAGAACGGAAAACGGAGAGACTTGTTGTTCCCCGCAGTCCTCCCTGACATATAAAGATGCTCTGTAAATGAACCGCAGTGTTACACAAAGTGCTTGGCCCTCATGGTGAAGGAGATTGAGATTGAGTGGCAGTGCGTGCAGGTACAATTCCTTTCATCCAGCTGAGCTTCTCCGTCCTCGACCCTCTCTACGCTGCTTCTGATTTCGAGAACTGCATGCTTTAAAATGACCATTACAACCAACCCTTCTGCAAGAAGGAAAAAGCTGAGGGGGGAAAAAAAGGTCAGTATTAGTATTGTATGTACTGTATGAACTGGTCAACCAGGGGTGGTCGAATTACACAAATTCTGTACATGAGTAAAAGTAGCGATTCCCTAGGACAAATATTGCTCAAGTAAAAGTAGAAGACCTCCATTTACATGGTTACTTGAGTAAAAACAACACAAGTGCTCAATTTTAAATTAATTAAAATGATCACAGGTACTTTCTTGTGCTTGCATACCGGATGCAGTTCTGGACCCAAGCTCGGATATACAATAATGGGACGGTTGCGTCAGGAAGGGCATCCGGGCGAAAACCCTGTGCCAAGCTTGTATGTGCAGATCGAATGGTTTGCTATGACGATCCCTTACAGGGAGACCCCGAAAAACAACTTTCTTGTGCATGCATCTTGCATTAGCTTCCAGTTCAGTGGATTACGCAGTAATGCATAATAGTCCGAAGGTTGCAAAATTCCCATGTCAAATAGTAAACGAACAGATGTAAACTAATATAATAAGAAAATACATGATATCGCCAAAAGTATTGGCTTGCATGCCTTCACATGCTTATGAACTTGAGTTACATTCAATTCTCAAGCCATAGGTTGTAATATGATGTTGGCCCACCCTTTCTAGCTATAATAGCTTCCTGTCTTCTGGGTAGGCTTTCCACAAAGTTTAGTTAGTCCAGTCAAATTCCTCTACACCAAACTCGCTCGCGCATGTCTTTATGAATCTTTGCTTTGTGCACTGGTGCGCAGTCATGTTGGAATGACTGAAAAACAACCCCACACCAGTTCCAACATGACCGCGCACACGTGGTCCATAAAGACATGGATGAGTTTGGTGTGGAACTTGACTGGCCTCCAAAGAGTCTTGATCACAACAACTCAATAGAACACTTTTGGGAAAAATAAAGAGTGCAGACTGTGGTCCAGATCTTCTCATCTGACCTCACAAATGCACTTCTGGAAGAATGGTCAAAGATTCCATTAAAAACACACTCCCAAACCTTGTGGAAAACCTTCCCAGAAGAGTTGAAACTGCCATAGCTGCAACGGGTAGACCAACATCATATACTGTGGATTAAGGATCGGATGTTACTAAAGGTCATATGCATGTGAAGGCAGGCGAGCGAATACTTTTGGCAATATACTGGAGTGTGTGTGTACTTAAGTAATGCAACAAAGGAATGCTGTCCTGCAGAGAGTATTAGAACATTAGGAGAAATATTTCAGGAACATGAAACCATGTTGAACCATTATTCTTCAGCCCTACTTTGTGTGCATGCGGTGTCGTCTTGGTGCGTCTGGGTTCTTCTGCTGAGCATTTCGGGTGTTTTTTTTTTTTTTGTGCTTTTCATTTTCTACCCTTTATGTGACTGTCACATCAAAGAGTGTGTCACATCAATCAAAGTTATGGCAGATGACAAGTGCCATAATCCTTAGCCCATGACCTCAGGGATCTGACCCACATTCACAGTCTCTTTGCTCCTATTGACGTTTTGTGGTATCTGTTTGTGACTGCACTAAATGCCATGGACTTTGCAAAGTCTTGGTCATGCATTACAGTATGTCTGTGCGAAGCCTCAGCATTTGTTGTTGCTTCATGTTCAACATCAGATTCCATCTAATTTTGACCTGTTCTCTAATCAATACTACTCAATGGCTCTGAAAAACTCTTTGGATTATCTGCAACCTTGCTTATAGTCAAACCACAAAACAATATATATATATTTTTTAATTTGGCATTTTTTGGAGGAGTCTTCATTATTAGGGCTTTATAAAAGTTAGAAACAAAGCTGTGCCATTTTTATTTCTAATACAGTAAAGTGTTTTGTAGGACGCCTTTGTGGTTTCAAGCTGCATGATTCTGTGAGAGAAAGAAAAGCAGAGGCTGGTGAGAAAATTAGATAATTACACTGCCTGGCCAAAAACAAGCCACACACTCTAATGTTTTATTTGACCGCCTTTAGCTTTAATTATGGTGCAAAATGTGGTGCCAAATTCATGTTTGAAAATGATTCCTCATGCTCCCAGAACCACTCTTTTAGTCTTTCGGAGTCCTGTAATAGGGCTGTACCATAGGGAAAGAAAACATCCATGGATGTGATAACCTGGTTATGCAGTCCATTCAAGTCATCAACTGACTTCATTTATTGCCAAAGAATGTGGCTGAGCCTGGACCTGCCCAAAAGAATCAGCCAGAGTATCACACTGGAATAGGGTTTGGAATAGGGCCAATCTGGACTAATCATCCATATAACATTTTTCCCATTGCTCCAAAACCCAATCTTTATGCTCCCTGGTTAACCTATAGTGTTTTTTGGTTTACACATCAGTTTAATTCTAGTTTTACAGATTCTTGTCATTTGTGCATGTGAAAATGCTTTCACTTTCACTCCTCTGATTTCTACTGTAAATTTATGGTGATGCATCAACTCCACTCTTCCCATTCATGACCAACCAAATTCCAGGAATTTTAAATCTCTTTAGTTGTTTTCTATGCTGGGTGCAGGCAATAATTGGTATTTTTTCAGGCATTGTATTTGTAGGAGTGGTGGCTCAGGCAACTAAGTTGGTTTGGGCATCTGAGGATCTGGGTTTAATCCCTTCTATCAGTGTTTACCATACCCCATACTAACCATCCTCAGCATGCAGTGCCAGTCCGCCAGGAAGGACATCTGGCATAAACCTTATGACATTAGCAGCCAAATTAACATTTTTCAGACATTATATGTCCATGTTATACAAATAAATCAGATTTGTTATACTTGGCATATGAGAAATAAATCTCTTTGGCATATAGTGGTAAAGGAAAATAACCAAGATCAATACTGTCTTTTTCATTTGGAGGCTCCGCCCTCTTCTTAATTATTTTCCCAATACAGAATTAGGTAAAATACTTCATTGTTTTTTTTTTGTTGTTGTTGTTTTTTTACTTGACATCATCCTGATACACACTTATGCGCTTTTTCTGTCCCACAAGATTTACTTTCTCATATTTATGTAAAACATGGTTATCCCTTAAAGTACTGCTCTCAACTGCAGATCTCTCATTAGTTTCTTAAATAGTTTTTTGTCATGTAGAATGTCAGAAAGAAACTCGGCAGCAGAGAAAACCCATCACGAGACGTACTTCAAATCCGAAGCCATTTCCAGTAGAGTCAGTGTAATTACCCCACCACTGTAATGTGTACAATTTATGTGTCAGCAGTCTGATAATGGCTGGCTGTTTAAAGGCTGCTGTGGGGGCTGCGGGTGTGATGTGCTGATTACACTCGCTGCATTTTAAAGAATCTTCGTGTCACATGGAGCTGCTTGAGTAATACAGGCACGGAAGCATTAGTCACACAGGTGTAATAATCACTGCGCTTCCGCTACATTGATGTTATGTATTCTCCTTGCCTCACACCAAAAGGTACTGAAAGAAAATGTTTCTTGAATTGAAGAAAAAAATCTATTGATTCCACATTCCATGACTTTCAAGTAAAAGTACACAAAAAGAAACATGGCAAAATGCCTTTTACAGTCTAAACTTCACAAAACAAGGAAAAGAGTACAAAATAATAATAATAATAATTTGAACTCTGAAAACAGCTCAGAAAAACAACGTCATAGGAGAAGTTAAGTCTTAAGGGATTGTACCCTTGCAGAGCAGTGAGTGCCCAATTCCATGAACACCTTCTCAATCACCTCAAAAGTGTACTTCTGATTTTTTGGTACTGAAATCCAAGGCAAACATGTCAAAGGCCAAACTGTTCTGGAGCATCTTGCAAGACAATCCCTTCCTCCAACACAAGAGTAAAGTTTATGTCACTGGTCAAAGTCGTAGGGGAATCATCATCTTCAAATCACAATACGAAGTCCCACTTTCATCCCTCTGGTCTGTCCGCCATCAGGAGTACTGTCCTAATGTAATAAAGAGAACAAAAAAAATCACTTTTGACATCCATCTTTTCTATGTTTTTATACTTCTTTTTGTTCCATGAAAGTTTTGGATCCTACTAGATTAATGTAGACAAAATGTACAGAAAGAAACACCTCATAAATCCTTAAAATCAGTTGAGATGATCAGATAAAGTAAAATAAGAGCCGGAGTTCAAATGACTAAGAATTTAAATATGTCAACACAAATATTAACAGCCGTATTTTTGTGAAAGTGCCTGCAGAAAGTCAATGCAACATACTCACCAGACATGTTCTGAATAGTGCAGTTGATCCATCACGGATAAACACATCGAGATCTTCCAGGACAGTTTTCATTCAGTGAGCCACAATATGTGAAGTCTGAAAAAAGGGCGCTAATGTTATGCATTGTCACCTTTGATAAACTTTCAGGTATTCATAACATTTAACATTAGGGAGACTCTAATTATGAGAGAAAGATTTAGAAATATGCAATACTGTTTGCATGGGAAAAAAAGATGTTCAGGTTTGTGCTCAAGTGTCTCAGCATCAAATTTTTCTGTGTCCTGTTCTCTCAATTCTACAGTCATGGCCAAAAGTTTTGAGAATGACACAAATATTAGTTTTCACAAAGTTTGCTGCTAAACTGCTTTTAGATCTTTGTTTCAGTTGTTTCTGTGATGTACTGAAATATAATTACAAGCACTTCATATGTTTCAAAGGCTTTTATCGACAATTACATGACATTTATGCAAAGACTCAGTATTTGCAGTGTTGGCGCTTCTTTTTCAGGACCTCTGCAATTCGACTGGGCTGCTCTCAATCAACTTCTGGGCCAAATCCTGACTGATAGCAAACCATTCTTTCATAATCACTTCTTGGAGATTGTCAGAATTAGTGGGTTTTTGTTTGTCCACCCGCCTCTTGAGGATTGACCACAAGTTCTCGATGGGATTAAGATCTGGGGAGTTTCCAGGCCATGGACCCAAAATTTCAACGTATTGGTCCCGGAGCCACTTAGTTCTCACTTTTGCCTTATGGCTCGGTGCTCCATCGTGCTGGAAAATGCATTGTTCTTCACCAAACTGTTGTTGGATTGTTGGAAGAAGTTGCTGTTGGAGGGGGTTTTGGTACCATTCTTTATTCATGGCTGTGTTTTTGGGCAAAATTGTGAGTGAGCCCACTCCCTTGGATGAGAAGCAACCCCACACATGAATGGTCTCAGGATGCTTTACTGTTGGCATGACACAGGACTGATGGTAGCGCTCACCTTTTCTTCTCCGGACAAGCCTTTTTCCAGATGCCCCAAACAATCAGAAAGAGGCTTCATCCGAGAATATGACTTTGCTCCAGTCCTCAGCAGTCCATTCGCCATACTTTTTGCAGAAGATCAATCTGTCCCTGATGTCCCTTTTTTTTGGAGAGGAGTGGCTTCTTTGCTGCCCTTCTTGACAACAGGCCATCTTCCAAAAGTCTTCGCCTCACTGTGCGTGCAGATGCGCTCACACCTGCCTGCTGCCATTCCTGAGCAAGCTCTGCACTGGTGGCACTCCGATCCCGCAGCTGAATCCTCTTTAGGAGACGATCCTGGCGCTTGCTGGACTTTCTTGGATGCCCTGAAGCCTTCTTAACAAGAATTGAACCTCTTTCCTTGAAGTTCTTGATGATCCTATAAATTGTTGATTTAGGTGTAATCTTAGTAGCCACAATATCCTTGCCTGTGAAGCCATTTTTATGCAACGCAATGATGGCTGCACTCGTTTCTTTGCAGGTCACCATGGTTAACAATGAAAGAACAATGATTTCAAGCATCACCCTCCTTTTAACATGTCAAGTCTGCCATTCTAACCCAATCAGCCTGACATAATGATCTCCAGCTTTGTGCTTGTCAACATTCTCACCTGAGTTAACAAGACGATTACTGAAATGATCTCAGCAGGTCCTTTAATGACAGCAATCAAATGCAGTGGAAATTTGTTCGGGATCAAGTTAATTTTCATGGCAAAGAAGGACTATGCAATTCATCTGATCACTCTTCATAACATTCTGGAGTATATGCAAATTGCTATTATAAAAACAAAAGCAGCAACTTTTCCAATTTCCAATATTTATGTAATTCTCAAAACTTTTGGCCATGACGGTACTGTACATGTGAACAAGGTGAAGTCCCAGCTTCAGGTTCACTGTTCAGCTCAGGTTCTGTTTCTTTCAAGATTTTCTCTGATTCCTTATGCATTAATCTGAAATATTTGATGGCTGCTAAAGCTTGAATCTACATTTCTGTAAGGGGCAAAATACGATCTCCCTATTTCTTATATGTTTTCCAAGAGAAGAACTGTGCTTCACAGCAGATCTAACTGAACTCACACAAGTTTTCATGAAGGTTACATTTATTTGATCAGAAATACAGTAAAACAGGAATAATGTGAAATATAGCAGCTTTTTTCCATTGGAATGTATTTAAATTGTTTTATTTATTGCTGTGATGTAAAGCAGTATTTTCTGCATCATTACTCCAGTCTTACAGTGTCACATGATCAGCAATAATCACTATTTCTTTAAATACATTCATAATGATCAAGAAACATTTATTGATTTTTGTGGAAACAACACAACACCAAACAAGGACTAAATGACAGTATTAGACATTTTTATAGGCTAACATTCTTATTATTTTTTAAATTGGCAAAAAAGCTATAACTCTCTATACAAAAATATCAAGAAATGTTCCCATGTTCAGAACCTCATATTAGAGGGATTTCTGAAGACCATGTGACACTAAAGACTTGAGCAATGATGCAGAACATTCAGCTTAATGTCACAGCAATAAATTACATTTTTAAGTACAGTACATTCCAGTAGACAACAGAAATTTTGAAGTCTAACATTTTCACCTTATTCCAGTTTTACTATATCAAATAAATTTAGTATTTTATATTGATCAAATAAATGTAGCATTGATTAACATAAAACTCTTTTGAACGTTAGTGCAGAGCGAATCTGACCAATTATATTGACCAAAATATTCAATAGTCTTTTTACTTCTTTTTGTTATATTTAATGAAATGGGGCATGAATAGTGTTACATAAAAAAGTAAACTAGTAAAGTATAACAAGAATTATTTTTTGCCCTAACTTCATACTTCGTTCTTAAAATCATTAAAAATACTGCATTGTAAACGTTTACTTACATGAAATGGCAAAGTTTGTGAAAGGTTAAATGCAAGGATTACAAATACTGTGGTGCAAATACTGCAGATTTTAAATACCAAGTGCCGATGAGTTATTATGAATTTAACCCGACTTTCTAGACTTGTCTTATTATTCTCCAGTCTCTTTGGCTGCGGGTAATAAACGGTTATTACAGTTACAGCTACAGTTACGTTTGCAACAAGTTATTTTATTAAGCCAAACTGCAAGACAAACTGCTCTCATGTGCTTCTCTCCCACCGTGTCACACTCTCACCTGTCCCAGGGAAACCCCAGGCAGGGAACTTGTTAGTTCCTCTTAACATAAGCAACATAACCAATAAATAAAATATCACACATGCAGGAATACAGACAAAATAATAATGTGCTGTGAATAATAATTAAATAATATTAAATTCTAAATTTAATATTTCTAATATAATTAAATATACTTCATAATGTGCAACACCTGTAATAAATAACAAATAAATGTAGCAAACTCAAAATATATTGTATGTAGGAACTCAGGTTACAGGATGACTTGCATCTTTCTCACATTAAACAACTGCACAAAGCTCTATGTACTTCACAAAAAACGCCATATAATAACGGTATATGTTAAGACAATTTCTACAAAGGACTTCGATATAAATATGTGCACTTCCCAAAGTTTAAAAGAAGTTGTCCGTTGTGAGGTGGAGAAACGGGATACTAATCCAGATGATGTTCAAAATACCCGCTGCACCCAACACGCACGCGCCAACCTTAGAAACGTAACAGCGCGCATGCGCCAATTTTAGAAGCGTAACAGCGCGCATGCGCCAATTTCCGAACCAACTTCTGTGCGTGTTAACTTGGCTTAGAACGTCTGTTCAGTAATTAAACCTTAGTTTGACCCAGCGAGTTTTTAATGAACTTGTTTTCACTAGTTCAGTCAGCTTTTTCATGTCTCATTGTCCAGATTACTAATAAATACTCATTATGCCAACATTTTGCTAGTTGGATTTTTTACAGTGCAGGTGGATACTATTGTTATGCTGCGAGGCTTAGCAGGATAATCTGATCAGGTCATGGCTACAGTGGAGACACTTTTTCATGTCTGACACTAATAAAAATGCCTCAAGAAAGTAAACTTGTATCACTTTAAATACACTACCTGGCCAAAAAGACTTAATTCGACCAAATTTACACTTATTTTGGTACATTTCTGTACAAAACACATTCATGTTCGGATGATATTTCAGTGGACTGGGTATTATGCTCATCACCAGGCTGGACAAACATCCAAATGCAGTCCATGGCAGCTAAAATTATACTAGGAGTGTTCAAACTGTGATGAAATTTCTCATGAATGAAGCTGTAAAACCAATTGACATTTACAGAAGACTTCAAGCACAGTACGGTGACGAGACTCTTAGTAGAGCCATAGTAAAACGTTTGCATGGTGTAAACATCTTAACAAGGGCCGTTCATGAATGATGATCCTGGCTGAGGTAGTTCGCAGCCCACTGCAGCCGTTCCCGGGAACATTCAGCAAGTAGAACGCATTTGTCTGTGGGAACTGTACACACAATCAATCATTCATAAACACCACTTGAACATTACAGGAACTTGGCTGGAAGTTATTTGTCGCATCCCCCGTACAGTCCTGACCTCACTCTGAGTGATTTCCTGGGAGTTCCTGGTAGGCCAGATTTTCAGACGTCAGGCAGACAATCCGATCATGGCTCTGGTGTACTAAGAAAACTTTCTACATTGGTGTAAGTGCAGCGGTGTAGTGCATCAAGAAAAAGAGAAATATAACCTTAATTAAAAAAAAAAAAATTGGGTCAGTATGGAAACTGGCAATTAAACCAAAAAAAGAGGCAATCTGTAAAGTGTCTTCACAATAGTAACACATTATTTGATCATTTATTTTGTGAATTTAATTCCTCAAATGATGCCCTCACAGATGTGCAATTGTTGCAACAATGCAACAAAAAACATGTTGTTTGTATGGCAGTCTATGATGTTTCAAAAATAATATATTCTTTTGTATTAATGATGCCCACAGACACACCCCCATACCATGACCGACGCTGGCTTTTGGACCTGACGCTGATAAAAGTTGGACGGTATTTTCGTCTTTGACCCAGATGATCTTACACGCCAGCTATTTTATAATAGTTTCCAAAACCTATTTGAAATATTGACTCACTAGACCACAGTGTTATATTGTCCATCTCAGATGAGACAGAGCCCAGAGAGGTCTTTGACGCCTCTGGATAGTATTGAGATACGGCTTCCTTAAGTTGCAGCAACACATGATGTTAATGGACAAAGACTGAAAGTGTTCCAGAGCCGACATCATGATATCCACTACAGAAGCAGGATGGTTCAAAGGGATCAGTGATCACATGTATTCACATATTTTTGCCCCTGCAATATACAGTACGCCTTGGAATTTGATAGGGTTTCTTGACTGTACAGTATGTAGTAACTACTAGTGCAGTCAATCGATTAAAAAAATGTATCTAGTTAATAACAGTATTAGTCTATGATTAATCACAATTTTAAAATACTGAGATTTACTTGTATTAAAAATGGGCAATGTTGGAATTAAGAAATGTATGACAAACTGGCTAGAGAAAACAGTTTATGCAATTTTAGAATAGCTCAAACATTAGCAGTTAACAGATGTTAAATTGAACGCTGGCACAGTGTAAATAAATATGACATGAACTTGGAAAAAGTGACCGTATTTTGTTATATGCCTCGAGTATGTTTTTATAGAGCGGCCATATAGGTGGAGGGAATATTTTCATAAGGCAGTAAAGGAGAATGTTTCCTTTATTAATTCCTGCATGATCTGGTTTTGCGAGATCGCCAGACAGTGCAAAAGGTACATTTAAAGGTACAAGCCCCTGTCAGCCAATCGTTCCATATTAATTAACATTGATGCATAAATAAAGCAAATAAAATATCATCATTAGTGTTTGACTGAAAATAGTTATGATAACATTCTAGTGCTTTGTTAAAACCAATAAAAATGGAATATTATCTCATAAAATCTGTTCTGGTGGCTCGAGCTGGCTAGAAACTTTTAAACAGACATGGGGAAAATGCACAATCCCTATTGGTTACTCCTGTTTTTCCAGTATAGCAACTGGTAGCCAATTAAATGTGATAAACATCTGGGGAAAATAATTGTCATTATAGTACACATATTGCATAAAATAATGTTACTTGACAAGGATCTAATCATCTGCATGTTATGTTAACCCCTCACAAATAAGCGCAGGAATTTCTTTTTTCTGAATTAACTTAAACCAGAAATCACCTCCAGATATGCCTCAGGCTTTAAGCATGTACGATGTTCTGAATGTACAGTAAATCCTACCGATGTATTTTTCCTTGCTTACCTCCTCTCTCTCTCTATCTGTCTGTCTCTAGCTTTTTCACACTTTTAAAATATATTTAATTGTAAAACATTCTCCTTCATTCATGATTTTGTAGCTGATATTGGTTATAAATGGTGGTCATTAGGTTTAAGATTTGATAATAATTTTGGCTACATTCACATTACCAGCCTTATGTGACTTGAATCTGATTTTTACCATGTTTCTGTTTTTTAGGGCTTTCTGTAGGCACAAATTTGATGTTTTTTTTAGATTGGATCTGATTTACATGAAGTCCTACTGTAGCTCAGATGTACATCGAATATGTGGTCATGTGACATGTGAGGATTTCGTAGCAATGTTAAACCAGCTAAAGCATAGAGCTTGCCATCCTCCAGAACACAACCCCAAGCATATTTGTGCAAAAAAATAACTTCCTTCCTTTAGCCTTTACCAATAGCTTCCTTTGTTTGAAATGAATTAGTCTTCACATAAATATGACATGTTTTAACCAAGATGGCATGAGCAAAGATGGGTCTACGTGCGCATACATGCCGTTTCAGAGGACATACAGTAACATATTCATATTAGAGTCAGATATACTGTAAGTCACTTGTAATGATGATTGTGAACCGCCATGACATGCAAATTCAATTCAATTTTTTATTTATCTATTGCTTTTAACAATGGTAATGGTTGCAAAGCAGCTTTATAGAATCCAAAGAAAATTATGGAAATGAGTATGAAATGTGCGAGGAAATGTGTAAGAATCAAAATGATCAGATTGTCCCTGATGAGGAAGCCGAGGGTGACGGCGGCAAGAAAAAACTCCCTGAAGTGGCAACATGAAGAAACCTTAAGTGGAAACAGACTTAACAGTGACCGCTTCCTCATTTGGGTGATAACAGATAGCATTGATTGGCTTATCCGGAGGCTAAAAATAAATTAAACACTGACAAAAGAAGTCTTGACACACGCTGGACATTTGATGTTCTGCTAGAAGGCCGTGCTATGATGATTTGACAGATTACTGTTGCTGTACCCATGGGTATTGATGGGTTGTAAAATGTACAGGATGACGCAACTTAAAGACATGCAGCTGGAATGAGAAACAAGATGAAAAAAAACATCTTTCTAGCATTAAACTGGAGACCTGAAGTGCATAAGCATTACTTATTGTCAAGGAAGTAATTCTGCTTTCTTCACTCAAAATTTCATTCTGAGCTTTTAGCCTAGGCCTTTTCTATTTTACACCTGACACCAGGACTAAAAGCACACCCTTGAACGAACTTTCCAGACAGATTTATAACATAACAGGTCTGCATTCTAGTGGCGGGTGTACGGATAAAGGCATCTGCAGCATCAGCACCTTCGCCCGTCCAATGTTCAGCATTCATCTCTGAGTAATTCTGAGAGAACACTTAAGTGCAGCTGGTCAAGGTTCCTGTCACTTATATACGCTGAACCGGGTTGAATTGTGTAACTGCTGAAAAGCTCATTGTGTCTGAGATGGCAATGATGGCGACAGCCACACAGAGGTCGTAGGTGGTGCATTAAGAAGTCGTTCAGTGAATGTTCACTATGGCATCTAGTGATTTAATGTTTCTGCCCCTCATCCTTACTAACAGAAGCAGGAGTGGAATGGCTTTATGTTCCATAGACCTTTTATTCTTGTAGGAGCTGCTAAGTATGGCGAGGCATTAATGCTCACTAGTACATCAGTAGGTACATTCTGAGAGGACGATGTCTTCAGTCACTAATAAAACTTTAAATAAAATGCAGATGGGTGGAAAAGAATTGAGTAATTTATTGCAAATTTACGTAGCGTGAAATAAAATTCAGTTGTTAATGCAGTTCGCTAGTTCTTCTCAAACATCCTCTGCTTTCAGTTGAGACTTTAGCATATTGTTCTAAACGGATTTGCTCATGGTGTTTCCGTTCGCATTGGTGGGCAGCAGCAATTCTGATTTATTTTTCCACCTTCCAGCAGTTTCTCTCAGGCTGTTTTTTGCTCGATGAAGCCCTGGATCCTTTCGAGACTGACACATTGATCTCTGTCAGCTCTTGTCTGGTGCTGGATGGAAGTAGATGGTGAGGGTCTTTCCCTCACATTACACAACAGCATACAGGCAAAGTTCAGGATCCTATGGTGAACTGATATGAACATAGCAATCAAAAATGTTATTGTTTTCTACATAGTAGAACAATCCTGATGGGATTCTCTTAATCAACTTCATGAGGTATGGATGATTTTCCAACAGTCTTAAAGGAAGTGAAGGAGTTCACATACAGTATACAGTGTACAGTATGTTAGCTGCCAGTAGTGTCACACCGCTATCATCAAGGTAAACACTCATATAATCATACTGCATAATTCAGTCGTGTTATTTCATCATTTTTATTTCTTATTACGTAGAAAATTAGACAGCAGTAGGAAATGAATACATACTTTCAAACTTTTAGCCAGTGCTCTGGATATTTGAAGGGTTTGAGTGCAAAATGAGATAAAAAAAAAAAAAAACATTTTGGCAGTTTGGAGAAAATTTACTTTTTTTTCCCCAAAAAGTAGCAAAATGTACTAAGAGAGAATTAATTTTATTTATAACTGTTTTTTTTTTTTTGTTTGTGGAGGTTAAAACCAAATTCAGTGTGAACTTTTGTATGATTTCGCAAAATGCTATAAAACTGAAAACATTTTTGTCGTAATTGATAAATCAGCAATTATTTACAACTACTGTATATAAACTATTTTGACTTTCAGTGAGTTTTAAATCAACAAAGATATATAACAAAATCATGCTTCTGTTATGGGGGGGCGCGATCTGTAATGAACGCTCAGACATCCATTTCTTGGTTTCCACATTCGCCAAAACCCTATAGAATGCTTTTAGCTAATTCATGGCAGCTCCTATTTTTTTGTAACTCAGTAGTTTTGCTTCACTGATTATGTGCCAGGAAGAAGCAATGGGTGTGTTCTGGTTTGTTATGAAATGTAGATGTTCACTGTAGCATTTTGCCAAAAAAACATGTATGTTAAAAGCCTTTTAAAAGATGCAGAAGTTCGGTTCCAGACAACTTTGTTTTCCTGAGACAATGTGAAATTCTGAAAATGGCATTTATCTCATTTTGAAAAGTATTGCTAAGCAGATTAGCAGCTACTAGGTGCAGTTGGTTTCTATGAAAAATTATAGCTTGTGTAGACAGAAGGAGCTCTACTTATTGAGCCATTTCAATCTCCAGTTAGTGTTGAATCCCAGTTTAACCTTTGTGATACAATTATCTGCTCATTAATAATAAATAAATAAATAAAATAAAAAAACTAAGCATACAGGAAGTACAGAATATGTTATACCACCTCAAACAGGTTCTGGATCACTGTCACTATCCTAGCCTAATAAATCATGAACATAAGGCACAGATTTGTATTTAATATATTTCATTATGGTTAGCACTGTCGCATTGCACCTCCAGGGTCCGGGTTCACTTCCCGCCTCTGGGTCTGTGTGCATGGAGTTTGCATGTTATCTTCATGCTTAAGTTTCCTCTGGGTTCTCCGGTTTCCTCCTACAGTCCAAAGAAATACAGATTAGGCTAATCAGCGTTCCCAAATTGCATGTAGTATATGAATGTGTGTCTGTGAATGTTGACCAGAGGTACTGCCACTGTTCTAAAATTGGGAATGAATGTAGTAGTCATTATTGCCCTCCGCGTTCCTTAGTTGGACTACAGAGGATCAATAGATGGATGGATGATTCATTATGTATGTTAAGTCAACATATGTGAAGTCCATATATCCATATTCTGTGTATATATATATATATATATATATATATATATAGTAGAGACCAAAGGTTTGGACACACCCGAACAAGTCTCTTCTGCTCACTTAATACTGTTACTCCATGCCCTTTTTAGAAAATCAAGGATTAGTAATTTGTTATTTTATTGATTAATTCACATGAGCAAGGCAGAACAGCATGGTATTCATGTGACCTGAACACTAAATGATGCATGGCCTTTTTTGATTGTAAGCTACTGTTGCATTAAAGGAAAACATTTACACATCTAGTCCATTGGTCATTGCTTTACTAAAATGTTATCCTCCATCTGTTTCTTTTATTATTTAGTCCACCCTTTTACCCTGTGAAACATGAGCCTGAATCAAACACAGCACAGATCTGAGTAATCGAGGGTTGAGGGCTCTCAGTTGGGGTTAACATTTGAAAACTTCAAATAAAATCCCTGTGAATTCTGAATTAGTAAGGATCTCTCGTCTGCTAAATATAACAGCACACAATTCATTTTTAAACAGGTCCGTGGTGGGGAGTCTTTAACCCCAGTGCACTGCAACTACAGTTATAGCAAATGTATTCAAAGTCGAAAAAAGAAGGTGCATGTACTGATAAGTACACACACACATACATATATATACAGAGAGAGAGAGAGACAGAGACAGAGAGAGGGGGGGGGCATTAATTACTCGATCACTCATTCTTTGGCTCTTCTAATTAGCAAGAGGCATCTTAGCTGTGGAATTAAAAAGAATCATTTCTGCATTTGGACTTAAACCACAAATACAAAGAAGCAAAGAGACAAGAAGTCAAGACACGGCTGTTTGTCATCCGGATGTCAATTCTCATCTGTTCCAATGATGTGTCAGATTGATAAACGTTAGGTTGTTTATTCCTGAATCTTTCTTTTTTTTTTTTTTCTGTTGACGAGCTAGGTAGAGTTGAAGCTGGAACCCAATAACATTAAATATCCCTAGACTTAGCTCTGAGCATATTATCCTTGATCAGAAGAAGCTAAAGATATATTCTAAGAGAAAATGAATTGCAAACGGCTTACACTTCTATGAGATCCACACAGCTTTAATCATCCCTGCTAATGAGTCGTAAATAAGGTCCAACTTGGCTGAGAGTAAAATATATGCATACAGTGCCGTGAAAAAAAGTATTTTCCCCGTTCTGATTTAAATTTTTTTGCATATTTGCCATGCTTTAATAAATCAGATCAAACAAATCTTAATATTACACAAAGATAACTCAAGTTTTTAAAATGGTGATCTCATTTATTAATGGAAAAAACCTACCTGGCCCTGTGTGAAAAAGTCATTGTCCACCTTGTCAAATCATGAATGAACTGTGATTTTTTTTAAAAGCTGACTTGCCACACATAGGCTTGATCACTCACAAATATTTCGAATCAAGAAATCACTTAAATAAAACCTGTCTGACAAAATAAAACAAGTTAAAAGATGAAAAACAAAGTAATTAACATCAATCTAGAAAGGGATTTCATCCATTTCCAAGTTCCAAGGGTTTGAACGTCAGCAATCCACAGTGAGAGGCATTATCCACAAATGGAGAACACTTGGAACAGAGTTGAACCTTCCTAGGAGTGTCTGGTGTACCAAAATTACATCACTCCAAAAGCACAATCACGACTCATCCAGGAGCTCACTTGCCTCAGTTAAGGCCAGTCTTCATGATTCATCAATAAGAAAGAGACTGGACAAAAATGACATCCATGGGAGATTTCCAAGGCGAAAGCCACTGCTGACCAAAAAGAACACTGGTCTCACTGGTGTCTTCTCTCATTTCCCAAAAAATGTCTTGATTATCCCCAAGTCCGTTGGACAAATATTCTGTGGATTGATGAGACAAAAGTTTAATTTATTGAAAGATGTGCATTCTGTTACGTCTGGCTTAAAACTAACAAAGTTTTATTTAAAAAAAAAGAATACCATCATACCAACATTCAAGCATGGTGGTGGTAGTGTGATGTTCTGGGGCTGATTTGCAGCTTCAGGAACTGAACAATTTGTCACAACTGATGGAGCCATGAATTCTGTTTTGGACCTGAAAATGCTAAAGGACAATGTTCGGCCACCAGTTTGTGAGCTCAAGCACATTTTGGTTATGCAGCATGAATTTTGGGCTGAATGGCTCAAAAAAACAAAAAACAACAACTTGATTGCAGTCGTTGCCGCCAAGTGTGGCACAAGCAATTACTACATTTAGGGGCAATTACTTTTTCACACAGGGACATGCAGGTGTGGACAGCTTTTTCCCTTAATGAATTAAAACATCGTTTCAAAACTGCATTTAGTTATGGTTAGTCTGGTTATATTTGCGTAATATTAAACTTTGTTAAATGGTTTACTGTATAGTAATAGTAGTGGCAATGGTGATGGTAGTAAAAGCAGTAGTAGTAGTAGTAGTAGTAGTAGTAGTAGTAATGGTGTGAGGTTAAGCATACAGTAAGCAGTGAGAGAAAGATGTTTAACGTCTAAAAAAGAAGAAATCTTTTCTACACAAAGCTACTATGGCTACCATTCACTCGGCTGTTCTCTCTCTCTCTCTCTCTCTCTCTCTAATCCAGGCTACACCTTTGTTGCTTCACACCTCGACCTCATCACCACATCAGCTCCCAGTGCTCTGCACTTCTTATGTAGGAAGCTGTAGAAATGTAAAATTCTCTTGGATCGATACACACTCTCCAGAGATCAGTGTATTACAGCAAGCTAGAGAGACACTACACATCTATTCTGTACCGTTATGGCTGTGAGGACACGAACTTCACCACAACGAAGAAGATATGTTTAATGCATTAAACTGTAGGATACAGACATGCTCTTACATGCATGCAGGGTGAGTCAAAAATCATCCCTACTTCGGATGTATTAAAACTTCTATTCTTATTAAAGCTTTCCATTTAAGGCTACTGTCTCTCCAGTCACTGCTGTGCAGATGTGAACAAGTTACAGTGGAACCTCGAATTGCGAGTAACGCGGTTTGCGAGTGTTCCGCAAGACGAGCATAAGAGCAGTTCTCTCATAAGACGAGCATAAGAGCAGTTCTCTTTGTCTTCCAGTCTCATCTTGACCTCTACAGTTCCCCTGAACTACTATCTCTTAATTACATTTCTCACTGTGGAAACTGCAAGCTGACAACGCTTTGCTATCTTCTTGTAGCCTTCTCCTGCATTGTAGCACTTTCATTTTCAGAGTCTTACACAGCTGCTTAGAGGAAACCATGGTTGTTGAGTGTCCGCAAGCGTGTGCTCAAGGTTTGAAGAGTCAAAGTATTTGTAAAGTTTTGAAACTGGCATTTACTAAAGACAGATGTTGCCATGCATCAGGTCTAGCGAGGTGAAAACTTGTAAAAAGAATCTGAGACTCTGAAACTCTTACGGTGCTCAAACTTTTGCACAGTGCCGTAATGTTTTTATTTTTGTTCAATTTATGGCATAAGAAGTAATTATGCATCAATGTTTGCTGAAAATATTGCGCAATTTTTTCCATTTCCAAAAGAGACTGTTGTAGGAATGAACAGAACGCAGTGTGGGCTATCACTTTATTGCACCCCAGGGTTTCCCTTTTAGTAAACTACATGACTCCAGCTCCTCCTTTTATCTGTCTTCTTCGACAATAAAGTCCCTCTCTTATCTGGAAGCAGGACTCGTAAGATGCCCTGGAGAAGAGGGTCTACCACACCTGGAAGCTGTAAAAGCCCAAAGAACTCGACCTCCAACCTGTAAATTGGCCATCTGGCAAACAAGGGAGACATCTTTACACCTCTGAGTGGGGGAAACACCCTCCCTAACCTAAGTTTACTGATACCGCCTTTGACCTCCAGAGAGGCCTTTTCGTGAACAAAGGGACACATGGCAGAGACACTGCTGCCGATCAACTCTAAAAGTACCAATGGGACAAACTGACACCTATAAATAGGTATCATATTATATCATATCATCTGTATTATCATGTTAATATCTATATGTATCTCTGTTAACTCTACCTGTCATAGAACATGTAACCAGCAGTTATAAAGTCTTTTTAACTAGATGAAGGCATGAATGAATGTGTGAGACATGCGATGTGTGGTATCTACGGAAAGCTTATCCTATTCAAGGAATGCTTATGTACATGAATTACTAGTAACATGAACAGAGCATGTGTAAAGTTAATTCATAAAGGTATTAAAAAAGTTTAAACCGGATAAGTACCACGTGGCCATACAACCCAGCCTAATATATGCACAAGGGGAGGAAACACGTGAGGCGGGGATAATCCCGCAACCCCCTCTGATTGGAGCAATCACTCGTGGGATGGACCAATAACAAAGGGTTAAAACGCCACGGTCCGAGCACATCGGGGTCTTCCAGTGTCTTCCAACATCATCCATTGACTGACCATCTGAAGGAAGCAAGCGCCACTCGGGCTTCGGCCCTTGTGAGCGCTACGACGTTTTCCAACGTCACATCATCCAATGACTGACCATCCGCACATCCCACATCAAGTTTAAACATTTGCCCAGATCCTAAGTTACCTTGCTCATAATTGTCAAATACTAGATTTTGGTTATCATCGGTGGCCACGTGATAAGCAGAACTGGTAAAGTTACACTAAATCATACAAAATGCTGGTCGGGTAGTTGATAAAGTGTACGCTATAAATTTTAATTCAGTTTTAATAAAATTGACCCGAATCCTTAAAGATTCGATTCACCTCTGAACCAGAGCTGAAGTCCTACACTGTGTGTCACGGTTACTGCTTGCCGGACGAAAGAGAGACATGATAGCAGAGGTGGAAGTGATCAAAGGATTTTAATGATAACAGAAACAGGGAACAAACAGAACAGAACATGAACTTAAACCAGGATAAACTAAACATGGAGCTACACTGAACTAGACATTACAAACAGACTGAAAGACAGACAGGCTAGGAGACAGACAGACAGACTAGGAGATAGACAAACCAGGAGAACACAGAGCCTAGGAGAACACGGAGCTAGGAACACAGAGCCAGGAACATAGAACCAAGGAGAACATAGAACCAGGAAGAACACAGAACCAGGAAGAACACAGAACCAAGGAGAACACTGAGAACAAGGAGAACACTGAGAACAAGGAGAACACTGAGAACAAGGAGAACACTGAGAACAAGGAGAACACAAAGCTAGGAAAAACATAGAGCTAGAAAGAACATACCAGACAAACAGTAACCCTAGACGAACAGATGCAAGACCAGGACAACACAGAACTCAGGAACATTTATAATCACACTAATGAGCAAACTCAGTTCAGGTGAGTGCCACATCACCTGACTGAGGTGCATTCTGGGGATTAGAGTCCACAAAGAACACAAAGAAAACAGAAAAAACAAAGGAACTCTGGGCGCTTTGTCGCCCTCTAGGGGTAATCCCTGACACTGTGTTAACATCTGTTCAATTAAAAAAATCACCTAAACCTCTTCTTTATCAAGGGGTGCCTAAAATTTTGCATAAGACTGTATTTTTTTTGTAATGTGGAACGCATAATCTGAGTTTTCATTATTTCTTATTGGGAAATTCACTTTGGTTTACGAGGCAAGGAGATCATGTCAAAAAATTATGTAAGTTGTTTTTTTTTTATTTTTTTTAAATAAAAGTTCATTAAAATCAATTCTAGAGCGAGAAAGCGGATACTTTTTAATTCACCCTCCCTGTGTGGCTGTGGTCAGCCAGATTAATAGTGAATGTTTTAAGCAAACCTCCAAGAGTATAACACACCTGAGCGAGATATTCTATTTCATTTATTAAAAGAATTGCCTTTGATTCATCACATGCAGCATCTTTACTTCTTTTTTGTTGTTAAAACTCCTCAGAGCAAATCGCTAATGAGGTAGAAAGCATTCCGAATAAATTCTCTCAACGCATGTGTGTGTGCAAATGTGTTTGAGTCAATACAGGGAAAAAGAGAGATACTCCGCTGAGCAGCCATTAAACATTACTTAGCTGTATTGGTTGAATTGAGACGCTCTCTAAGAGCTCTACTCTTGGTTTGGACACTAAATGAATGAATAAACGAGCAACTGAGACACTCCGAGGAAGTCATTAAACAGAAGCATTCAGCTGCAGGCCATTTAGTGATAAAGAAACAGCATTGGAGAAAGTATTAAAAGACAATAAATGGAGAATTAATGTGTTCAGTCGAGCGGGTGTCTGCTTATCTGATCCGTCAGCAGCATCGTAATGTTGCATCGCAGAACCACAGCCATGTTGTTTTCAAGCGTTTTATTCCTATCCTGAAGAAAGCTCCCGCATCTACAAGGGAAACGATCAGCTTCCTCTTCGAGAGCAATGCAACACAATACCTCACTCCTAACTGGAATAATGATGAAGAATTTTCATTTAGGTTTTACAGAGGAAGCAGCAAATCCACTCGAGCTTTCATGAGCATCATTTCTAATCCATTTACTGCAAGTCCTTCTGCGACCTGTAAAGTGAAAAACCAATATTAAGTGCCAATCTTCATGTGAACTCATGTGTGTGCTTAAGGAACCATAAACAAAGCACTGTGACTTATTGACTTTCTGATGATAATAAAAGAAGTATGTTGCTGATGTGGGTTGTTTAATGGTACTAGGGAAAAGAGAAAAAAACGTGCTTTTATCTTGCAAGAAATAAAATAGTAATTGCTGCATTTGGATCAAAACTGAGAGGACCATGGGAAATTAAGAAAAGCAATGAGGTTAAGTCGCACATGGGAAATATGCAAGTAATTGTATGGGACTTCGCAAAGTTTAGACAATGAGAGAACAACATCACGCGATTGAGTGTCTCAAAGAGAAAACATGCCAGAGTTAACCATCCATCCATCCATTATCTGAACCATCTGTGTAGGATCTTAGGGGACTGGAGCATATCTCAATGAACTAATGCTAATAGGCAGGGTAAACCCTGTACGGACACACTCACACACAGCCCGATCATAGACTGCATCTTGGGAAAGCCTCAACCTGAGTACCAAGAGGAAACCCACCAAGCACAGGGAGAATATGAAAACATCACAAATGAGATTTGAACGCCCAAGCCTGGAGCATTAACCATTAAGTTGGATAGATACAGGCTATTCATTATGATTACAGCAGCAGGTTCTTAGGAGCAACAGTAACTAAGTAAGATTACTCATTGAACTAATGTGTGTCAGATCGTCCTTTGGAGAATTGGTTATACTGTACACTGTTTTGTGGGCAAAGATGTTCAACTCTAGTATTGGAGGGCAAGACCCCTAAATACACCCACTAAACATAGTAATTAACAGATTAGTTGAATCATCTGTGTTTAAGCAGAAGAACTACCAAAATGTGCTGGACACTTGTCCTCCAGAACTGAGACTGGCACTGAAGAACCCCCTCCCACCCCCTCCCCCCCTTTTTTAGGACATCCAATTAGGGCCATCTAATTGCATCATAATTGCTAATTTATTCTAAAAAAATTTTAATAAAAAAAACAACTGTGACACTAATGATTTTGAATGAAAACGTAAATGCCTCCTTAAGTGTAAACCATCATCAGCCATACCACTGCATGTAAAAGCATCCATTATTTGCAGCAGTACATGCCATAACTGTTGACAAGGGTAACGCAGTGTTTCATCAGGAAGTGTTTCTTCATATTTGGAGGAACAAGAGCTTGGTATTCATTTTTGAATACTAGATTCAGTGTTTTAACACGTAGCCCATATAGATGATGCAATCTTTAGCCTTGATAATTAAAAAAAAAAAAGACCTAATGGTGTGAATTAATCGAGTACTGGTGAAAGCCAAAAAAACAAATAAATGTTGTGTCTCCTTTAACTGAAACAACCTCATTATAATGGAAGAACAATAAAAATAGGTCTCAACTAAGACTAATGCATGTGGATGAAAATAATTGTTGTCTAACTCCTTACTCAGTAAGGCCATGCTCTTTAGCCATGTAGGAAAACGCTCCACTGGGACCAGATCCATGAGAGGACAAGACACAACTGATTCTTATTAACTTTGCTCAGTTGATCCAAAATAGATTAGCGCCAGAGTGGTTCAAAGGGACCTGGGGAAATGTATTAACCGTGTAAAATTAGCAGTTCACTTTGCCATACCATTTAGTACACACCTGTGACGGCCTTTGCAGCCCAAAAAGAATGAGGAGACGTAGAAACCCAAACTTTGACCCAAATTATTTTAAACCAAAATGTGTATGTTAACTAAAAAAACAATATGTACAGTTATAATTAAATAAACTGCTCAAAAGAAAAAGGACAAAAGCATCAAAGTTAAATTCAAACTAACTTAGAAGAACTTAACTGAATCCAAAAAAAAATTACGGGAAAACCTTAACCCAAACGAGCCAAAAAAATAACTACCCTCTCAGACAAGAGGATGGGGAACATTTAAAGGGATGGACCAGTCCATTTTAAACACATGGGGAACCACAAAAATAACAAAACTAAAAACAACCAACCAATCTAACAAACATTGGGTAGTTCAATAATTAATTAAAAATTAAACAGATATTAGGAAACAAAACAATTATAAAAAGAAAGAATGAAACCCATACATATAATCAAGATATACACAAACATACATTAGCAGACAACCAATTCCCCCCCACAGTTAGTCTACTTGTTGATATGGCCGGTGGAACCATAGTTGCAGTTGTTGCGGCATGCCGGACCTTAATAGTTGACGGACCGCAAGGAGAGCTCCACGAGCACAACGCAGCACCTGCAGCCATTCACCCCTCAATGGAATGGCTTAAACTCAAAGAAAAAATAATATTAACTCAACATATAAAAGTACATAAAACATAAACTAAGATGTGTGCACTTCACCCTGATATGAAGCACTTAAAATAAATAAACATGTAAATGAAATTACTGGTGTGTGTGTGTGTTTAATATAAATACCAAAGTAATTAACTAAACAAAATACTAAAGAATAAATGAGAAGTGAATGGATCTGTGCACACGTTTATGCAGATGCTTATACATTACCCCTCAATGTGTGGCCGATGGTGGGCCATCACACACTCCCCCTCTTTGGGAATGTCACCAACACACCAGGAAAGATAGTCTGCAGTCAAATTCTCTTTACCAGGAACATGTTGGATTGTGAAGCGGAAAGGCTGCATGGCCAGATACCAACGGGTTATTCGGCTGTTGGTTTCCTTCATCCTTTGAAGCAACTGCAAAGCCTTGTGATCCGTCTCTAGGGTGAATTATCTTCCCAAGAGATAGTATCTCAGAGAGTCTAAAGCTCACTTCACAGCCAAACATTTTTTTCCACAATGGAATAACGAACCTTTTGCTGTTGCCGAGCACCAGGAGAACACTGTAGTAATACTGCTTCCAGGCCCCGGTCAGAAACATCTGTCTGGAGGGTGAACGGTTGATTAAAATCAGGGTTATGCAACAGTGAATTCTTACTTAAGACAGTTCAGATGTCTTGAAAGGCTACTTCTGCTTCCTTTGACCACTGAATTTGGTTTGGGGATCTGGAACCCATCATATCGGTCAGCCCTGCCAGAGAAATGGGGGATAAACTTGCTGTAGAACCCAGCCATACCCAAAAATGAGCGCAGTTCCTTTCGAGTTCGAAGCAAAGGACACTCTTCAATCGCCTGGACTTTGCTCACCTGTGGTTTAATTACTCTACCACCAATGGTAAATCCTAGGTACTCAGTCTCAGTCTTTTCAATTGCACACTTTTGTGGATTAATAGTTAAACCAGCTTTCTGAAGACATCGAAATACTTCCTGAAGATGTTGCAGGTGTTCCTCCCATGAGTCACTGTAAATTACAATATCATCTAGACAAGCAGCCACAAAAGTTAGCCCTTGCAATACATGGTCCATGAGTCTTTGGAAAGTGGCAGGTGCCCCATGTAGTCCGAAGGGAAGAACTCAAAAATGAAATAACCCCCAAGGGGTCTTGAATGCGGTCAGCTCTCGAGACCGCAAGGTCAATGGTATTTGCCAATACCCCTTTGAAAGGTCAAGTGTTGTCAAAAACTTGGAGTGACCCAAACGATCAGTGAGGTCATCTATCCGAGGAGTTGGATAGGCATCAAACTTTGTTACAGAGTTGAGGTAACGGAAGTCAATGCAAAATCTGATTGTGTGATCCTTTTTTGGAACAAGGACAACAGGGTGGCACCATTCACTCTTAGATGGCTCTATGATGATACTGGGGCAAGTATTGGTCATCCCCTTCCTCTTCTTCACCCACCTTCCTAATCATCAAGCTCTTTGTGATCCCTTCTGGTCAAGGAACCCACCGCTTAAGGAGGTTGATGTGGAGCGTTCGTGTAGGCCCTGGCCCGACAGTGCAATCTCGTAGGTTGTCAGCCCAAGTTTCCTTTTAACTTCAAAGGGGCCTTGCCATTTTGCCAACAGTTTGCTCTCACTGCTTGGCAACATCACCAACACCTTTTGACCAGGTTTGAAACTTCGTATCCTGGCAATTATTTTACCTTTCCCTAGGTGGCCAGCCCAGGGAATCAAATGACCCAGGACGAGAATGACCTGGTGGACAGACTGTGGTACCACCAACTGTGTCAATGACCCAAAATGACGATAGAATATTCCTTGCTTCAGAAAGTAGCTCTCCTTTGCATTACCAGCATCAACCTTATCCTCTTCACCTTCTACCTTTGTCCAGAAGAGGGGCGAGGCAGGCATCTTCCCGTTGTAACTGAGCGATGTTACTGGGCACCTGAAACTTTGGGGAAAAGTCAGGCAAAGATTCATCTGATGTCCTAGAAGCATTATATTTAATCTTCTCCCACCTTTTCTGTCGACGAGACTTCCTCAGCTTTGTCGAGTCAGGGGTTTCTGTATCTGTGTCAAAAAAAGGCAAGGCACTCAAGAACTGTTTATTTTCCTCTGGTTTGTTTGCTTTAGCTTGGGTTTACATGTTACATGTAACATGTACAACATGTACAAGGCCCAAATTACATGTGGGCCTTGCCTGCAACAAGTCCCAAAGAACTGGCAGGTCTTGATCCAAAACCACAAGAAATGGTAGATTATTTGCTACACCCACATCTAAGAAGTAAGTTTGTCCCTTTAATGTACACATCGGCAACAGGAAGCAGCTTCTCATCACCATGGACACAGCGTATGGATTTCTTATCACTGCATCGGAGTAAAGTAGAGGCCACATATTTCTGATGAACCAGCATCTGATCGCTACCAGTGTCAAAAAGAGCCTTTAACTTCCTTCCGTTTACCTCTACTGTTATGACCTGCGGCAGCCACTCAGACGTCTCTGGTGGATTCCTGCAACTGCTGGGCACATAACACAGGTGAGTAGTTTTCATAGTGTTTTTAGGGCACATTGGCTTAGTATGCCCGTCCTGGCCACATAAATAACAAATTGGCACTTTCCTTGGACCCTTCAGAGAACTCAAAGATTCAGAACCTCCTGCGGGAGGCTTACCAACACTGGATAAGTTCCTGGTAGTCTGCCTGGGAAGATTTAATTTGCCAGCATATCTGGTGGCTTTCCGACACCATAACTGACCCTTCTTCCATGCAGCCACAAACACATCCGCCAGTGCTGCAGCTTGTGAAGCAGTTTGAGGATCATGTTCCCGGATCCAAACATGTAGCTCAGGAGAAAGCATTCTTAGATATTGTTCAAGGATTATTATTTCACCAATTTCATCAACAGATTTATTTTTAGGTTGAACCCATTTCCCATAGAGCTCTTTTAATCACACATACAGTTCTTTGGGACTCTTTTGTTCCACCTCCAGAGAACGAAATCTTTGTCGGTATGTTTCTCGGTTAATGTCATATTTCCTTAAGATTGCAGCTTTGACCTCCTCATATTCAAGAGGATTATCCACATCCATGTGAAAATAAGCCGATCTGGCCTTACCAGTCAAGAGAGGGATAAGACGGAATGCCCAATCTTCCTTTGGCCACCGACAGGCTACTGCAAGTCTCTCAAAGGTGATTAAAAAATGTTCAATGTCATCAGTTTCAGACAACTTCACAAGTTTAGGGTCTTTTCATTGACACTGACCTGTAAATCGGACTTCAGAGGGGTCCTTCGGATAAGTAGTGGACTGAGACAGTGGGCAGGTAATGGCAGCCTCCTCCTCATTATGATCTGGAAGTTCTGAGGGGTCTTCGGTAGTCAGCAATGGATCAGGTTTTGGAGTTGTGCGAGCCTGTACTTCCAGCTGCAACAAACTAAACTGGTGCTGTAACGCTTTGAAACGACGTTCCTGCTGGGCATACTCTTGAATCCTCTGGGTTTCCATGGCATCCATTTTTGCCAAATGAGCTCGGAACAACCCAGTCAAGTCAGCAAGTGTTGGCTCCATACCTTCAACTTCCACCTCACCAACCATTCTGGCTTCCTCTGCTCCATCCTCAGCCAGCTTTTGGAGAACTTCCCTGCTCTTCTGGAGTTTTTGTTACTGCCTTCCTTCCTGCCCGACTCATGGCTCATGGGGAATAATGAACAAAGAGTGAATAAAATGGGTTAAAGCATCTACGTCCTCTGCTGGAAATCCCACTGCTGCCACGACTTGTGACTGCCACTTGTGACGGCCTTTGCAGCCCAAAAAGAATGAGGAGACGTAGAAACCCAAACTTTGACCCAAATTATTTTAATAAACCAAAAAGTGTACGTTAACTAAAAAAAAAAATGTACAGTTCTAATCAAATAAACTGCTCAAAAGAAAAAGATCAAAAGAATCAACGTTAATTCAAACTAACTTAGAAGAACTTAACTGAATCCAAAAAAAAAAAAAAAAATACGGGAAAACCCAAACAAGCCAAAAAAACAACTACCCTCTCAGACAAGAGGATGGGGAACATTTAAAGGGATGGATATCTAACAAACATTGGGTAGTTCAATAATTAATTAAAACTAAAGAGATAATAGGAAACGAAACAATTATAAAAAGAAAGAATGAACTGTGACTGTGATTGACATAGATGTGTCTTTTAGGCTTTTAAAGAAAAAAGGCATTTTTCGTTATGACTGGGTGAATTTTAGCAACCTTTATTTATTTTCTTTACATTATCCATTTTTACATTATAAGAGCTGTTGGTTCCTTGCAGTACTCACAGAGGACCAAATGTAACAGACACACCCATCGAGTTTCTCTCTTTGACCTAATAAGAGCTAATACATTCTATAAATATGTCAAAACATTGCTGGAAACTTTTGATTATGTAAGTAAAAAAAAATAAACAAACAAAAACATATGTCGTCAGTTTTTCCAAGAAAATTCAGACTTTTGTGTTCCTGACAATGAGCTCATTAACTCTTATTTTTCTTCGTTATTCTATCCAATATCATTGGTGTATTAATTACTAAGGAACATCCATTACTGAAAGTCAGACATTGGAATGCATGGCCAATTAAATAAATAAATACATTGGAAAAATAATTCATTCTGTTCTAATGCAGCTGACGGTATTTCTTCACCTCCTCCTCAGAACCTCATCTGAATGGCCTGTTTCATTACAGTAACATTTTTCCTAGCACCTGGAGGTCAATCAGTACTGAATAATTTCAGGTTATGGGAAACGTAAAGTAGTTCTGCCAGTTCACTATTGTTCAGAATTCACTTTTTTTTTCTTACAGTAATCACTTTATTTAAAGACTTACAGTAAAAGTCAAGGCCTCTCGGAGCCTATCGCAAAAACAATGGGAGTGAGTTGGGAAGACATGACGAAGGGCACCATTTACTGTACACACCATGGGACAATTTATCTTAGTCAATCCATGTAAGGGGATGGTTTTGGAAGGTCGGAAGAACTTGAACACCCTGACATAGAACAAAGAAAAGGAGAACATCGCAAACTCAAATAGGACTACAGTAAGACAGCTATTAAATAAATAGCTTTTGATACCAGGAGACTTATATTTCTTTCACATACCAGCACTGTAATAAACCACAAGCCCTGCAGTAGGTTATGAAATTGGCTCCATGCTTTGATTAAAAAAAATAAATAAATAAAAATACACTGTAGATAAAACGTTTTCTGTTTGTTACTAAATTATCTGTTAGTGCTGTGGTACTCAAGGCCAGTCAGATCACAATGGCCCATGAACAATTATGTTGTTCCTGTTCCTGAGCACTTATTACTTTCAAGTTGCTACTGTACTGTATGTTTCAAATTGTCTCATCCTCTTTTGTTATAGCACAAGAACATGAATTTCACAGCTGTAATTGGTCTCAGAAAATGTAACCATCTTTTAGTTCATAATGCATTTCATTTATCTGCTGTGTGCTTAAATTACATGGCATGTGCTTTGATTTGCACTACTGTGCCAAATTATACAGCCACCCTTCATTTTTAAATGTTAAATATTTAATATGAAAATTATGCACATTAAGGAAAGGCAAATAATATTTTTTACTGCAACAGGCTAAAAAGTGCCTAAAGATACAATCAACTAACAGTCACCAGCCTGATCATCTGTCATCGTCTGCAACTGTTTCTCACTAATTCATGTCTCATGTTTTTTATTATTATATTATTATATTCATTATTATTATTATTATTATTATTATTATTATTATTATTATTATTATTATTGTTGTTTTTATTATTATTATTATTTATTGTTGTTATTATTATTATTATTATTATTATTATTATTATTATTATTATTATTTATTATTATTATTATTTAATGAATAAATGATTCTTAGGTGACTCTGTGGTTTAACAACAAACAAAAACTTATCTGATCTGATCAAGTACAGTTACTAGAATGAAAATTTGAAAATAAAAAAAAAAAGTCCTTCAGGAAGACTGGAGAACTATCGCTCAGGACTATATGAATAATATTAGAAAGTTTGGCTCTTTGTAAGCAAAATGTGAAGAAAAAATGCATGTGCTATACCATACTTAAAAAAGATTATTAATAGCAAATAAATATGGTATAAAATAAGAAATAAAATATAGAAAAACTTTAGCTAAGGAAATATAGATATAGAGAATAAAACAAAATATAAAATATAAGAAAAACCTAGCTGTACAAATACAGAAAAAAAATCAGTACAAATATAGAAAAATATTGAAAATAAAAAAGTATATATTTTCAAACTTCCATAAATGTTCTTTTCATTTTGTGAAGTTGCTTTGAGACAATGACCATTATTAAAAGCGCTATATAAATAAAATTGAATTGAATTGAATTGAATTGAAAAAGAAAACTTTAGTGTTGAAATAAAATATAATTTAAATAGAAATGACTGGGAAGTGTGCAAATATACATGAATGGGTTTAGGTGCAATGAGCAAAAATGAAATAGAAATATGTATATATGTGTGTGTATATACACTATAAAATCCTGACCCTCCTATCCATATGTGATTCTTCCCCAAAACACAACCGGAACTAAAGGACCAGGCGAAGCCTGTACCAGCATGACTCCAGCATGTTCCTGTGCACAAATGAGATTCATAAAGACATTGTTTGGCAAGAATCATGTGGAAGAACTTGAGTGGCCCGCGCAGAGCCCTGACCTCAAGCCTGCTGCACACATATGAGAGTAATTGGAACTCAGACTCTACACTCCTCACTCACTCTCTCACTCAGCCCTCCTCACTCTACATCAGTGCCTGGCCTCACTAATGCCCTTATGCATAAATGGGAACAAATCCCCACAGGCTTGATTGAAAAATATGTAGTGAAAAGCCTTTTCATAGGAGAGTGGAGTTTATTATAGTAGCAACGAGGGGGAGTGTCAGGTGTCCACATAATGCATGTAACTATATAGTTTATATAAAATAAAAAATGAAAACTTCACATAATCCAATATTAATAGTAAACTATTGAAATAGTATACAGGTATGAATAGTTTGACAGTAAAATGCAATAAATACCATTTTTGGAATTATTGTCCTCTGACAAGATGACAACGTTGCCTATAACAAAACATTTAAGTTAAGAAACATTGACCTTTCATGTTTTTGTCCTTTCTGTCACCTGAACAGTAAAGCCATCACTTTCAGGGAAAAAGGAGCAGTCGTCTGGAGTGAACTAAGTGTGTTCAGTGCATTTTTGGAGAAAGTTGAAACACTCCATTACTGCCAGTCACCCCAGCATTAATGAATTCCAACTATGCTTTGCTTAACGTCTGTGGTATATTATTTACTTAACATAAGCGGGAGGTGGCACAGTGGTGCAGTGGTTAGCACTCTCGCCTTGCACCTCCAGGTTCCGGGTTCAATTCCCATCTTTGTGTGCATCGAGTTTGCATGTTCTCCCCGTGCTTTGTGGGTTTCCCCAGGATACTACAGTTTCCTCCCACAGTTCAAAGGCATGCAGATTAGGCTAATTGGCATTCCCAAATTGGCCGTAGTGTGTGAATGAATGTGTAAGTAAGTGTATTTGTGTGTGTGCCCTGCAGTGTGTTGGCACTGTGTCCAGGGTGTACCCTGCCTCGTGCCCTAAGCCTCATGCGATAGGCCCCAGACCCCCGTGACCCCGAATACAGGATAAAGCGGTGTAGAAGATGAGTGAATGAGTGAGAGTGAGCTATGTGGAATCGTTACTGTAACCTGTTGAATTTCCACATTGGCACTTTTCTTTTTTCCCTTCTTACTGCTGCTACTACTAGCACTGGTTTTTCTGCATTTGGGATGCATGTTATGGTAATATTTACTACAGATAATTAAGCTTACAGCTAAAGCTAAAATCCTCATACACTTTGTGCACAAGACACAATATGCATAGACATGCTGTGCATGGGAATCTGTTGTTTTGTTGTATTTGCTCTGGCCTGTTCTCCATTGGGATTTACACAACATATATGCAGTTAAACAGGTTATATAGTGTATACCTGTACTATGACTATGTACACTGTGCTGCTACCAAATTGAAACTGAATCCACAGCAGTAGAGGCTAATGAGGCATTCTAAACTAAAAATTGGCTGTTTTTTATTGTTTTTATTTATTTATTTGTTTTCATAACCTTCAACAATCTTTGTAAGTTTTTTGCATGTACTTTTTTTTCCAATTTGCTGTAAGCACACAAAGCATGACTTCGCTACACATGTTTCTTTATTCAAACTCACACATTCTTTCAGGGTCACAGGAGGCCTGGGTACACTAGGGTACACCATGGGTGGCAATCCACCACGCACATCAGTTGGCCAGTTAGCCTAATATCCATCTCTTTTGGTTGTAGGAGGAAATTGGTTTGCTTGAAGGAAGGTCGCCAAGCACTGGGAGAAAATGTAAACTACATGCACACAACCCTGGAGGTGCGAGGTCACACAACGTAGCCGTTGTGGACAACGGCTACGCTATCAAACCATCTTATTAAAACTCTACTGGGTTTACATCTCTGATTAAAACATTTACATAATATTCTGCCATTTGCACATGCACAAACTCTCATGTGTATATGTGTATAATGTTAACATGCACAATTTATGTACGTAGCGCCGATTTTCTTAATCCCACCGTTGCAAGTTTTAATGAAACTAAGTTTGCATGTTCTCCCTGTGCTTGGTGGGTTTCCTCCTTGTACTCTGGTTTCCTTCCACAGTTCCATAGACGTGCCGATTAGGCGAATCGGTGTCCCCAATTTGCGTGAATGAGTGTGTGTATGAGTGTGTGAATGAGTGTGTGTATGCAGTGGATTGGCAGCAGAGTGTACCCCGCCTCGTGCCGTAAGTCCCCCTATGACCCTGTATTAATTATGTATTGAGCGGTATAGACGATGAGTGAGTGAGTTTTTTAGCACTGCAATTGTGAGTTAATGTGTTATGGTTAATTTTTGTTTTGTTTTTAAATCTCCTAATTATAAGTATACATCATGCAATTATGGCTCTTAACCTTGTATTTGCAACTGTGACTGTTTATCCTCCTAGTTTGTAATTCAGGTTGTGTTACTGCCATGATTGCAAATTTCTAATCTTACAATTGTGACTTTGTTCTAGGCTACAAAAGACTTTTGGTCATTACCAAACCACCGCAAAACCACATGTATGGCACTGTATCCTGTTCAGCCTTAAATACGCGCCCAGAGAGGTGCCAGTTCCTGCTTACGTTCCGTGTTCACACACTACTGCGTATGCGTTCAGTACTGTGGTTTCATTATTAGATCGGGAAGTCACAACTATGTTCTATTAACATGTAGATGTTTCAATGGTGAAATATTGACTCACAGTCACAAGATATATATAGTTAGTAGTTAGCAGTGGGGTGGATTTGCATAAGCTCCCATAATTTCACCATGAGAAAAAACATCGAACACAACTCGTATATCATAATCACAGTTCTCGTTCCCAAATTTGAAAAGATAAATGTGGCAACTCAGCAGCAGTAATGCGGCATAGCCAAGTGAACTCTGCATTCACACACATCATTACCTCAGAGTGCTGAACATGAGGTCACACCTGTCTGTCCTTCGCCTCCACATGGACATTTATAATTTCTATAAAAGCAGCGTGTATTTTTCTCAGAAGACCTGGTGTGTGAGCATTATGTAGTGTAAAGATATAATAAAAAGCTGTTCCACTTATAAATTGTGTGTATATGAGTGTGACACAGAGAGGGACAGAGACCGAGCCTCTTTTCTACATAAGGCTGCCTGTACAGCTCCACACATGCATGTCTCTGTGCGTGTGCAGCTTCGTCGACTACAGAGAATTATTTATTTATGGGACACCGGTTTATCACAAGGTCCCAAGCGCACACACCCACACACACATGCGCATGCATTAATTTACACTGAAGAACGTTATAGCATTTTCAAACCGCAAGTGAACATGTTTTAATAGCAAGGTGAAAGAGAACCCAGAGGAAACCCTATCCTAGAAAAAGTGTTCTGTGTGTGTATGTGTGTGTGTGTGCGCGTGTGTGACAGAGAGTGTGTGTGTGTGCGCGTGTGTGTGCGCGCGTGTGTGTGTGTGTGTGTGTGTGTGTGTGTCTGTGTGTGTGTGTGTCTGTGTGTGTGCGCGTGTGTGTGACAGAGTGTGTGTGTGTGTGTGTGTGTGTGTGTGTGTGTGTGTGTGTGTGTGTGTGTGTGTGTGTGTGTGTGTGTGTGTGTGTGTGTGTGTGTGTGTGTGTGTGTGTGTGTGTGTGTGTGTGTGTGTGTGTGTGTGTGTGTGTGTGTGTGTGTGTGTGTGTGTGTGTGTGTATATACCACTTCATTACCCAGATGCATACTGTTCCTCTATGCCATATTCATAAATATCCCTGGTGCTCTGTGTTAAAGAAATACCTATATATACAGTATGATTTTTATTCACATTATGATTATCTTGTATCTGTAGTCTTTCTTTCTTTATGTGAGGATGTATGAATGCATGACCAAACAGTTGAGGTACTGCGGTCCTTTCTTTAAATGGAATTAATGGAATTAATGCAGCTAACATTTAAAAAAAAAAAAAAAAATATATATATATATATATATATATATATATATATATATATATATTTCATCATATTTGAATTCATACATCCTTGCATAGAGAAAGAAAGACTACAGATACAAGATAATCATTGATATAAGATTTTCCCAAAAATATAATAAAACTCTGAATTCATGTACAGTAAATGTTATGTTGGCGCATAAGCATGTCCGAAGATTGCCACATTCAATGCATGTTGTGATCTAAGGCAGCATACTGTATCAAAATATTAAAGTGTTCATCTGTTGGCTGGGCAGTGTGTGTGTATGAGAATGTGTGTATGTATGGATTGGCACTCTGTACTGGGTGTACTCTCCTGAGATAGGTTGTGATCCTGTACAGAATAAGCAGTATAGAAGATGAATGAATATCATAGGGGTGGGTCGCAGTATTAAGTAATTAAAAAAACAAAAATGAAGCAAAAATAATAATAAATAAAACCTGTTGGCAAGACTACATGTAAGTACTCCCCTGATTCAGAAATGTTCATCTAAGACCAAAAAACACAGAAATTAAGATGGGGTACTAACCTTTATACTTTCATAGGGCAACAGCTATATATGGCTATTGACATTCCCCAAATCACAATTCAAATTCATATAATGCATTGGAAAACAGATCAAAATTCCTAGCCATGTTGGTCTTCCATACTGAAGAGCTTTTGCCATATTGTGAAGTGGGAATCTGTCCAGTCAACCACTCTCACTCCCTCACATTAAGTCAACAGTGAATTCTTTAGCCCATCGTGATACCCATACACATACCTATAACTTCTCACAAAAATATCCAAGGGAGGCCCCAATGCAACATCCTAAAAAGCTTCCTGTCATGGAAGGATGAAGCAGCCTATAGATGTAGGCATTTTGTTCTTGAAAAACAATCACTGCAAGAACAATCTCAAGAAACTCAAATTGTGCACAGTGCCTAGGAGCATTCCTTGGCTGTCTCCTTTTCCCAACATATACCAGGCTGGAGAAAACACAGCATGCAATATCTTGAGCTATTAAGAGGTCCAGAGATGATCTGTTAATTAGACACCAAATGAATGATAAATAATGCTAATCTGAAGCTACAATGAGAAGAAGAGACAACTGGAAAAAAAATCTGAATTGAATTTAACCTTTGTTAGTGGATTAGGAGGCTGGTCAGAGGGACTGTTTTTGGTTTGTGGTTTACACTTTATGACCCATGATGTGTCATTGGGGAGAACAGGATTGGACCAGAGGTAGGCTGCTCATTACACTTATGATGGCCTTTACAGCTCTGTATGGTCAGAGTTAACAACCTAGTTAGCCTCATATCCCTAAACTGCCCACTGCTGGCCATTTGAAAAGGTTCAGCTAGAAATGAAGATGTCATTGTGAGTCCCTGACTGCTGTTCATGGACCAGTGATCATTTTTAATCTAAATCAAAACACGGCCATGTATGAAACACTCCATTTCTCATAACAACAAAGATGAACATCAAGGGAGATTCAGATTAAACTCTCAGACTTGGATCCGGCTTGCATGCACTCACATTGTTGTAGCACTCTCTGGCAACAGTGCAATGTGGAAAGGATTGTATGACCTACTGTGGGTCTAACTTTAGAATTTAATTGTCTTGGAGAGCAAGAAAACTCTGAACAGCTTCAATCTCGATACCGATCGTCTGACTGTCTGGCGCACATGCATGAAATACACACACTGCAAAGACCTGAATACACTCCTAATCTCTAACACAGACCTGTCTCACTGTTGGTGAAGGACTGTAAATATCCAGCTTTAAAGGGAATTTTGTGCTGCAGGTTGGCTTCCCACTGCATTAATGGTAATGAGATCCAATGAAAAAAAATTTTAAAACAAGTAATATAGCACCATACTTTTTTATTTAGATTACAAACAAAAAATACATTTCACCAAATACATTTTCACCAAAATATATCAATATCTTAAAGAAAAATATATTTAACATTTGATTATTATACATGATTATTATAAAATAAACACATGATTATTATAAAATAAATTACAGAATGTTTAGGCTATTTATTTTTAAGATGCTCACATTTAAGGTGTTTTTCAAATGTCATTCTCCATTTCTCTTATTATACATCTGAGCAGCTGAGGATTAAAGGTCTTGCTCTATGGCACAACAAAGGCAGCTTGGTGATGCTGGGGCTTGAACCGGTGACCTTCTATTCAGTAGAACGGCGCTACCACAGCTAGACAAAACGAGATGAGAAAAAGGGTCTTTAAATTAAACATTTAAAGCTTTTAATTAATATGAGACTTTCTCAAGACTAAAATGAGTAAAATATTTAGAAATAGGAATAACATGAACTAACATCTTGGTCCATCCACTTGTCAGTTGGAACACTGGGCGACACTCCCCACCCTGGATTTATATCCATCATTTCTGTGGCAATAACTTAAGGGGTCGGGTTGCCAGATCATTCCAAATTGCCCGTAGTGTGGCATTCACGCACTACGGGCAATTTAGAAATGCCCATTGGCCTAACCTGTATATCTTTAAACTGTAGGAAGAATGTGAAGTACCCAGAGGAAACCCACCAAGCACGGGGAGGACATGCAAACTCCATGCACACAGACCCGAGACAGGAGGCGACAGTGCTCCATAGAGAGAAAGAGAGAGAGTTGTAATGTAGACAAATAGGCTTAACAAAAGGAAACATACAGTACCTACTTGCTTACTGATTAAAGTAACAAATGTATTCATTAGATATGAGGTGTGTTAGAGTAATGCAAACTTTGTGATAAAGATTTAATTAATTGTCACATGTTCCGTACACAGTGAAATTATTTTTCACATACGCCAGGAAGCTGGGGTCACGGCACAGGGTGACCCAGGATAGAGCGCCCCTGCAGCAGAAAGGGTTAAGGGCTCACCAGTGGCAGCATGAACGCACTGGGGCTTGAACTCTGACCTTCTGATCAGTAACCGTTTGAGCTGCTACAGTACTGCCGCATTAGTGCTGTAATTATAACAGCACTAATGTTCTACCCAATTCAAATGCTGCACTCCACATATCAGACTAACATAAAAAATATATATATATATTAAATGCACTAAATGGGTTAATTAATTATGGTGCAGTAATGTCAATCTTTTTTAATCAGAATATGTGACACTGACGAAACAAACAACAAGGATTTAATTTATAGATGAAGAAAAATGAAGTTAACAGGTTTTGATTGTCATTACAATGTATAGCCTGTAAACTGACATTTCTTCAGGACCGTGGTACACCACAAAACAGCATAGCTACAAAGAAGTTTGAGATCTGCTGTCATCAATGCCTTGCCTCATCACTAAGCATGTACATGATGCAGGGTAAACCTCGTCTGTGTGATGGATGTCTTGTTGTCAGTGGCCGTTCTCTGCTCCAGCTCCAACTCACCTCCTCATTTTTCCTTTCTAGTTTTTTCCTAAAAAAAAAAAAAAACACCACAGCACAAAAGCTATCTCCATCAGAAAGCAACAGCAAGCGACACAGGAGCAGGGTGTGAAAATAACAGCTATTTTAGAGGCTTTGGAATGTGTGTTGGAAAGAGAAAAGAAAATGGGGGCTGTGACAAGGTTCCACTCTCTGTTTTTGCTTTTCACACCCGGCATCTGAAGAAGGAAGGAGTGCTTTGGAAAAAAGAAAAAAAAACAGGTGAACTTTGGAGACACTCTCTGGAGCCTGGGGCACTCAAGTGGCGAGGTGCTAGTGATGAGTGATGTGTGTGAAGGAGGGATTGACAGAAAGTACAGTTACTCATTTGTTGTCTGCATTTGGATGCTGGATTCATACTGTTAGCTTAAAACGTTATGAAGAAATGAAGGAAATAAAGGTAAGGATTAAGAGTTAAACTCCTTTTTTACAATATGCAAAACACTATGCATACCTACAGCACTAGACAAACTACTTGTCTACGTTTCAGGGCCTTTTTTGTGGGCGGGTGGGGGGGGGGGGATAAGATCTTTTGTTTGGTTAACATAAATGTAAGATAAAAAGCTAGAACTATGTGAGTCAGACAAAATCAAATGTGTGTCTGTCTGGCTATATTTCTGTCTGTCTGTCTGTAAAACTATAAATATGCCACTGGTTTAAACACTGTTATGCTTCTCTGGAATGCTTATGTACTTAAAACTCAATAATTTTACTCAATAATTGTATATGATCTTTCTGATAATTCTTATATTTATACTATATTGTATAAGTTATGCTATATTGTACATATTGTATATAATTTATTCTATTGTCTCCTTAGTCTATTTATATTTTGCAAATACATACATACATACACCTTTTTTTATTATTTGTATAGTCTGGCATTTGTGCATTGCATTTCACTACTGTTGTACTGTTGTACAAATAAAATTCTTGAATATAAGCTTGACTTATATATATATATATATATATATATATATATATATATATATATATATATATATATATATATATATATATACATACATACATACATACTGTATGGCTGCTCTCCAAGGTACTGTAACTGTGAAATCAGTGTATTAGCAGTAATTTATAGGAAATTCACCATGTCGATGCATATTCTACATTGGACAGGTATACAGTATAATTATCATAATCAACATGTTTATTAGGCATACACTAACCATTTGGGCACCTGAAATGAAAATAAATAAAATCATATATATATGGACAAAATTGTTGGTACCCTTCAGTCAATGAAAGAAAAACTCACAATGGTCACATAAATAACTTTAATCTGTCAAAAGTAATAATAAATAAGAATTCTATGAATGTTAACCAATGAAAGTCAGACATTGCTTTTCAACCATGCTTCAACGGAATTAACTCATGGAACAGGCCTGGACAAAAATTATGGTCCCCCTAACTTAATAGTTTGTTGCACAACCTTTTGAGGCAATCACTGCAATCAAACGATTCCTGTAACTGTCAATGAGACTTCTGCACCTCTCTGCAGGTATTTTGGCCCACTCCTCATGAACAAGCTGCTCCAGTTGTTTCCGGTTTGAAGGGTGCCTTTTCCAGACAGCATGTTTCAGCTCCTTCCAAAGATGCTCAATAGGATTGAGGTCAGGGCTCATAGAAGGCCACTTTAGAATAGTCCAATGTTTTCCTTTTAGCCATTCTTGGATGTTTTTAGCTGTGTGTTTTGGGTCATTGTCCTGTTGCAAGACCCATGACCTGTGACTGAGACCCAGCTTTCTGACACTGGCCAGCACATTTCTCTCTAGAATCCCTTGATAGTCTTGAGATTTCATTGTACCCTGCACAGATTCAAGACACCCTGTGCCAGATGCAGCAAAGCAGCCCCAGAACATAACAGAGCCTCCTCCATGTTTCACAGTAGGGACAGTGTTCTTTTCTTGATATGCTTCATTTTTCCATCTGTGAACATAGAGCTGATGTGCCTTGGCAAAAAGTTCCATTTTTGTCTCATCTGTCCATAGGACATTCTCCCAGAAGCTTTGTGGCTTGTCAACATGTAATTTGGCATATTCCAGTCGGGCTTTTTTATGATTTGTTTTCAACAATGGTGTCCTCCTTGGTCGTCTCCCATGTAGTCCACTTTGGCTCAAACAATGACGGATGGTGCGATCTGACACTGATGTTCCTTGACCATGAAGTTCACCTTGGGTCTCTTTAGAAGTCTTTCTGGGCTCTTTTGTTACCATTGGGATTATCCGTCTCTTTGTCACAGCACGCTAGGTCATGCCCATATCTCAGTCAAGATCATGATCACCTGCACACTCCTGCTCCACGATCCATCCGGTTCCTTGCTTTTCACCACCTCATTCACCGCTCCAAACACACCTGTTCTCAATTTCTGATCATCACAGCTCATCACATTCCTGCCACGGAGCCCATTCAGAAAAGCAGTGAGCGCGCTCTCGGCACTTCCGCATTCCAGCCACTGAGCTCATTGACTCTAAGCGCTGCACTCGCTCTCTACATACACCGGCTCTACTCTGCACTTCGCGCTGCAGAGCTCGTGCAGAGAAACAGTAAAAGCTCACTCTGCGCTTGGATCCTTCACCCCCACGCACGCCCGTGACAGTATAATCTGGCCATTAATGGATCCAGCAGATGCTGTACAATTAAGAGCGGCACTAGAGAAACAGGGGGCGCTCTTGGACACTCACCAGCAGAATATCCAGCAGATAACTTGCTCCCTCCATAACGTTACAGAGGCTTTAGCTGCTCTCATCTTGCAAATAAAGCAAACACAAGCACATCCAGCTCCCATTCTCCAGCCTCCTCTCCCTGGGCACTCTATCAATCATGAACCATGCCTCCCTGCACCACCCACTTACGACGGAAATCCGTCCACCTGCCGCTCATTTTTATCTCAGTGCTCCCTTGTGCTTGAGCTGCAGGCATCATCTTTTCCCACTGAACGCTTCAAGGTTGCCTACATCATCACTCTCCTTTCTGGTAAAGCAAGAGAATGGGGGACAGCCTTATGGGATGCCCAGATGCCCTGCTGCTACACGTACAAGACTTTCACGGATGAAATGAGACAGGTTTTCGATCGTTCATTCACGGGGCGTCAGGCGGCAGCTCAGTTACTTGAACTACGTCAGGGATCTCGATCTGTCTCTGATTATGCTATTGATTTTCGGACTCTGGCTCCCTCTTGTGGTTGGAAGAATCGGGCAATCTTCGACACATTCCTTCACGGACTCTCTGACCCAGTCAAGGATGAGTTAGCAGCCCGAGAGCTCCCTTCCAACCAAGCTCATTGACCTGGCTACAAGTATTGACGCCCGCAAACGAACACGACAAAGGGAGTCTCGTCAGTTCCTCAACGTACCCGCTCCTAACACAGACACACCTAAGCCCACCCCAAAACCTATGCAGGTCGACTGCGCGCACATCTCGTCCAAGGAACGTCAACGTCGGAAGGATGATGGTGCTTGCTTCTACTGTGGTCAGGTTGGCCACGTCGTACGAACCTGTCCATTAAAAAGCCGGGACACCCCGGTAGTTCTGGGGGTACGGGGCAGTTCTACACAACACCCATCTCCTAACCTTCGCTCTCGCTTCCCAGTGACCCTGATTTATGACAACCGGCCTCACGTCACACACGCCCTAGTAGACTCTGGAGCAGACCAGAATTTAATCTCCTCAGCTATGGTTTCTCAACTCAAGATTCCACACACCCCACTTAACCAACCATTTAGCGTACAGGCCCTTGATGGCAGCAAGCTCTCCTCAATCACCCACCGCACTGCTCCAGTCACATTGCAGTTTTCTGGTAATCATGTTGAGACCACCACGTTCCTCATCATTAAGAGTGCTCATGCACCTATAGTTCTGGGTCTTCCATGGTTAAAACTACATAACCATAGAAGCATCCTGGATTGGAGCCCTACTTGCCACTCCTCATGCCTCTGTTCCGCTGCCACCAGAAGCGTCTTGCCCACCTCTCTGGAGGAGATCCCTGACATTTCCAAGGTCCCTGCCGAGTACCACGACCTTCGCCAGGTGTTCAGTAAGTCACATGCCATCTCATTACCTCCTCACCGTCAATATGACTGTGCCATCGACCTACTTCCAGGCACCACTCCACCTAAAGGGCGACTCTACTCTCTCTCATGTCCCGAGAGAGAAGCCATGGAAAAATACATCTCTGAGTCACTTTCAGCTGGAATCATACGCCCTTCCTCCTCCCCTGCAGGGGCGGGCTTTTTCTTTGTGGAAAAAAAGGACAAGTCCCTCAGACCCTGCATCGATTATAGAGGCCTTAATGAGATTACAGTCAAGAACCGCTACCCGCTTCCCCTCATGTCTACCGCGTTTTAATTACTCCAGGGTGCCCGCCTGTTTTCCAAGTTAGACCTAAGAAACGCTTACCACCTGGTCAGGATAAGAGAGGGTGATGAGTGGAAGACTGCATTCAACACCCCTACGGGTCATTATGAGTACCTGGTTGTTCCATTTGGTCTGACCAATGCACCGGCAGTTTTTCAGGCACTCATTAATGATGTCCTTAGAGACTTTCTCAACGTTTTTGTGTTCGCTTACCTTGACGACATTCTAATCTTCTCTCACTCCTTAGAGGAACATAAGCTCCACGTGCGTCAGGTCCTTCAACGTCTGCTGGAAAATAAACTCTATGTCAAGCCTGAGAAGTGTGAGTTTCACTGTGAGTCCACCTCCTTCATGGGGTATGCCATTTCACCATCAGGTATGCAGATGGACCCAGTCAAGGTAAAGGCCGTCACGGATTGGCCAACACCATCGTCAAGGCGGGAGCTTCAACGCTTTTTGGGCTTCGCCAATTTCTATCGGCGTTTTATCCGTGACTACAGCACGGTGGCAGCCCCACTCACATCTCTCACATCCACCAAGATCCCCTTTCGATGGAACCCCCTAGCAGAGAAGGCCTTCAATGAGCTCAAGCAGCGCTTTACCACAGCACCCATCCTCACCTTTCCTGATCCATCTCTCCAGTTCATTGTCGAAGTTGATGCTTCCGAGACAGGAGTGGGAGCCGTGCTTTCTCAGAAAACACCAAAGGACAACAAACTTCATCCATGCTCTTTCTTTTCTCGTCGGCTCACGCCTCCTGAACAGAACTATGACATTGGGGATCGTGAGTTGCTAGCAGTCAAGGTTGCCCTCGAAGAATGGAGACATTGGTTGGAAGGAGCTGAACACCCATTTCTTGTTTGGACTGATCACAAGAACCTAGAATACCTCAAGTCAGCCAAGAGACTCAATTCACGTCAGGCACGCTGGTCACTGTTCTTTTCATGGTTTAACTTTAATGCTGTCATATCGCCCAGGAACCAAGAATACTAAGCCCGATGCCCTCTCCCGACAGTTTCCCGCCCCCCAGGACATATCCACAAGGGAAACCATTCTTCCCCCCCAGTGCCTTATAGCTGTAACCCGGTTAGATGTGGAAAACCTGGTCCTGCAATCTCTTGAACAGGAGCCAGGCCCCAGTAATGTCCCTCCTGGTCTACTTTTCGTCCCGCTGTTTGTTCGCTCCCAAGTCTTGGAATGGGGCCACAGCTCCAGGCTAGCCTGTCACCCAGGGGCGACTCGCACCTTCTCAATGCTCAATCAATGCTTCTGGTGGCCGACTATCAAGGAGGATGTCAAAAGCTTTGTGGCGTCTTGTGATATCTGCACCAGGAATAAGACAACAAATCGTCCGCCTGAGGGACTCCTAAGACCCCTTCCCATTCCCCATCGCCCTTGGTCTCACATTTCACTGGACTTCATAACCGGATTGCCACCTTCCAACAATAATACCTGCATTTTAACAGTTGTTGACCGGTTTTCCAAGTCAGCCCACTTCATTCCTCTACCAAAGCTTCCGTCTGCCAAGGAAACGGCTGAACTCCTTATCTCCCACGTTTTCAGAATCCACGGCCTCCCATCGGATATAGTTTCGGATAGGGGCCCGCAGTTCTCTGCACAATTTTGGAAAGCCTTCTGTGGCCTTATTGGCGGCACCCCCAGCCTCTCATCAGGATTTCACCCTCAGACCAATGGTCAAACCGAGCGCATGAATCAAGAATTGGAGAAATCTCTGAGATGCATGACCTCACAGGATGCAGCTTCTTGGAGTCGTTTCCTCCCTTGGATTGAGTATGCGCATAACTCGCTCCCCACCTCCTCCACAGGCATGTCACCTTTTCAGTGTTGCCTCGGCTATCAACCACCTCTGTTTCCAAACCAGGAGGAAGAAACTGCTGTCCCTTCAGCTCAAGCCTTCATCCGTCGTTGTAAAAGGACATGGCAACGAGCTCGTGCTCAATTAATTCCGTGGCCATTTTTCAGCGCAAGGCCAATCTCCACCGCTCAGCTGCTCCAGTTTACAGAGTTGGACAAAGAGTTATGCTCTCCACACGTAACCTACCACTCAAGACTACATCCCAGAAACTCTTGCCTAAGTTCATTGGCCCATTCACAATCTCTCGTGTCATTAATCCATGCTCCATCAGACTGGCCCTGCCATTATCCATGCGGCGAATTAACCCCGCGTTCCACGTCTCCCATGTCCGCCGTTTGGTCCCGTGTCCTTTGTCACCAACCCCAAGCCCTCCTCCTCCACCTCGACTTATAGACGGGGGTGAAGCCTTTACCGTCCGCAGACTCCTTAAGTCCCGCCGCTGTGGGCGCGGCCTCCAGTACCTGGTGGATTGGGTGGGCTATGGACCCGAGGAAAGAAGTTGGGTACCAGCCAGGTTCATCTTGGACCACTCTCTGATCACAGAGTTTCACAATCTCCACCCCGAGACACACTCAAGAACGCCAGGTGTCGTTCGTAGAGGGGGGGGGTACTGTCACAGCACGCTAGGTCATGCCCATATCTCAGTCAAGATCATGATCACCTGCACACTCCTGCTCCACGATCCATCCCGTTCCTTGCTTTTCACCACCTCATTCACTGCTCCAAACACACCTGTTCTCAATTTCTGATCATCACAGCTCTCTATTTTAACACACCTTCAGACAACAGCTCTCTGCCAGATTATTGTGTGCAATCCATGCCCAGTATTCCAGCGTTTCTCATTGCTTTGAACTCCCGGATCTCGACCACGCTCCGTTTTCACGACCTCGTCTTTGTCTCACGCTACGGTTCTTTCGTCTATACGGATTTACTGTTGCTGACCCTTGGATTTGTTTATCGACCACGAGCTCTGATCACGGACTTTCTCGGTTTCACGTTTCTGACCTCTGCCTGTTCATCGACCACGAGCTATTGTTTCGGATCTAGCAGCCTGCGCGATTCGTCTGCCTCGCTTCGCGGGATTGTCATCACCGGCAAACAGCGTATGCTCTTTCTACACGCGCCGGCTCGGCACTTCCGCATTCCTGCCACGGAGCCCATTCAGAAAAGCAGTGAGCGCGCTCTCGGCACTTCCGCATTCCAGCCACTGAGCTCATTGACTCTAAGCGCTGCACTCGCTCTCTACATACACCGGCTCTACTCTGCATTCGCGCTGCAGAGCTCGTGCAGAGAAACAGTAAAAGCTCACTCTGCGCTTGGATCCTTCACCCCCACGCACGCCCGTGACACTCTTTGATTTGTCATGAATTTTCCTCGTGCAGCCACGTCCAGGGAGGTTGGCTACAGTTCCATGGATCTTAAATTTCTGAATAATATGTGCAACCGTAGTCACAGGAACATCTAGCTGCTTAGAAATGGTCTTATAGCCTTTACCTTTAACATGCTTGTCTATAAGTTTCTTTCGAATCTCCTGAGACAACTCTTTCCTTCGCTTCCTCTGGTCCATGTTGAGTGTGGTACATACCATGTCACCAAACAACACAGTGACTACCTGGAGCCCTATATATAGGCCCACTGACTGATTACAAGATTGTAGACACCTGTGATGCTAATTAGTGGACACACCTTGAATTAACATGTCCCTTTGGTCACATTATTTTCAGTATTTTCTAGGGGTACCATCATTTTTGTCCGGGCCTGTTCCATGAGTTAATTTTTTCAAATAATTCTGTTGAAGCATGGTTGAAAAGCAATGTCTGACTTTCATTGGTTAACATTCATAGATTTTTTTTTATTTATTACTTTTGTCAGATTAAAGTTATTTATGTGACCATTGTGAGTTTTTCTTTCATTGACCGAAGGTTCATGTGTGTCCTTGTGTGTATATATATATATGATTTTATTTATTTTCATTTCAGGTGCCCAAATGTTTTTGTATGCCTAATAAACATGTTGATTATGATAATTATACTGTATACCTGTCCAATGTAGAATATGCATCGACATGGTGAATTTCCTATAAATTACTGCTAATACACTGATTTCACAGCTACAGTACCTTGGAGAGCAGCCATACAGTATACTGTATGTAAATCTGAAATGAGTGGCAGTAGGTGCTTTCAGTTCTTTGAAATTAACAGACCCAAAGGAAGAATGTCATGTTTAAATATATAATGCGATATAAAACTATGTATTGAAATACTGTAGGTCCCATGGTAGTGAGTATGTGTAGCGCTGGCTATATGGCATAGTAGGATCAAAAGTGGTCCACTAGGCACAAATATGTAGCTATCTTTACCTGGACTACTCCCTTTACCCTGGGTCCGCCAGTAAGCTAAAGAATAGGTCAACCAAACATCTACTAATGTAAATATCACGAGCAAGCCATAATAAAAATCTCTTTCCTTTCCTATGCATGTCATTTCTCCTCTCAATATTCTGCCTGTAACCAGTCAGAAAAGAAGAGGTTGATAAATGTAATCAGTGTTGCCTCTGATTGCTCTTTCACAAACCAGCGGGAGGCATTTAGGAAAAGAGAACAAGGAATTTTAAATGGCGAGACATCGACTGCTGAGTGTGGGGCCTGAGGCGGAGGCTTGCAAGGGAGTACACACACGCTTTACTATGATTATTTTTCCAACAATCATAGCTGAAGAAACGCATGTACACAGCCTCTGTAATCAGGAAGAAATTACAGTTATTGTGGTAAAACTTCTGCAAAATGAATAAACTCACACAACAGGGAAAGAAAGAGTAAAAAAATCATATAATTTACAGATTGGCCTAAGTGGAAAAAAGGAGGTTTGGAAAAACACTACAGAGTCACATTATTATTCAGAGTTCTAATGTCTAATGATTTTTACCTCCTTCAAATTATAGTTCCATTATCGTGTATACACTGTAGTATGTTTCTTTTCTCATACTATATTAACTTATATGTTATATAATGAAAGAAACTCATTCAATCATTCATTTATTCATTTTCTATTCCCCTCATCGTGTACTGTACATGATCACAGGAAACCTGGAGTACTTTGGAGTTTGGGAACACCAATTAGGATAATCTCCATGTCTTATGACTGCGGGAGGAAACCAGTGTACTTAGAGGAAACCCACCAAGCACAGGGAGACTCCATGCACACAGACTTTGCCCCTTTACCTTGGCCACAGTGCCAACCAATATAAGATAAGACAAGATATTCTATAGACCTTTATTCGTCCCACAGTGGGGAAACTTCTTTAAAACTTTTGTGCCGGCCCGTACGGGGATCGAACCTGAGGAGTGAACATCAGTTCTCAAAGTAAATGTGTTGGGAGCAGGAAAAATGGGCACACTTAAGGATATAAATAATACAGTCACATTTGTAAATGCTAGACAGCAGGGTCATAACACCAACCAAACAGCAGGTCTTGTGGGGCATTTTCAGTGTAAAGCACTTAGTTGTTTTTGGTCTTTAGGCTGCTCCCAGCAAGGAGTCACCACAATGAGCAAGCTTGGCACAGGTTTTACGCTGGATGACCTTCCTGATGCAACCCTCCCATTTTATCCAGGCTTGGGACCTGCACTGCATCCAGTGGCTGGGAATCGAAATCAGGCCCTCCATATGGCAGGTGAGAAATCTACCACTGAGTCACCAGAGCCCTTGAGTGGTTAGTAATTTCCAAAAATGGTCCAAGGGAGAACAAACAATGAACTAGGGAAAAAAAAGAAGTCATGAGTACTGAAGGACTCACTGATGGGTGTGTGGTGAACAAATGCTAGCCCATCTGGTCTGCTTCCACAGAAGAGCTACTGTAGCACAAGTAGCTGAAAAGTTCATTCTGTATGTGTGTGGTGCTGTGTGGATGCAGACTGGTCAGAGTGCACCAGGATGCACTATGGGACTAAAACAAACCAGCAGAGGCAGTGTGATGCTCCAGGCAATATTCTGCTGGGGAACCTTGGCTCTTGGCATTTATGAAGATGTTACTGCTATGTTACTGTGCTACCTGCCTAAACATTGATGCAAACCAATACTGCACTTTTGCCATAGATTTTGTGTTACCAGCTCACTTGATGTACAGTATATACAGTAGTAGGTTGGCAAATCTGATAAAATGTCAAATACCTTCCTCATTTTTTGGTCCTGCAATGCAGATCTGTAGTAATTTGTCATCTTGTATCATTGTATTTTTTTATTGGTTTGTCTCACTTGTGTAGCCTTAGGTGTACATTATTTTTGGTGAAGATAATATAAAGTATAAGATATACTAGTAGTGTGCTATCCAATACAAAACACATTTGTAAAAAGAATTATTTAACACATAATCAATCTTAAACTCTGTCTGGAAGACTAAAACATTGTGTTCTTTTGCATTGTTTATGACTGTAAGCTAGAAGATTTAGTCAATGCTAAACTAATAACCCAGAGGTTTTGGAACTTTTCCCCACACAAGTATTCAATGTTTCCAAAAAGTATGCATTCTACATTTATCTAATAGATATTTTAAAAGAAAATAACAGCTTCCAAATAGTGGCTTCAAAATAGTATGTCACTGATTGTGCTGCATTTGAATATTAATAATAATAATAATAATAATTAATATTATTATTATATTATTATTATTATTATAATATTATTATTATTATTATTCATTTACATTGTCACTTAATTGTGATTGGAGCAAAATAATCCTGTTTGATGTCAAAACCATAATGTAATTACTGTAAGTTCAACACTAGGTTCATATAAAAAGTCAAAATCTTACTCCCACCAAAGTACTTTTCTTTTTATTCCTCTCATTTAAGGTTAATAGTGCATAACATAACTATTATAATTGTTTATTAATGTGCAGCAGTTTATTACTGGCATGCATTAAGCAAAAAAAAAAATAAGAAAGTTTTAAATTACTGGAAGTGGGTTTAAGAACCTTTCAAGCCATTATTAAACCTTGACGGCTTGGCCGTCAACTTTTGTTGAAATGGTCGGAAAAAAGTCAAGAATGGAGATCACTTAAACACTTCGCGAAGCTGCTTGGTAATATAAATAAGCAGTGAAAGTAAGAGCATTTACACACATACAGTAATGCGATGAGAACAATTGGGACATAACAGCTGTGTGGTCATACGAAAATCAGTAGACTGATATATATTTTATTTCAACATAAACTGAACAAACATAACTGATACTAATTAATTTTGACAGAATGTCACCAGCTTTAACCAAAAACACTGGCAATTATAGTGGTTAAGCAGGATAATTTGAGGATGTTATCAAGCTTAACAGACTGCTTTAGCATTGCTGGGAATCATTAAATGATAAAAATGGTCCAGGTTCTTTCTACAAGTACTCTTGATTACTACACTGGTAGTCTTTATGCCTGGGTTTACTGGTAAATTAAAAATATAGAGCTGAAGAAATACATGGAAAACTGAGAAGATTTTGGCAAAACTTTTCCAAGGACATGTTTAAGGAAAGGCATGTTAATGAGGGAATAATGGGCTTCAGGGCATGCTTTTAAAAGAAAGCAATCAGAGTGCAGACCTATAACAGTAGGCTCTAAAGTGCCCTATTGTTCACATGCACAGAAATATGCCAAATGCCCTATTGAGATATAATTACATTAGCGTGGAGTCCTGAGGGTCATTAACTATTTTACTGTATAGATGGGTCATGTCTTTGTTTTCTCTTTCTTCCTCTGAGAAAATCATAGGCTGAATGGCCGACTGTTCTTTAACCTTAGTGGCTGTCTAATCATTTTAGTCCCAGTTGAATATAATAATCTGTATTATAATAATACTTTTTAAAAGACATTCAATTGCAGTGTCATAGTTTGCTGTAAATGCAGTTAGGTGTTTTAATAAAACTGCATACAAACAAATCCAAAACATTTGATTTACAAAAATGACAGCATTTCTTCACATACTTTATGCATGTGGCAGTGGAGCGCTTAAATACCATGCTAAGGGATCAGTGTACGCTTAGCCCAGCACACATTGGAAAAGCAAACTGTTTACCTGAATGATATTCAGCTGAAGGTCTGGTGGAAGCAGTCCATCTCTTGGTTTGCCTTTTCAACCTGACCTTGGTCGTGGGTGGTACACTTCAAGCTTTTCTATTTTTCCCTTTTCTTTTAAGCCGAACGTCTTGGTCAGTTACATGTCTTCTGTGATGCAGAAATATCAAAGCTAATTGAAGATATTTTCTGTTGTTTCAAATAAAGTGGACAGTGACTTTGGCCACTCTAAACATGATGGCGGTGTTACTATTCGACTCAGGAAGGTTGTTGATGAATAGGTTACTGTGGTGTTGGAAAGGGCATGGCTTCAACAAATGGTAGGGTTCAGGGACCTTGGCTTGGGAACAAGAAACAAAGCAATGGATATCACGCATCATGTTCACCCACCACCAAATCGTATTTTAATTTTAGTTTTAGTTATCCTTTTTTTAGCCAGGAAGGTCCCATTGGGATAGAAGATATCTTTTTCAAGACAAGACAACAGCACATATAGTTTCATAAAACCAGTTCTGTAGGTCATTGAATAGCCTGAAGCCGGGCCATTGTTTGCCCTTGTAGTGCTGTGAATACATACTGTCTGTTTTTTGGCAGAACCTGATGCTTTGGATGACCAAAGATGAGCTCCTGGTCAGTGACTACCCACTAAACATAATGGTGAAAAGATGTGTTCTTTACAGGGTTCTTTTGTGGTATCAATGTACGTACAGATAGTGAGTCTTCTTCTTGTTCCTTGAGTTAACTGAAATATGGCAAATCATATCTACCCTGAATGGCATGGGATAAATGGCTTGGCTTTGTTGAGATACTCTCATTTTTTTGTGGTCGGTGATAGTGGCAAAAGGGTTAGCTGTCTCTCTAACCAGGAACACAAGTTACTGGTTGACAGTTGGTGTTGTGTTGAATGTCCCTTTGAGTTTTGAAAAAAAAAAACATGGTGGACTTGAGCTTTGAATGAGGGGGAGTATGAGAGAAGCAGTCAAACATGTCTCTTAAAGCGCTGGTAATGAGACAATGGAACAAGCCTACAGCCTACAGAATGACACATTATACATAGTGACAGTTTTCCACACTTCACCTTTTCTGATGTGGGCCAGATTATATGTGCTTCATGAGGTCTACATTTGTGGAAATTGTGGTATCGGTGACTGGTACAAGATTGGTTGTCTATCCATTCAGAGGTGGATTTGTGTGTCTCATTATCCTGTTACATAACCCAAGTGCGCTTGAGCTTGAGGTCACAAACTGATGTCCAGACATTCTCCTTCAGGATTTCCTGGTAGAGCGCAGAATGTATGATTCCATAAATAATGGCAAGTGAAGCTGACCGACCGTCATACTACCGCCACAATGTCTGAGCTTTACACCAAATGTAACGAGACACGCACCTTCCAAAAACTTCATTTTTTTTGTCTTATCAGTCTATTTAACATTTGCCCCAAAGTCTTCAAAATGTTTTTTGGCAAATATGAGACAAGCCTTTCTGTTCTTTTTGGTCAGCAATGACTTTGAACATGGAAGACTCTCGTTTATGTAAATTGTGCCCAGTCTCTTTCTTATTGTTGTGTCATGAACACTGACCTTAACTGAGGCAAATGAGGCATGCGGTTCTTTAGATGTTGTTCTGGTTCTTTTAGGAGCTCCTGTATGAGTGGTCATTTTACTCCTGGAGGAATTTTAATAGGCTGGCAAATCCTGGGAACGTTCACCACTGTTCCAAGTTTTCTCCATTTGTGGATAATGCCTTAATGGAGTCCCAAGGCCTTTGGTCTCATCAAGGCCTCACTTACTCATCATCTATACCACTTAATGCTCTATTCAGGGTCATGGGGAGCCTGGAGCCTATCCCAGGAGACTTAGGGCACGAGGCAGGGTACACCCTGGACAGGGTGCCAATCCATCGCAGGGCACAGACACACACATACACACACACACTCATTCACACACTACAGCCAATTTGGGAATGCCAATTAACCTGACCTACATGTCTTTGTATACTTTGTAGACTGTGGGCGGAAACCGGGGGTACCAGGAGGAAACCCACCAAGCAAGGGGAGAACATGCAAACTCCATGCACACAGAGACGGGAATCAAACCTGGCCAGGAATCGAACCCGGACCCTGGAGGTGGTAGGCGACAGTGCTAACCGCTACATTACCGTGCCGCTGATACAGTACATCTTAATTACTTTGTTTCTCATCTTTTCTTTAATTTCTTTAAATCGCAGCATGATATATTACTAGATCTTTTAGTATGTTTCACTTCGTCAGACATTTAAGTGGTTTCTTGGTCTGGCAGTAATCGTGCATGCATGTGGCAAGTGAAATGCACCTGAGCTTTCCAAAAAATGTGGCTTTTCACATAGGGCCATGTAGGTTTGCACAGTGGTTTTCCTTACAAAAATTTAATTATCGTTTTTTTTTTTTAAAACAGCATTTTGTATTTACTTGGGTTATCTGTGTGTATTTTTTTACATTTGTTTGATGATCTCAAATCTATAGGTGGGACAAATATACAAAAAAAAAAAGATAAATCCTTTTTTACTGCACTGTACCACTGTTTTAGCACTTCTGGGATGTACTCATCCATGGGTCATTGTGAGGTGAGGGGGCAGCTGGCAGGAGTCCAATACCACAGTCATGTTAACAGTTAGGTGGCAAGCCGGTGGCTTCGGTCTTGCCAAACACATTCCTAAGGTCATGGTTCTCTGATGGTTTGACTATCTGTTTAACCGTATTTCAGTATCTGGGCTCTCACCAGTGGTTGAAGAAAGCATTAACTGCAATAAAAGAGGACAGTGTTTGTTGACAGTGGGGAGAGTAAGCTTGTTAATGGACCAGTATATCTCTGGGTCCTGCAGCCACATCACAGAAAACCAGGATGATGGGATATTCAGCAGTTACAGTTACCTTAAATGAGATCTCATCTGGTGCCGAGCATTGATTTTGAAGGACAGAGCCAGCCCTGATGGGTCTCTCAGAGATTGCAACCGTCTAACTGTGGAGGAGCATGTGAAGAAAAAGAGTCAAGCTGCTACTTGCCTTGGTTAGCCTCATACTGTAGCTTGCATATCAAAGATCCTCTCGCAGATATTACAAACGTTCCTGCCCTTTGAATTGCTGCCAGAACCTTGGAATGCACGAAATTGAAATAAGAACCAGCTTCTCATCTCTACTCAAGTGCTTCTTTGACCAATTGGACATCGTGTAATGAAAGGAGTGTAATCAAATAACCACATGGCACAAACACCGAGGCTCATAGAGAGTACGACACAGGAAGTGTGTAAATTTTTTACTACAGATGTAATATCCTGATAAACTAATCGTATCAGAGTGGAGTAAGTAATAAAAAAAATAATAATAATTAGCAATAAACAATGCCTTTTTATATCAAGTTACAATTGCATTTTATATTATAGGTTGTCTATAAAATAAATTAGTTTGGTCATTGACTCATTGGGCATTTGTTTGTTTTTATTTAGCCTACTGAAGAAATTAAAATCATAGCTCTTCCTGGACTGTTACAAAAACTCACCTTACAAGAAAAAAAAAATATTACACACCCTGATTTTTCGTTTTAATTTGCCGCACTTACTAAAGAGAAGCTGGTGATGCATTAAATGTTTATATTTGCGGTAACAATAAGTGGTAACAGGAGCCAACATTTCTCATGAACAACATTAATTAAAACTTTGATTGATTACTTACTTAATTAATGAATTATGAGCACAACATTGCCTTTATGCATTGGCTGTGTCGCTGTAGAAAAAAACGGTTTTTAATAATGTAGAAAAAGAATTACTTCTCCATGACTGACTGTAACCCCATTTCAGACTGTGCTACTGTACATCACTTCATTGATTATTTTTCTATAACGCCGTGCTTTAGTGAATTTTATTCTTCACAAATAAAATATACACAAGCTTCTTTATTTCTTTGAAACCCAATAGCCGATCACATAATTACAAAACATGCTTTAGAAAACTACATTGCACATATCATGACATGGTAAAACATGAGAATGGTTCGAATGATGAGTAAAAGGCTGCATTTATACAACGTTGAACTCCAGAGGAAAAAAAAGATAAAAATATAAATAGAGGCTAAGTGGAACAATTAAGGGCTTCCGCTTTTCATACACTCAGTGCATTGATAATTGTGTTGTTGGAGAGACATGAATTTCATTTTAAATATCACTTGTATACCTAGCTTCTTAGGGCACGATCTTAGCCCTCTGGCCTTAAAAATTGGTTTATACTTTTAAACAAAAAATGTGGTCCTCACTGGTAAAACCCAAGGCGCCTTAAATATTTAGAGCTAATTATTGTTTAAAAACAATGCTTATATTCGTGATTTAACAGGGAATACCAGGGGGAACAATCATGTGTCAGTCATGTGTAACAATTTTTGATCACTTGAAAAATGGGTGGATTGAAATTTATAGTACAGTGCCAGGTAATAAGCTGGGTGTAAATTGATAAGGACCAAACATCATTAAGTTTGCTGACGACACCGTCGTGGTGGGCCTGATCTCTGACAACGATGAGACGGCCTACCTGAAGGAGATTGGAAATCTGGAGAACTGGTGCCAGAGGAACAACCTTCTTCTAAATGTCAGTAAGACAAAGGAGCTGATAGTGGACTTCAACACTAAGCAGGAGACGAACTACCAGACCCCCGTCATCAACGAGAGCTCAGTGGAGAGAGTGGACTGCTTCAAGTACCTCGGTGTTCACATCACGCAGGACCTGTCATGGTCCTGTCACATCAACACCGTGGTGAAAAAGGCCTGGCAGCGTCTCTACCACCTCAGACGCCTGAGAGACTTTAGACTGCCCTCCAAGATGCTCAGGAACTTTTACTCCTGCACCATAGAGAGCATCCTGACGGGAAACATCGCAACCTGGTTCGGGAACAGCACCATGCAGGACAGACGAGCCTTACAGAGGGTGGTGCGATCAGCTGAGCGCATCATCCGAACTGAGCTCCCTGACCTGCACTCTATCTACAGCAAGCGGTGCTGGACCAAGGCCAGGAAGATCATGAAGGACCTCAGCCACCCCAGCAATGGACTGTTCTCTCTGTTACGGTCTGGAAAGCGCTTCTGCTCCCTCAAGGCCAATACAGAGAGACTGAGGAGGAGCCTCTTCCCGCAGGCGATACGGTCTCTCAATCAAACCAATACACTGGACTGAAACACCTCTGCATTTTCTTGCACACACAGAACGGACAATTATGTCAATGCACATTGCACATATATGCACATATGCACATTTGCACACTTCAAGGACTTCTTTACACACCCCCCCTCATCTCATTAAAATACTACCTCAAGTTTTTCACAGTTTTTCACAGACTATAGTTGTAATATATTACATTACATTATACTTCAGATTTTATATATATATATATATTTTTTTTTTGTAACTTTGATGGAATCTGTTTTATAGGTTCCATTTGTAAAAATATTTAAGGTCACGGAGCGGTCGTATAAGCATTTCACTGCATATCGTACTGTGTATGTGACAAATAAAATTTGAATTTGAATTTGAATTTGAAATCTCTAAGGAATGTTTCCAGCACCCCTTTTTGAATCTATACCATAAAAAATTACAGTAAGGCAGTTCTGAAGGCAAAAAGGGGTCCAAGTCAGTAGTACCTAGTGCCTAATGGTGTGGCCGGTGAGTGTACAGTATACAGCTATATACAGGTAGTCCCCGACTTACAAACAAAGAGTTCCATTCCGGGAGGATGTGGTAAGTCTGATTTGTTCTTAAATCAGACAAAGTAATTCTTATATGACTTTCACACAAATATACAATATAAAGCATATATCTATTATACTGTAGATCTATTACTAGATCTGTTATTATATCTATAATATCATATCTATTATAGTACTTCCGGACTGATTCATTGAAACCGGTTAGTGAGTTCTCCTGCACCCCACACTTTAGACATTTTATACTTTCACTTACACACTAAAAATATTCTATATGATTGTAAATATTGGTATCTGGTTTACTTCCGTATCCATTTTTTTTTTTACAATACATGTGAGCTGCTTCCATGAATGAACCAGAGGTAGAACCGGGGTCTGGCGTAACTCAAATGTTCGTAAGTCGAATACTCCACAGCATTAAAAACTGTAACCATTTATTCCAACTAGGTTTCCCTTGTGCCACCAGGGCAGCTCGGGACCCTCAGTGCATGGCTCTGGGGGTTTGCTTTGGTGTCTGGTACCACAACGTTGGTAGATGATACTTTAGGCGCTGTGGGTTGCAAGGTGGGGCCTCCATGGATTGGACGTTTTGTCCAGTGCATCGAATTTTTTCTATAAAAATTCAGATTGGGATCTGGGGAGTTTGGAGGCCAGATATATAGAGAGAGAAATAGAAAATAGATTGGGATAAATTAAACAAAACACACATTCATCATAGATGAAACTGAACATGCATTAACAAGCATCAAAACAGTCATTATACAGTATGAAGACCAAGCATGCAATATTTCAGTATCAACAATAGGACCAGGGAGGCTGCTCTAAACGGCACGTACTGTAGAGATAACCAGCAACAAACATACTGTACACGTACTGTAGCAGAACGACTGCAAAACACAACTTTGGCATAATGTCCTGATTTGTTTTCATTTACATCCTTCGTAGTTCCCTTTCTACGGGTTTTAGAACAATGACTCAAAATCAATAAAACGTCTAATGTGTAGTATTCATGGATTTTGATCAAAGACCTCCAGTTGACCAGTCTGTTAACACTCTGTAAACTCTGGTGACCTGATGTAAATTAAACAAATATACACAGACACATAATGTTTTCACTTTTTTTATTTTTATGAACCACTCATATGTTTGTTTAAGCAGCTCACATGCTGAGACTGTCTGTATGTTTCCTCTTAAGATAATTATCCGGAGCCGTGACCTCTTACAGTAACAATCTGTGCACAAACACAGTCCTCTTTAAATCACTGTCATAAGAAAATATATACAGTATAATTAAGACATACATCCACTAAATGGCATAATTTGTGTAAGGACAAAGAGGTAGCTGTATATACGAAAACAGAAATAAGTGACATTTCAGTAAAGGTTTCAAATGTGCTGCCATTTTGGCTATGGTTCTGGCTTAGTGGTTAGTACTGGCGCCTTGCATTCCCAGGGTCTGGGTTTGATTCGCCACTCGCGGTCTGTGTGCATGGAGTTTGCATGTTCTCCTCGTGCTTGGTGAGTTACCTCCAGGTATTCCGGTTTTCTCCCACAGTCCAAAGACATGCAGATTAGGCTTATTGGCATTTCCAAATTGTCTGTAGTGTGTGAATGAGCATCTGCGCATGTGTATGTGTGTGCCCTGCTATGAATCAGCATCCTTTCCTTGGGATGGGCTCTTGGGATAGGCTCCAGGCCCCCACGAAAACGCAATCTAAAATGTATTTATCCAACATGTTTTTCCATGCCTTTATACTGAAGCAAGATGCAGCAAAAATAGGCAAAACAGATCATCTCTCAACCTGGGAAGCTACAGTAGAATTGCACGATGCTTAAACATTATTACATAAAAACACTTTTAAATCACAGAATTACTGATGCATTTATGCCAACACCTAACTCTACCCTGTGAAGGAAGTCAAGGAACAAATACACACATACACACACACCCAGACACACACACACACACACACACACACACACACACACACACACACACACACACACACACACACACACACACACACACACACACACCCATACACACACACACACCCATACACACACACACACCCATACACACACACACACCCATACACACACACACACACACACACACACACACACACACACACACACACACACACACACACACACACACACACACACACACACACACACACACACACACACACACACACACACACACACACAGAATGGAGAAGGAGGTGTTCATGTGCATCATCAAGGATTAGCCTCATTAAGCTTCTTGATACTTGTCTGGATTTCTCCATTTCCTGTTTTTCCTCTTCACACTGAGGTCACACTGGGCTAATCAATCACACCAATCGCTCACTGTGTGAAACCACCTCAATCGAATAGACAGAAGGAGATCACACACTTCGTCAGCGCTCACATGGAGAACACCCTCTTTTACCTCCCCACAATTCCACAGTTTATCAACATCTACTGTAAATCCAACGGGTAAGTGAGATTGTTAGAGCAGAAACACAAGCATTTGTCAACACGTGAGAGTGATTCCAGGATAAGCGTGCCATTACAAATATATTAACAAAGTAAATATATACGGGGGGGTGGGGGGAAATAATAATAACAATTATAATAGTTTGCACTCCTTTTAATGTCCTATTCAACTATAAGTACACTTTAATTTAATACTGTATTTAAAAACTATTATTTTTATTTAAATCTTATTTTAATAAAAAAAAAAATAAAAACAAACAATAAATTGATTTAATGGCTTATGCTTTACCTTGTTTAAAAACATTGATTAAAATTAAATTATTAGAACATCTTTCTAGTTTTGTTTAAGGGATATTACTTTATTTTGTGGTTTTGTCAATTCAATTAAAAATAATATGTGAATTGTTAATTGCATCATCATGTATTTAATTAGATATTTAGAAAATGTAATATTATTACTAGTAGTAGTCGCCAATATATAAATATTATATAAATATCAATATAAAAAATTGCTATATATCCCTCATATTAAAACACATCTGTCTGTCTCTTTCACTCAACTCTCCTTTATGACCTTTCCTCAAGCTGTCTTGAAGAAGCACAGTGAGCAAGATTGGCATTTTCCTAGAAATTAAAATATAGAAGCTGGGAAGATTGGTTTCTTGGAAATGCCACCATGTTTACTGGACCTGAATATCAGCCGTATATTTCCATCACAAAGGAAAGCTGAATTCCTCAGAGGCTTCTGCAGCTTCAATCTTTGGGCCCTGGTGGATTCTGGACATTCCTTACTTCCACTTTGTTTCACTGAGCCGATGAACAAAGGAATTTCTATGCACAACCTGGATAGAATCACAGTGGGGTTTTCCTGGTAAATTAAAGATTCAAATTCATACCAGTTTCATCAGTTGCCTTTATTCATATATATATATATATATATATATATATTTTTTTTTTTTTTTTTTTTTTTTTTTTTTTTCACATTTTTGAGGGTTAAGGGGCTGGATCAAACGCCCAACAGTTGCAGCCTGATGGTGCTGTGATTTGAACCTGAGACCTTCCCATCAGTAGCCCAATACCATAGGGTTAATTTAGGCCCAAAATTAAACAATGCACACCGACAAGAAACACTAGCATTTTCTATGTGTTCATAATGGACAAGCGACTGTGACCTGGGGTAAATCAGTTTTGTAAATCAAACCCTGCCAGTGCTAACACGGTGTGTTTGAAAGTATGTGCATTTAAGAAATTTTTAGAAAATCATAGGCAAGAAATGCATCAATCTTCGAGTAAATTACCATCCGAAAACATTCATTGTATTGACAAAATGTTGGTGTATTTTCCCCTTGGTTTTGTTTCTTTTCACAGAGGAAACTAACAAAGTGATCCAAAATGCATCAGGTCAAGTGATATAAGAACCTTCACCCCTGCTCACAGCTTACATGAGTCTGGGGTAGGAACACAAGCAGAGAAAGAAAATCTGTGTTTTGTTTTGGTGAATATTCCAGTGAAAGGAATTTGCTCTGCAATGTAAAGAAACATCACGCCTGGCATTTACTCTTATTGACTATAGTAATTATCTGGGCAACATTCCAGTCAAAACTATGCTGACAGATAAATGGGCACTATTGTTCAAAAAAGAGGCACAGCCTACATTTGACTTACTGTAACAGAACGAGGGAGTGCATACCTGACTACGGAAGCAGATTAGTCCAAACTTGAAAAGTCCTTCCAGTAGATGTTGCAGATTAAGTTCATATCATGTGCTTACCACAAACTCACTAATCCATGGTTTGTTCATGACCAGACTAAGACTGCATTCAGAAAGAGTCAGACCTGCCCAACCAAACCACAACAAGAGGGAAAACTAACCAAAGTGGACTAAACAAGAGAGGTGTGAACACACCCTTCAAATCCTTCAAAATGTTCATTATTTGAGTTTAACTCCACCTGCTATCGACAGTATCATGTTAGCATTGCACCACCATCTGGTCAGTTGGGTTCACTTTGCCTTTCTGAATAAATTTTATAAATTTGACATCTCTGAGCCTTATGTTTCACTTAATGTTATGGGAAAATATACTTCCTGTTCTCAAAAAAACAAAAAAGAGTTAATACGAGCAGCTTTTTTGGAAGAGATAAGCAGTGAGGCAAAAATACAGCTGATCTTCAATGGCACTCTAACAATGCTACAATAAATTATGATAATATCAATAAACCAAGTCATATTTGTGGCAATATTCCCTTTCCTATATTCATACTCTTACCAAAAATACTGAAAAACACTTGATTACAAATTAAATCTATAAATATTAAATAAATCATTACAGTAAATGTGCCATTAACAACCTGACACTGATATTATAATCTTGTTAGAGGTCGGGAAACAGCTCCTTACAGCTATTTTTTTCGGTTCTGGGTGAATTCTGTCATGTTCGTTAGCATCGTTAATGTCAGGCGAAAATTGGAATTTTTTTGTTAACGCATCGTTAACGCCACGGTAACAATTCTTAAGCAAAGTTATAGATTCTTAAACATTCTTACCTATTACAGTAGGGAGCAAAAAAAAATTCAGTTAAGTATATTAATATTATTTGTTATATATTTTGTTTAACATGTAGTAGCATGTATTGAAGAGATATTGGTTATGTAAATATTAGGGATTTCTTTTATATAATATAGTTTGAATTGAAATAATAAATAATAATAAACCACTAAAGAGACTAGTAAAAAACTGTTTTGTTTGGAATAAATCTTATGAAGCATGAATATATTATTTGACGATTGTATTAAATATAGATGGAAGCAATGACAACATTAACAAAGATATATTTTAAGGAAAATAGTGATGATTAAACATGACTGAAAGCAGTCATTATAAGCAGTTAGAACTCGCATTATGAACCTTGTTGTGGCTTACTTTTTTCATGAAAGTGAAACATAACATATCAGGGTTCCAGTGAGAAAAAAGTGAGTAGTGTAGTTAAAAATCAGGCAGATATCTGAAAAGGCCAATGATAATAACAATGTTATGTAATGTGTGTTAGTTAGATATTGAAGTTCCACTAAATCAAAATTAAAAGGTTTCCATAAAGATCAAACTCAAGAGACAGTTCCAAAAACATAGAGCATTTTAATTGTAATTGAATCTATTTGGCATTAAAGTGGTTGCTGGGCCATGCCCCTCAACATACCTTGGAAACACCCCTTGAGTTTTCCCTGAAGATCAATGAATCTGACGGTTTGCAAAAGACCGGCATTACATCTTCACCTGGGTGAAGTATGGGAGTAAAAGTACTCATTTTATTCAGGAAATGTAGTGGAGTAAAAGTGAACGTTGCCAGATATATGAAGTAAAGTACAGATATTTCAAAGTACAGTAATAAAGTATTTGTACTTTGTCACATTACATTGCATTATACAGCTACAGTTGCTAAAACAAAGTGATAACAGAAACAAATGTATTCAAGCACGTTCCATTAATATTCAATACCTTTTTTTTTACACATACCTTACAGCAAGTAATATACTGTACTTTGAGATTATATCAGTTACTCGTTACTTGTCCAGTTATTTGTATCACAATTTCATCATTTAATATGTTTCAATAACAGGATGCCAAAGTGTTTTATTCTGTACATATTACATGTGGATTACTTTGCTTGGTAAAGATTTGCCAGGCTTGACCACTGGTATATGATGCATCAAAATGCAACTAATATCAAAATATCTATTTTTATTTATTTTTTTGCCAAATTTTAACCATATAAAATACATAATAGGAAGAGTAGGTTGTATTACTAACAATCATAGTACAGTACCACTCCATTGTTCACCAAGATGGCTATTTGTACTCACGATTCTTCACACCTTACATTTGAGAAACCTACAGTAATTAGTCTACAGACAAGAGCGAAATAACACTTGATTTTTTTTCCCCCTATAAGCACATGAAAATCATTCATTTTCATCCTTTTGACAAGGCCAAGTGCCGCCACCACTGGACTCTTTTTTCCTTATGCGCACTCTGTATATATATTTTCACCCCCAAAGAATTGTCTTAAGAACAGGGACAGGTTCAGTACTCCAAGGAGATTACAGGGGGAAAACCCTAAGGCCATCATTAGATTCTATAACAGGGAACAATCCTGTGGTGAACATTTGGAAGGGATTTTTCCTATCGCAATAGCACAAACACGGTTATCCCTACGGAATATATGAATCCTGGGAATATATGGACTTTCACATAGGATTCGTTCTAATTGGAAAAGGTTTCCAAAGTAAATCTTTAAGGGATTATACTGGTCTAAGGTAAGGTAAGATTAAATAAATGAATGAATGAATAAATAAATAAATTAAAAACTGCCAGGGTCTTGAACTCCATCTGAAAGAAATCTTGTGGAAGTGCAAGAATGTCCATCCCAGGGTGGAAGTTTGGATAATAAGCTGAATGCATCTGACAGTGAAACATGACTGGGTTGATCTGCATTGACATCACTTCCTCTCAGGTATTTCCACTGAAGCAAAAAGCCTCTTTTTCATCAATTTGAATTTACATGCTGCTGCTTTCTTTCACCATGGTTGAGTCACCTCTGCTTTTTTCCCCCCTCACAAATGGAAAAACTTCTGAATATTATCAGTGTATGGCAAGTTCACTCTACCTACAGTGGGTAAAGTTGAAACTTTGTAGTTCTTCTAGAGTACTCAAGACGACAGAGATAAATGGGAGAAAAAGGCATTGGAATTAATCTCCGGAACACCAAATCCGAATTGAATTAGAATCATGCACAAATGTCTGCAAATGTTTCTGGCATCCAACTTTTATAGACACCACTATGCTTTTGCTGTGGAACAAAAATGGAGCAAATTCATGATCAAATAAAGCAGCAGTGAACGTAGCTGCAAGGCTACAAATCTTTTTAAAAAATAGTTTAAAATGGAGAGATGAGTTATGTCTCTTCTCAGTCAACCAACCCTCAGATCGTTTGAAACAAACATAAAATCAATATAGGTCTAAACTTTTCTAAATGGACATGCAGTAAAAAAAAAAAATGAATTCAAGGAATAAACGTTTCAAGCAGCAGCCTAATATTTGCCTTTGTTATTAAGTGTGGCATACAGTATGGAATGAAGTTTATTAAGAGACCATCTGCTCTATTCTGTTATAGTAAGACATTCAAGTGAAAATATTTACATCACCAACTGCTCCTGAAATGCGTCCAGTAAACAGCACAAGTACGGTGGATTAGGTCATTAAGTTTCTCTACAGTGTACATATTCAAATTTAGACAAAAATCTGGAGTGTAATCCCAGGAACGATAGGTGTACACCAGTGGATCTTAGCCCTAACCCTGCCCAGCACATTTTAGTGTTTTTTCTGCTTTATCTTCTTCTTCAATTCAGAGAAGGCTGTTGATTAGTTAAACTGTGTATATATATATATATATATATATATATATATATATATATATATATATACACAGGGTGGGCCATTTATATGGCCATACCTTAATAAAATGGGAATATTAGTATATGTGAGGGGGCAAACTTTTCAAGATGGGTGGTGACCATGGTGGCCATTTGGAAGTCGGCCATCTTGGATCCAAAATTAGTTTTACCATGTCCTCATCCAAGGCATAATGGTATGCTTTTTTTTTTTTTTTTTTTAACACACCCTGATAAACATACTATGTAAGATCAAATAATTATAAAGTTAGATAAAGAAAGCTTATTTCATGTGCAGGGTGTAGCAGTACATAATGTGGGAAAGTCCAAAGGGGTGAAGATTTCTTCAAGGGACTGTACAGAGTATACAATTAAAAGTGTATTTGCATGAGCGTCTAAGCCTAGACACCTTTTATTTCTTTTCTTTTGCCTAAGTCGATTCCTGAAACCTATTTCACAAGCTGTAGAGTTTTTGTTTGGTGATGCATATCAAGCACATAATCCAAATCAATTCACCGCTTAGGGAAAGAAAGCAGAACGGCTTTAGGGTCGATGGAAAGTGATTACCGTTCTTAGGGATTTATCTATTCTATATTTAACATTTTCTAACACAACGGTACTCGGCGCTGATCATTTAATTTAAAGAGCATGGCTTGGAATTCACAAAGCTCTCTGTTTACAGCAAAAAATTCATTAATTAATGAAAATAAAAAATAAATTGAATACCAGCTTAGCCTTACGGCAAACAAATGGATAAATCAGATAAAGGTTTTGTACTAACATGATGCTAACAGGTACACTTTGCTAATCAGATTATGCGGTTACAGTTCTTATTCTACCAGTCATATCAAACTAAAGGGGGTTACAAAAGGTGTGTCTGCCGCTCTTCCAGCAGCCAAGGCAGCATTTTATCTCCAGCATATTCATCATCGCTCTACACCCACTTAACCTGCTGTTACTTCAAACTTGGAAAGCGCCCAAACACATTTTATCATCTGTTCCAAAAGGAGCAGTTGCCATGGCATTGTAGCACAATATAAAAAGCATTAAGGCTTTATGTATAAATCTGAGCTCTGGAACATCCACAGTTATGTTCAGTATAACAAATGCAAAGGAACAATGAGAACAACGAGCTTTGTTTTGTGGCTGCCTTTTCTTATTGCCACCATCCTTGCGAATGGTCCTGGGACCCATGGTGCTGTGTCTTCACAAAATCTTGCCTAAATTGCAAAAACTCCAAAAATTTATGTGTAAACTCGCATTGCTTGGTTTTCCACTGACACAAACAAGCTTTGAACAAATTCCAGATGTTCCTGAAACTTAGCGGGCGTTCATTCAACTCGGTCTGACTTGTATGCCAAAAATGCTTCGTATGCCGGGGCAAATTACTTGCAAAGTTTTAGTTCTTCAGGTGAACATTCATGAGGCGGCGCATTCTTGCGCTGAGGTGGCGTTGTATAAGCTAAGTGACATGGTATTTGGCCTGTCATTAGTTTGTTGCCCTATGGTGTTATCTCTGGTTATTTTCTCTTTACACCCTGTTTCATCAACATGGTGTCACAAAACCTTATCAATTATCCACGCCACTTTGTTTTGCACGCCATCATATTTTGCACTCCACTATCGACTTAATAACAAACATAATAATAATAAAATAATAATAATTAGAACTTTATTAATCCCCAAGGGGAAATTGCTTTCTTCGCATATCCCAGCGCGACTGGGGTCAGAGCGCAGCGTCAGCCATGATACAGCGCCCCTGGAGCAGATGAAAAAAGCACACATAGTCCTTAATCCCAGACCACAAATATTTAAAATTCAGTCGATACTTTTCAGCCTCTGGACCAACACATCAATGAAAAACATGTTGGTCTGGCCACACAATGATCTCCTCACTAAATGTTCAGCTACAGAGCAAGATATCTGCTACAACAATCTGTAAACTGGAGGATTCTCTTCTTTCTTTTTTTCTTTCTTTCTTTCTTTTTTTTTTGTCGAGTAGACGAAGGGTTTCCTTTCTAGTATGCTGTTTTTTTTATCCTTAATTTCCTGCATACTGTGCAATAGAAAGAAGATCATCACTACATACTGGATACGGAATATTAATGCATCAAGTACGAAGAAAGAGTGTTTTTCACCAGTGTGTGAGAAGGAAAGGGCGAGAGAGAGAGAGATCATGCCCAGGATTGGTGGTACAGTATGTCACCCTACAGTAACACTGAATGCAAGATTGAGACCATCTGCCTCTCAATCTACAGCCCACTCACTGTCATGACTCGGCTTGTCCTCACCTTATACCTCCAGTGACTGCCCTCATCTTTCTTTTCTGACTAGAAAGTACACTGAAAACCTTTTGTCGAACACAGGTAGTACACCTGCAGTATTACGAGACACGGTTATCTAACTCAAAATTTATTTTACTATGAACACGATTTCACAACAGCCCTGTAGTTGCTAGAGGTCGTTCAATTCAAACTGGGACTGATAAAATGTATTGTTTATAAAAAGCATAAAACCAAATGACGTTCAGAGTAAACTACAATCACAGTACAGTGAGAAGACTCTTAACTGCAGTAAAATATTTGAACAGTGGAAACATTTTCAAGAAAACAAGGAAACATTCAGCAATTGGAACACCTGAACCGTGGGGCGGTGGCGGCTCAGTGTGTTAAGGCTCTGAGTTACTGATTGAAAGGTCAGCGGTTTGAGCCCCTGCTCCACCAGGTTGCTGCTTAAGCAAGTCTCTGTATAATATATATATATATATATATATATATATATATATACAATACATTTCAATATATATTAAACTAGTGCTATATTTAAAAATATATGATATATATATATATATATATATATATATATATATATATATATGAAACATAACATTATTATGTGTAACATAAAATAACATATAAGTACAGTATATCGTAAAAAAAAAAAAAAAAGAATATATAGGGTGGGCCATTTATATGGATGTGTTAACCTCTTCGACATGTCAATGGCTGTGAACAAAGAGAAACTTGTAAATAACTCATGAAAGAATAAAGTTACATTAAAACCAAGCACACCATTGTTTTTCTTGTGAAATTCCCAATAAGTTTGATGTGTCACATGACCCTCTTCCTATTGAAAAAACAAAAGTTGGATCCAAGATGGCCGACTTCAAAATGGCCACCATGGTCACCACCCATCTTGAAAAGTTTGCCCCCTCACATATACTAATGTGCCATGAACAGGACGTTAATATCACCAACTATTCCCATTTTATTAAGGTGTGTCCATAGAAATGGCCCACCCTGTATATACAGTATTCAATCAAATTCAATATATTATATATTATGAGGTATGTTGTTTAATATAAAATTAAATACATTAAAATATAAATTTGAACCTGTTTAAATATATTTCTCAATATATGAAAAGTGTCAATCCCTTATGTATTTTTCAATATATTGTACTATATTAACATAATATATTACTCTGTGTATTGTGAATATACTTTTGAATATGAATATCTTTACAGTTAATTATTAGTAGAGTTAGTGTAGCAATGATTAACATTATAAAATCTTTTTAATTCACCAGGAGATCGAAACACAAAATTACTTATTATACTGTATTGACAGTTAATATATAGAGAAATATATTTTCTTTGCATAAGGGGCCCCCTAAACCTTTTCTATATATTCTTTTCTGACCCCAGCCTACTAACAAAAAGCTGGCATATGAAACGAACTTCACTGTACAGTAATGTATAAGTGACCTGACCTCGCTCAAAACCATTTCCACATTTTTGCCCCATTAAAGCAGTTCTTGGGAGGCCAGAGATTCAGACGTGAAGCTGGCGGTCTGATCATGGCTAAGAGAACGTTCTACCTTGATGGTATCCGAGCACTAGTGAAACGCTGGGATAAGTGCATTAGGGTAGCAAGGGGTTTTATGGAGAAATATGGAGAAATATGGAGAGTGTGCTCTGTTATTCTGAACAATCTCACTTATTTTCAGTCTTTTTTTTTATCCTACTGCCGATCTTCATCTTTCTCCCTTCATGCACTATGGAGCTGGGGCTTCTTCAGTTATTCAACATGCTGTTAAAAAGCTGCCAACGTACAAATGACAACTCTCACAGCGGTTTAAAGACCCAGCAGAGCCAGTCGTAGACTAAGAGTGTTTCCAGCGCTACAAAATAAACAACCTTTCAGTTTATGCTTCGTGAGAACAACAGACTCGGACGAATCATTCATTTTCTTCTAGTGCATTTTAGCCACTTTGTGTGTAATGGCGAAGAAACACACTCCAAAGCGGCAAGAAGCAATTTATGCCAAATCCAAACGACTGAGATAAGAGACGGCATAACAGTCATAGCATCTGCTCACATGATAGACCAGCTACACTAACCTAATTAAAACGGTAACTAATGGATCACGTCAAGTGTACCATCAAGCGTTATGCACCTTGTTGCATAAATGCATATTTCTTAGCACTCTGCAACTCCTGCCTCCCACTCACACACACCAGTCCATGACCACGCCCTCACTGATGCACGTTATAGGCGAGCACTGCATCTCAGATTACACGAGGCTCTAATGAGTTATAATTAAAGCTAAATATGAGGTAGTTGTTTTGCTCAAGTTGATCACTTTGGAATAAACCAACACAGTATTTGAGAACATTTTTTAATGTCTCTACATTAAGGGTAATACTGTCTATCATCATCACTAACATTCTTGTCCTAATGGTGCTTTACTGGTTAGCACGATCACCTCACCCTTGCACGGTTAGGGGTTCTATCAAATCTCACCTCTGTGTGTTCGGATGTTCTCTTCATGCCTGGTTGGTACTCCAGTTTCCTCCAACAGCCCGAAGACATGCAGATTAGGCTAATTGGTGTTTCCAAATTGCCCATATCCAGGGTGTACCTTATCTCATTCTCTACGTATCCTGGGATAGGACAAAGACGTGCCTTCTAGTCTGTAGGCAGTGCATGACTACAGTAGGTGACCATGTGTGCGCTTGTATACAGTAGGTTGGTACTCCATCCAGGGCGTATGTTGCCTTTGTCCCATGTTTCCTGTGACTCTACAAAGGATAATCAGTGTAGAAAATGGATGAATAGATGTTTTTTTTTCTTATAACAATATGGTGGTTTTGTCATAGAAATGTGATTTCTCTATGTGTTTCTCTTGACAATGAGATCTTATTGTTTTTTTTTCTCAGAAACAACCCACAATGGCTTTTCTCAATAATGTGATTAAAAAAAAATTTTTTTAAATATTGTGGGGTTTCTTCATGTTAGAAAATGTGTTATATTTTTCCTAGTCATGTAATAAGATTTGCTGATGACTTTTTTTAATCTAACTGACTGATAACATTTTTGCATTTATTTATTCACCCATCCCCAACCAACACACACACACACACCTCCCACCATGAGTTTATTGTTTTTTATTCTTCTAATAAATCATGATGATTGCATGAAGGACAACTAAAATAAAACAAACAAAAAAAAAAAACAATAAATTCCCGGAAATACACGTTTTAGAGTCCTAGGAATTGGGCTTGGTATTGTCCATGAAAGAAAAAACTCAAAATGTGTCAATATTTATAGCCTAGAGCGGATGTAGCGTATCTGGTATAGCGTCTTTTGTCTATTTCGCTGCTGTTGGACAGATGCTGCATCAGTACAGAGTCTCTGCATTTCTCAGCAAAGCCTCAGCATTTTCGGTTTGACATATTTTCTCCCTGGTTGCCCTTCATTGCAACAGAACGGTGTTTGGCGTGCAAAGCTGCGGCTCCTGATCCACAACAGGCATCGAACGTGGCAGATGGATTTGACAAATGAGTTTTGTCTTCCACGGAAAGGTAGGTTGCTTGAGTGGAGTGTGTGGGAAATGAAACAGACACAGCTCTTTAAACTGCCCACATGCACTACATGGAACCAGATTACTGCTCGCACAACTCGCACTTTCACTTCAAGTGTACACTCACTCGCCGGTTTATTAGAAAGACTAGGGCTCGTGTTTATCCATGCAATCGTCCAACCATGTGGTACTGTATCAAAAAAAAAAATTGTAATTATTTAGTTACAGTGAATTAATTAAACCTCCGAATTGGGAACGTCACCTTATTGCTTTTGATCGTAGCATGGGTTGAGAATTGCGAACATTCCAGACACAAAAAACATACAAAAACATCGAGTGAGTGACAGGTGGAAATGGTACTGGAGGAAGTGATGCTTGACAGCTCCAGGTCTGCAGTGTTTGTCTTATGTCCTTGTGCATTTTTTACGTTCCCCTGGCTATGATGGATTACACTAAAATTGCCCCTAGGTCTCTGCAAAGATGTGTGCAAGGTCCTCTGGCGTGTTCCGGCATCCCGTTCACGGTGAAATCCTGCCTCATGCCTTGAGCATTGCTCCTGGATTTGGAACCATTAACAGGATATCAATAGAAGAAAAAAAAGAAGACAAAAGATATAAATAAACAACCTAATTATCATTACTATTATAAAGCATTAGGTCTTTTAATTTGTCCTTAGCTTTGTACTTGTATATAAAATACCCAAAGAAACCGCTCTGCCTACTGTACAAATATCATTTCGGCAAATAAAAACCATCTGCAGCAAATGAACTACAACGGAACGACCCATTTATCTGCTAAAATCCAAACAGATGTGAGATATAATCGTCGCACAATCTTGCTTTTACAAATTGGAACTCAAAATGTATTGGACCTTCTCCACAGGGGTTTGCTTTTTTTGCGATGGTGACAGTTGGAGTGGTTTGCATCCAGGAGCTTGAATGCAGATGGCATTACTGTCAGAGAGATTAACGCAGGCAGATCAGTCAAGAGCAGCTTCAAAAATTAATTCTAAAGTGTTGCTCTCATTTACCTTAGCTTAAAAAAGTGGTTCAAGTGAAACAATGTTTATTATAAAAGAAGAACAAAAATTATTCGTAGTTTATATTATTTTATACGTGTAGCATTGATGAGAACTTAAGCTACAATCAATTGTTTTAATTTTAATACAAGGATTGTTGAAGACAATCCTTTGATTTGTGCTAAAAGTTCTTGTGAACGAAGGCGATTGACTGGTTGGTTTAAAGCACAGACTTCAAGCACACTATCCTGATGAGATGAGATCTTGGCCATGCTAAAACATTTGAATGGTGCAAACGTTTTAAAGAATCCATGAATGATGATCCAGGCCGAGGTGGCTCGAAGCCCACTGTGGTCGTTCCCATGAGAATACAGCAAGTGAAACGCCTGATCCTTGTAAATTGACGGATAACTTGTCACTAACTTGTGGAAAAGGTGTATTTGTCTGTGGGAACTCTACACACAGTCATTCATCAACACCACTTGCACATTACAGGAACTGAGAGTTACTGCAACATCCACATACAGTCATGACTTCGCTCCAAGACATTTCCACATATTTGGGCCATTAAAGGAGTTCCTGGGAGGCCAGGGTTTTTTTGTTTGTTTGTTTTTTTCGGGGGCGGGGGCAGGGTTTCCCTGATTTTCTCCCTAACTTAGTCATATCCAATTCACCCCTGTCACTGGGGCTCCCACATTGAGGCTACAGTACAACTACCAGTCAGTTAGGGAGGACCGAAGACTATCACGTGTTTCCTCCCAACAACTTGACGCCAACCGACCACATCTTTTTGGAATGCTCGCTCACACACCGCTGGAGGAGGCATAACACATTCGGAGGACAAAAACCAAAGTTTTCACTGGTAGTATATATAACCGTGACTAATTACCACATATAAGCAGGATGATAAGCCATTCATTCCAGTATCATTTATTCACTTTTATATTTATCCATTTGAAACTGTCAGAAAGTTTCATCCCACGGGACCGGACTCTTACAAGAGTTGGCAAGTAGAAGAAACTGACAGACGAAAACAGTGGTCATTTTTGGGATACATTCCTAATTCACAGCATGTTTTCCTCACTTCAGTGCCAGTGCACACAAATAGAGCTGACAATGTTGATAAAGAAGCAGCTTGTGTTGGTCTCGACCATCTGGAACACACAAGGGGAGCAGCATCCACCCACAGCAATTAACACCACTTTCCTCCTGGACGCCTTTTCATAAAGTCCATCCAAGTGTCAGGACTAAATTTTAACCGTTTATAACAGGGACTTTCAAATGCTTTGCGGCCAGAGAACCCGAAAAAATCTATTCCACACACACTCTCGGCCCAGATTTGTTTTATGAACAAACTCCAATTTATACAAATTTTGGGCTCATTTTTTTGGTTATGTACTCAAGCCATTGTTTTGTCGCCGACCTCTGAGAGAAAACACAGGGTCAGTAAGTAAGTATTTCTAGGCTACTTGTTTTGGGGTCGTTGACATTTGGATTAAATCCATTTCAATGGATGCAAAACAGTCTAATAACTATAAATAAACAGAAATATATAGTACATTTAATATTGTTGAGTTGTGATTTCAAAAAGTGGAAAATGGATGTATGAATAAGTAAGTAAGTAAGAAAATAACTCAGTCAATCAATCAATCAATCAATCAATCAATCAATCACAATAACCCTGGCAAAGAACCACTGGATTTATTTGCATAATGCTGTTTTGTTTAAATGTGCAATATGCAATAATCCCGCGTAATCTTCGAACACATTGAGCTGTATCTTCTGCTTATGCCTCTTTTCATTTTCATAATTGAGTCAGTTTCATCATGGTGCTTGATGAGCTTTGCAAATGCACTTGAAAATACTGTTCTTGCCAGAACTATTCCAGACCAGCTGAATTTCTTGTCTTAAAATATGAACTGACTTTAGTTTTTAACTGGTAAAAACTGGTATTTTAACAGGTACTACTGTACATTTCACCTAAAACCTGTGTGTTTGTATTAATAGATACAAAGTTACAGCAACCCTGACCTAAGTTAAGTTGCTGGATATCCTTGCAACTGCTTAATTAATATCCAGGAATTATGACACACTATCTTATTTTAGAAAATTACATTGCTAATTTGGCCTAATTATTATATTTCAATATTTTATGATTGTATTGTGTTATTTTAATGACTTATAACTATAACTTATTTTACGTTTTTACAATGCTTTTTGTCCCATTTTGATGTCTATTAATTTAACATTTCCACTATTATTTCATTATTTAAATAATTGATTAGTTAGTTATTTAAAGAGATCCTGTTATTTCAAGTTATATAATTATTTACATAATTATGTACATAATTCTGATTAAATATCTACTTATTTCTACATAGACTTAATTCATGACATGAAACTAGCCTGACATAACATAATGTTGTTACCGTTAATGTAATATTTTATTTAATCTTGATAATGAATTAGTTTGTGTTACCCCGCTATTTATGATTTATAAAGATGGGATGTTATTTGAACTTACACACGTGGACAAAATTGTTGGTACCCTTCGGTCAATGAAAGAAAAACTCACAATGGTCACATAAATAACTTTAATCTGACGAAAGTAATAATTTAAAAAAATTCTATGAATGTTAACCAATGAAAGTCAGACATTGCTTTTCAACCATGCTTCAACGGAATTATTTGAAAAAATTAACTCATGGAACAGGCCTGGACAAAAATGATGGTACCCTTAGAAAATACTGAAAATAATTGTGAGCAAAGGGACATGTTAATTCAAGGTGTGTCCACTAATTAGCATCACAGGTGTCTACAATCTTGTAATCAGTCAGTGGGCCTATATATAGGGCTCCAGGTAGTCACTGTGTTGTTTGGTGACATGGTATGTACCACACTCAACATGGACCAGAGGAAGCGAAGGAAAGAGTTGTCTCAGGAGATTCGAAAGAAAACTATAGACAAGCATGTTAAAGGTAAAGGCTATAAGACCATTTCCAAGCAGCTAGATGTTCCTGTGACTACAGTTGCACATATTATTCAGAAATTTAAGATCCACGGGACTGTAGCCAACCTCCCTGGACGTGGCCGCACGAGGAAAATTCATGACAATCAAAGAGACGGATAATCCCAATGGTAACAAAAGAGCCCAGAAAGACTTCTAAAGAGATCCAAGGTGAACTTCATGCTCAAGGAACATCAGTGTCAGATCGCACCATCCGTCATTGTTTGAGCCAAAGTGGACTACATGGGAGACGACCAAGGAGGACACCATTGTTGAAAACAAATCATAAAAAAGCCAGACTGGAATATGCCAAACTACATGTTGACAAGCCACAAAGCTTCTGGGAGAATGTCCTATGGACAGATGAGACAAAAATGGAACTTTTGCCAAGGCACATCAGCTCTATGTTCACAGATGGAAAAATGAAGCATATGAAGAAAAGAACACTGTCCCTACTGTGAAACATGGAGGAGGCTCTGTTATGTTCTGGGGCTGCTTTGCTGCATCTGGCACAGGGTGTCTTGAATCTGTGCAGGGTACAATGAAATCTCAAGACTATCAAGGGATTCTAGAGAGAAATGTGCTGGCCAGTGTCAGAAAGCTGGGTCTCAGTCGCAGGTCATGGGTCTTGCAACAGGACAATGACCCAAAACACACAGCTAAAAACACCCAAGAATGGCTAAGAGGAAAACATTGGACTATTCTAAAGTGGCCTTCTATGAGCCCTGACCTCAATCCTATTGAACATCTTTGGAAGGAGCTGAAACATGCTGTCTGGAAAAGGCACCCTTCAAACCGGAAACAACTGGAGCAGCTTGCTCATGAGGAGTGGGCCAAAATACCTGCAGAGCAGTGCAGAAGTCTCACTGACAGTTACAGGAATCGTTTGATTGCAGTGATTGCCTCAAAAGGTTGTGCAACAAACTATTAAGTTAGGGGTACCATCATTTTTGTCCAGGCCTGTTCCATGAGTTTATTTATTTTTATAATTCTGTTGAAGCATGGTTGAAAAGCAATGTCTGACTTTCACTGGTTAACATTCATAGAATTCTTATTTATTATTACTTTTGTCAGATTAAAGTTATTTCTGTGACCATTGTGAGTTTTTCTTTCATTGACCGAAGGGTACCAACAATTTTGTCCATGTGTGTACTATCTATTTGCTTAAACTAAATGCTTTCACCATTTCAGGACATAATGCCATTATATTGCACTGTATAATTATTCAGTGTTTAGGATATGTTGTGCTTTTGCATTATTAATTAATACAATAATACATCACTATGTATTGTATGTTGTTATTTCAACTTGATATCTCATTATTTAGACTTAATAACTTGTTTAAAGGGAACTTCACTGTTCTGAATTAAAATAATATAATACAATATTTTCATTTAATGTCTAGTCATTTTAAGTTATTTTAATTTCATTATTATTATTATTATTATTATTATTTTGTGGTAATATTTTCAGCTTTATCTTACTTTCAAGATATCTCTTTATCTTCCTAATTATAGAAATTGGAACAAATATTTGTCTATTACAAGCTGCAAAGTGCCTAAAGATGCAATGAACAAAATGACCGTTTATGTAACAGCCTCAGCAGCAACCTCATTTCCCTTCTGGTTCAACCACTCAGCATTTAGCATCACCAGTATACTAACCTGTTTCTCACTGGTTCATGTCTTCGGTTAGATGGTTTTATATGCTTTAATAATTTTTCGATCACTGTATTGTAAACATTCTTCTGAAACTGGTCAGGTACAGGGACTGAAAATGAAGGCGAAAAACCTGCCTTAAGTAAATGTGTTGACTCTTAGGAAATAATAATCCAAGTTTAAAGCTGAACTAATTTTAACTCACAGTCTGCCTGTGAAAAGACATATGTGGGCAGCTGCTTACGCTTAAGTACCTTTCATCTGCTCAGATGTTCAATTCATGCTTTAAGAGGCGTCAATATGAGGTACAAAAAAAGTGAGAATGTGAACGTATATTATTCATAGGAATGAAGGAACTAAATTATGTGAAAGTTAAAAGCTTATTGAATATAAGCACAGATGAGAGTGGAGTCCAGTTGTTTTTCACAAACGCTCAAAACAGTGAATCTCAGGCTGTGCTGGGATTTGAATGAACAACATGAACCATAACAATGGTTTTTCCTGTTGTTTTTTTTTTTTGTTTTGTTTTGTTCTTCCCCAGGATTGTAATTTTGCTTTAAGTATTCTTGCTTTGACTGATGTATCAGCTTTCTACTTGCTTCCTGTTTAAATGCAAGCTTACTGCCAACGCTGAGATATCTGGGAGCTGCTTTTGTATAACTTTATCATTGTTTGTAAATATGCTTAATAAACTCTGCATGCAATTATATCCTCAACCTTTTAAATAGCTGGCAGTAACAAATATTCAAATCCATGCTTCTGTTCCCAGATAAACTTCCTGCTCGGCACCCTGTGGAGGTCAACCTGCTGGTCTCCAAAACCACACTTAAAGTATAACATAAGGTGTCAGGCTGGAACTCTTAACAGATCAGCACCCCACAGTGCCCAATCAGATGACACCAGCCCTCAGACTATGCCAAACCCTTGTCCTGCAGAAACCTACACCAGGTGCCTTCCAAACCTTATGTGGTGGTGGTGTTGTGTTCAAGTGTGTTCAGTAGAACGCCACCTAATTAGAATGTGTCTATTTAGTTTTCTGTTGCAGTGATGCAGAAAGCAATAACGAGCAGAGCCTGCACCCTGCAATGTGTGTGATTGTATTGTAGACGTTGGCTGAAAGGAAAATTCAATTCACAGTGATTGACAACTGAAAATGATTCCTTGTTTTTCCTGAATCATGCCTTGCTTTGCAGTGGTCTGTCAGAGCCGTGCCCTTTGATGCACCCTTACCCCTGCCAGCTTTAAGGACATTGTACTGTTGCCACCACCCAAGTTTGAGAGCATTATGCTGGAGCCATTGTCTGGTTTTAAGGACTTTGTGCTCCTGTACTGTTCTTATCTAAAGCCCGCGAAATGGCTTTCTGCCCAGAACTCTAACACAATTCCTATCAAGCTTTCACCCAGGGCCCACAAAGCCGCCTCTCCTGTACAACGCCCTAGCCTATGCCAAGTTCCAGAAATCCAAGCACCAGCAGCGGGCACACACCAAACTCAAGCATGATAATCACAAGTTAACGCCACGTTCTAGTGTGCCAAGAACCAACCCGGCATTAATATCTAGTTTCATTTTTCATATACATTTTTTTCTTTTCAGTGTACACTCAGGGTAACATTTGACAAATAATTATTATTATAGTTTTTCATTAAGAGATGCGTATGTGACATGTGAACTTTTATTACTATTTATGGAACTATTGCTTTTATTGGTTAAATGACTGTGTAGAGAGAGCCAAGTTTAGAGAGAGTGAGAGTTACTTTGTTAGCATTGCTTATGGTTTATACTGTAAATGATTTTTACAACTTTTCCTCAATGCAGCCATGGCCAATGCAGCAAATCTATTTGAATTACACAAATTTTAATTTTCATATCGTCTACTTGTTTCAATGTTTTTAGATATTTTTGTCAAGTGATACTTTGGTATATTAAAGTATCATGCTAAAATATCAACATTCAATATCAGCCATGGTTGGAAGTATACCATAGTAACGTCAGACAAAAAGATCTAAAAACACCGAAGCAGCAGATTTCATTAAAAAATAATATTTGTTTAATTCCTAAAACTTTTGGCCATGACATATTTTGATGTCAAATTTAACATTTCCACTATTATTTCATTATTTAAATAATTGATTAAGTTATAATCCTGTGAATCTTTATATTAAAGTATCTATAATATATCAGCTCATCGTCAATCTACACTCAAGAAGCTCCATAAGTTATAATGTGAATCAAACATATTCAAGAAGCTCCAGTTGTGAATCAGTCATAGAAAACACACACACACACACACACACACACACACACACACACACACACACACACACACACACACTAAAACCAACCGCCACCAAGTGACCAAACAGAGCAAAGCGAGTATTTCTTTAATTCTCATCCAATTCACCTTTTCTGTTATTTTGCTCCAGACGGTGGCCTTTTAGGTGCTTGAACAAAGCCAGTAGATGGCAATTACCCTTCCCATGAACAACACGCAACATTTTATTGGAAAATCGTGTCCGACCATTTTGTAGATCGTAAAGTTGGGTCGACCTTTAGAAATGACTTTTACATTATTCATGAATACTGAATGCTAAAAAAATAAAATATTATACTTCTTAATACAAATATAAGGTTCACATTAAAAAGTTCAAGCACAAATTTAGTCTCTGAGGATCCTCGGTTTCTAATTAAACTCAAAAGTCACAGTTGGCCCAGACATACGGGGTAAGGGGGGAAATCATATTTACAGAATAGGCTCTGCTTCAGAAACTACCCTCAGAGCTACTCAATGAGAGATCAGTTCACCTGGAATCAAACACACTACATACTCAGCTACTATCACTAAAGGTTACACCTGCATATTTTAAATTAAGGGTCGATATCCAGGTCTGTCCTTGGAAAATGTGTTCTACTTACTGTAGATAACACTATGTAACACAATTTTCGTTCCTGCCTTCTAAGTGTTATATTTCAATTGCTTATGTTTAAAGTATGTGAAAAAAATGACTATATTAAGCACAAACTTTGCTTTCATGACAACAGCACGAAGAAAACTCGTTTTTTTTTTTTTTGTGTGTGTGTGTGAAAATAAACGATTTTTTTTTTCATTTTCGTCATTATGATCAGGTAAAAACAAAAATTGCACAAGGAATAGACAAACACAGTCGGAAACCACTCAACAAGGTTCAGAAATGCATAGGTTTTCTAGATTTACGATTGTACTGTGAATCACTTCACATCATGTTTTCGTTATACTGTCCTTGGTAACGACGTTCAAAGTCCAATATATCTTGATGAAAGCGCTCGCCTTGCTCCTCAGAGTAAGCGCCCATGTTCTCCTTGAATTTGTCGAGATGCGAATCAAGGATATGGACTTTCAGAGACATTCTGCATCCCATTTTGGCGTAATTCTTTATGAGAGTCTGCACCAACTCCACATAGCACATAATAATATATAAGAATTATAATCATTTGAGGGCAGGAAATTTCAAAATATGGAACGATTTCAAGATGGGACGTATTTGCCTACAGTACACGACTTGTGACAAAACTTTGCAAGTTACAACTCCTTGAAATGAACTAGATCTAAAGCATTGAAAGCAACTGTTCAGTTTACCTTCAAATGTTTTCTTGCAAAATTCGCATGTGAAATGCGGTGCCCAAGATTTGTCTTGGTCCCCGACCGGCACGTCGAAGTCTGCCTTGTAGGCCTCGCACATTATACGACTTGCGTCCACGGAATACTTTTTCGCTCTTGTCTTTATGAATTGTCCTCACACGTAGCAGAATGAATCAGCTGGATGCAAACAACCTCTTGATGCCATATCAAATAAATAACTTCTCTTCAACTACGAATCGTTATCCTTTCAGTCAGCAATAACACGAATTGGAATCTTGGTTCGAGACACCTGTGCTTTTATACTTGTATAGCTACTTTTGGAACGTTCGAGAACGTTTTAGAAAGTTCTGAGAGTTTCTCGAAAGTTCTGGAAGTTTCTTGAATGTTCTAGAGTGTTCAGGAGAATTGTAGGAACATCTGGACAACTCTAGCAGTTCAGGGATATTCTAGGAGGAAGCTCGGCATTGAAAGCGAATCGAGAATTTTCTCAAAAATTTCAAAATTTCACTGTCCCGGTCACAGAAGCAAAGTTTTTCTGGAATAACAGCGATTTCCTTTCTGTTCTAGACCGAACGTGTTAGGAAAACACACTTTCAACCCAGGAATAGAACAAAAGTGAAACTTTGTTACATAGTGTAATAGCCTTGGGGTCATTGAAACTATCAACTCATTGGTCTCATGTGCAAACCTGGATGTGTTTTCCAAGATAACCACATAAATAAATAAATAAATAAATAAATAAATGAAATGATGAGCTTTAAATACTGATTTAGAAATTCTGAGAAGGAATAAAATGCAATTTTCCCATTTAAAATTTTAGTAAGGTAAACTATATTACTTACCATAACATACCATAGTATTACTGTAGTACTTCAGCCATTACCTTAGTAGGCACTATAGGACTTTATAGTGTACGAGGGTAAGTACTATGGCGTTTCAGTACTATTGGTAGTACTATGGTATGTAACACTGTACTGATCATTATTTCCACATGGGTTCATTGTTTACTGAGATCTTCCTCTTTTTTTGCCACATCCACCCAGCTCCTCATGAAGGGCGCGGGGGGGCGGGGGGAGTCGCTATTACAGGAGACTTGGGACACAAGGCGGAGTATATCTTGCACAGGGTGCCAATCCATCACAGGGCACACACATTCACACGCTCATTCTCACACTATAAGCAATTTGGGAACGCCAGTTAACCTAATCTGCATGTCTTTGGACTGTGGGAGGAAGCACATGCAAACTCCATGCACATAGAGGCAGGAATCGAACCCGGACCCTGAGGCACAAGGCTACCATGCCACCTGCAGTGAAGCTACATGTATCATGAGCAAAAACAGGACCCAATAAGCAGAATATGATTTTAAAGCCTCACTAACATTATTGGCACCTGATTAAAAAGCGTTAGCTATCAACACTTTCTGAAGGTTAAGTTACTTTTTTCACAAATAAAGAATGATTTCAAATGCATTCTCACATTATGACTTAACACAGTTAATTGGGAGTTTATTGAGCAGGTGCTGGTTACATGTGCAGTGCATAGCCTCACAGATTTCAGTTAATCTTTTTTTAAATCCTTTTAAATTTTGAACTAGTCTTGGTATTGAATAAAGAATACTACATATTTTGGATATATTACATAATAAATAGAGAAAGAAGAGAAAGAAGACAAACAAAGACTAGAACACACAGTGACACAATTGTACAGATTCCTTTTTTTTTTGATAATAAGGCAATTTAATTGATCGTGTAACAGGTTCGGGCATGTTTAATCTGTTTTTCAGCAGATGCTCCATTTGCACACATGCACTTACACTGATCTGAGCACTGGCTTTGACTCTGGCTCTTTCATTTCTCCTTCCTGCCAAAACAAAGGAAATACCAATAAATAACTTGTTAATGAACCACAGGTGGAGCAACATTATGTGTTGTCTGTCAGTGTCACCAGTCCCTCTCCATCTCCAGGTGACACTTGATCACATCCCCGCTGCTACAACTAGGTGTCCTGATTATAAAATTAAATATTTTTTTGTATGTACAAGTTGTACAAATTCTTGCTGTGATCACCCAAATCTTTGAAGTCATAATGGAAATATGGTTCAGTGTGACAGGTGGTAGGCCAATCTTAATAGTTATTTAACGTATTTATCTAACTACAGTGGAACCTCGGATCGCGAGTAACTCGGTTTACGAGTGTTCCACAAGACGAGCAATGATTTTAATAAAATTTTACTTGAAAAACGAGCATGTCTTGGTTTACGAGTGCCAAGTTTTTTGACACCAACACACACACACACACACACACACACACACACACACACACGCACACACTCTGCTCTACACAGAAACTCTGCTCTGTCGCGATTGTTTTCAAAAGTAAGGTGCTGGTTAATTTTTTTTTTTTTTTTACTTTACAGCAGTGATTCTGTTAGTCTGTGCTCATGTGAGTGTCATTAGAGAAAATTCTTTTTTTCCCGTTAAAACAGTGTTTCCATTGTGCGTGTTTGTTGTGAAACTTAAAAAGCGAGCTGGGGGGAGAGAGGCGGAGTTTTACTGTGTAAGACGAGGCGAGGGAAGGGTCTAATTCCACACACACACACACACAAATCCACGGTGTCTGTTTTATTTTTACTTTATATATTGTATTAATTATTTTTCTGTATTTATTTTTTTGGGGCTGTGGAATGAATTATTTGAGTTTTCATTATTTATTATGGGAGGATTTGATTTGATTTCCGAGTGTTTTTTGGAATACGAGCCTGCTTCCAGAACGAATTATGCTCGTAATCCAAGGTTCCACTGTACTTTCATCCCAAGTTATGTTTTTACTAAGCACATTTACTCATTTACAAAAATTCTTTTTGTCACATTACAACTACAAAAGTAACATTTTATTGGGATTTTATGTGATAAACGAACTCTAAGTGGCACATAATTGTGAAGTGGAAGGAAAATGACAAATGTGTGTAATTGTCCTGCAGGACTTTAGCCCCAGTCTCAAGTCCTTTGAAGATTCTAAAAGGTTTTCTTCTAAGATTGCCCTGGATTTGACTCCATCCATCTTCCCATCAACTCTCCTTGCTGATGAGAAGCATCCCCACAACATGATGCTGCCACCACCGTGTTTCACAGTGGGGATGGTGTGTTCTGGGTGATGTGCAGTGTTAGTTTTCCACCACACATAGCATTTTGCATTTAGGCCAAAAAGGTTCAATTTTGCTCTCATCTGACTAGAGCACCTTCTTCCACATGTTTGCTGTCCACCCCATATGGTTTGTCACAATTTGCAAACAAGACTTCTTATCACTTATCCTATTCTTTCAACAATGGCTTTCTTCTTGCCAATCTTCCATAAAGGCCAGATTTGTGAAGTGCACGGCTAATACTTGTCCTGTGGACAAATTCTCCCATCTTAGTTTTGGATCTCTGCAGCTTCTCCAGAGTTACCATGGGCCTCCTTGCTGCTTTTCTGATTAATGCTCTCCTTGCTCATCTTCTGTGAGTTTAGGTGGACGATTTCCATTTTTCGGATAATAGATTGAACAGTGCGCCATGAGATGTTCGAAGCTTGCAATATTTTTTTTTTTATAATCCAACCCTGCTTTTCAAATTCAAATTCAAATTTTATTCGTCACATACACAGTCATACACAGTATGATATGAAGTGCTTTTAACTTCTCCACAATTTTATCACTGGCCTGTGTTCCATGATGCTGTTTGTTCAATAATGTTTTCTAACAAATGAGATTACACAGGTGGACTCTATTTACTAATTAGGACACTTCTGAAGCCAGTTGTTTCCACTGGATTTTAGTTAGGGGTGTCAGAGTAAAAAGGGGCTAAATACAAATGCAGACTTTTCAGATTTTTTTTTTTGTAAAACATTTTGAAAACCATTTATCATTTCCCTTCCACCTCAAAATTAAGTGCCACTCTGTGTTGTTTCATTACATAAATGCCTCAGATACAATAACTAAAAATAAAATAATTAGATATTATGAATATGCTCTAAATCTTGAGTACACAGTATGAGTTTTCATGAAATGTGATGAGCCTTGCTGAACTCTATGGTCATCAGAGTGTAAGATTTTGGGATCAAATTAAGAAATTTAAGTAAAGACCCTTTACTTCTTTAACTTTATTCACTTAATTTTAAGAAAATTAATTTCACGGCATCACAAACAAATTAGCAGAGCTCTATGAGTTCCCCTTCCAGCATCTCATCTTCTCTACTCAATAATTTTCAAAAACAACGTCACAGACACAGCAGAAGTCTCCCAAGATCATTAAATAAACAAGTTAACTTTCTAATTACATGATTTAATGCAGCATATTTATCATTCACATTTAGCACCTGACAGTCAATTAAACCTTTTTCTCCCCTAACGTGCATATTCATTGCTGTACTCTAATTGCACTCATTATTAATGTATATGGAAAATCCCATTTACAGGATTTCAGAATATAAATACTGTATATAACATGGCACGTAGCCCAGTAGCCCATCTCGCTAACAGACAACCTGCCAAACAGTGGTGATTTATAGATATAACTACCTGACCTTCATCTCAGAATCCAGGAACTTATATAAGCAGTTTGACAGTTTTGTGGAATTTTTTTTTTTTCTTTTTTCAAATAGGTTTCTAATGCAAAAATGGCAAAATATTTTGTCAAAATTGTTTGGCTTATATACAGTACAGTAAGTGTGAATTTTGCTTAATTTTACAAAAAGCTAGATACAGTATGGGCAGAATGAATATCTCAGCCCACAGTTGTGTTTGTGTTTCTTTTTTAAGCATAGACTTTAGTAGCAATATGTTGACTATGTTGTTTAAATTTTAATAATAAAAAACTACAGCAAACACATGCTTTGATTGTGACTTTGTGACTTTCTGCAGGAAATTAGATAGGAGGAAAATGTACAGTATAGATAGGATAAAAATATAAAAAAAATATATAAAAATAGGATAGAAAGTATAGAAATTTTCAGTTTAAAAAATAAATAAACTTGACAGTCTCCCACTGCTGCTACAGAGTGTTTACAGAGATAACAAGAGTGATGTGCACAGATAGATAAAGAAGTTTAAAGAAGGGGAAAACAAAACTGAAGACAAACCATTCCCAAGAATACAGCCAAGGCATAAATCACCTGCTGGGATGCTGTTAAAGGAAAATAATCAACATCTTGATTATTTTAATGGTGGAGTTACAATATGGTTACCATCAAAAATATTTCCTAACCAGTCTGTATCTTTCCGCACCTCATTAAGTTACTAAGATAAAAATTGACAGCTTTGGGTGTTACTAGATCATATAGAGGTTATGTTGACATGCTTTTGTTTTGGTTTTGTCCTTGTCTTCACCCCTGTCCTGTCTTGTCTTTGGTTTATTACCCCATTGTGTTCACATGTTCGGTGTCTAGCCTATATAATGTTAGGTTGCAAAATGCATAGAATAAAACAAAATAAGATAAAAAGAAACAAAAACAAAAGAAAATAGGATATAGTACTATAAAGGTAAATAAACAATAATCAGTAAAATAAATAAAAACATAAAAATAGATAAATAAGTAAACACAAAATTGATAACAAAAAAAAGAGGAAACATAAAATGTTTTTAAAAAAATGTTTTTTAAAAAAGTGGATTTGACAGGAAACCTTTGGCAACCTTAGACTGAACTAAAAGCACCTGAGAAAAGAAGAGCGTTCAGCTTTGATTTAAATTTGCCAATAGTAGGAGCAGACCGAATGTGATGTGGAAAGTTAATAGTGCACAGCCTAGGCACAGCAATGGCAAAAGCCCTCTCAACTCTGGACTTTAAACGAGTGTGTGCAATTAAGAGAAGCTGTATAGCCGTTAACCTGAGTGACCATGGGGCCGAATGTGGGATTAACAAATCCACAGTGTATCGAGGGGCTAGACCATCGGTAGGGTTAAAGACAAAAAGTAAAAGCTGACTGTTGACTGCCTTTAGTTTTCCTATGTGTTCCTGTTACGACATCCTGCCTTTAACCACAATTTACCCTAACATCCTTTGTGTTAACTATATTCATGAACTTAACATGTGAGCTTAGTTCAAACTAATAATACAGTAGTAATGAATAGTTTTATACATGGATTAATCTCAGTGATCTACATATTACAAGCCTTCAAGTGTGACGGTTAAAAATGTTACAACTTATTACCGGTTGTAAGCTTTTTGTTTTGTTTTGCTTTTTTAAGTGGCAAGCCCAGATCTACAGTAAATTCTATCCTTCACACTTTATCACATTGTTTCTGGAATAAGTTGGCAGAACACGGTTTGATTTAAACTGTGTCTCGGTGCAAAGCTTCAGTAAAATGTTCAAGCGTGTCACGCTTCCCATAAACGGTTTTAAAATCCCCACTTGCTCCTTTTGATTAAGGAACTAATTTGATGTTTGACATTTTATTGGACTACCAGGAACTTTAATGCCTAAATCCAAGATCACTACACTGTTATCAAGCCAAGTTTCCTTGGAAACCAATCGTACTATTTACTGCTGGGTTTGTAAAGGGACACTTTGTTTTTCTCATGCTTCTCTTAAAAGTGAAATTGTTCGTCATTTTCTCTGAAATGCTGGTGGAAGTGTAGTTTATTTAATTAACACACTTGCGTCCATCCTAATTTGCTATTTCTTGTTTAGAATGTTAAGGCTGTTAACGTCTAATTGCAAACCACTCATGTCCTAGAGGTCCCCGGCCAGCATGATTTCGGCTATGTGCTTACTGTATAAGCCTCACATGACTGTTCATACAGTATGTGGCTAGAAAAAAATTGAAATGTAAGTTTTAAAGCAGTTTAAAAGATAAATATGCAGCAAGATTAGACTTTTAAGCAACCATTACCGATATGTAAAGTGATTAAACTGATATTATTTCTTGCATATTCATTCATTAATGCCATTATCCAGGCAACATGTCTTGTTTCAGTTACATGAATGCGTACATGCATTTCTGCACAGGGGTGTACTCACAGAAAGTGCTGAAACCTCTGGAAATCAGAATCGAGCACAATTAAGGCTGAGAAAAAGTAGGTGAGGTGTGGCAGCAGGGGTGAAAAGCCAAGAATATAAAAAGACATTAATCGCCCCAAGGTTTCTTCAAGCATTTATTGTCACCAAAACCAGTGGGTTAAATTCGTCTCTCATAAAATATACTCAATGTCCCAGCATTTCATGAGGTGACAAAAGCGCATTAGCTTTCTGCTTTATGATGGGGTCTATGAGAGCAATCACTGACAGGCGTCATCAGAGCAACAGCTGTATAGAATAAAAGAAGTATTAATGTATTTAACATTTTTGTTGATAGATTCCTATTTTCGGCATTTGGATGCAAATTAAAGCATAACATTCAAGCATGAAAACCCTCGCTCATAGAGTTTCCTGTTTGAAAAGGGCATAAACCCAAATGCCAAGATCGTGTCAGTCTGGCATCATTTCTTACATATTGTGCTTACAGTTAGGGTCAGAAGTTTACACGGACTAATCATGAACATAAATGTCATGGTAATATTGGCCTGTCTAGGGAATTGTTCTGGTCTTTTTTGGGGAATACTCAAAAAGTTGAAACACAAGGTTTATTTTGCAGTATTTTGGGCTTCAACCCAGGGTCAAAATTATACATTATAATTATACACACTGATCAGCCATAGCACTAAAACTACCTAGGGCTCAGTTTCCCTTTGTGCTACCAGGGTGGCTCCGGTCCTGCAGGGTGCAACTCCACAAGAAATGCGGCTTGGGCTCGTTTGTCTAGCACATCCAGTGGGAGCTTGATTGGATTTGGATTTGGGAAATTTGGAGGCCATGTTGCCAGCCTTTGTCTGTTTGCCTGCTGGACCACTAGACTGTGGTGCACTATGTCCATCATGGCCGGCATTGACGTTTTCTGTGATTTGTCCTGCATAGGATTTTCTGTGGAATCCAGACCAGAAGGGCTGGCATTTGGTCCCTGCAGGCATACATAAGCTTTGGAGTACCATGAGCCTGTCACCCCTTTACTGATGTATAGTTAATGATCAGTTTACCTGGTTGTGCCATTGAAGTTATGGCCCCTCAACGTTCTATTAGTAACCATGTCTGTCTCCAAATGCCTGGTTTCTCTTTGACAACATACTGTACAGTATAAGGGGGCTGTTTGACAGCACTAATTGGAGTATCCAACACACAGTTGAACAATGAACTCAGTGCAATTTTAGGAAAAATGAAGGTAGAGTTACCCAAGTTGGAAATGTTGAATCAATTTGTTAACTGTACATTCCAACTGCAGATCAGTTCAAACATTTGTTAAAAAAAAAAAATAATTATAACAAAAAGCTGTAGCTGATTTTCCTCCTTTCCATGTTCTGAAAGAAGACCCAAACCATAACCCTCTGCTGAGATGAAATTATTCTGACGGTTTGATGGTCAGGAACAACTTAGGAGCCTCCAAGACTGGAACTGGAAGCTATTGGAACAAAAATGTCACTGTGTTCACAGCTCTTGCCAAGGGTTGCCATGCCGTGTTCCAGCCTGCACCATCTCACAGCCCAGGTTAAGTTTAGTCTCTTTCAAGTTATAGGACACTAAACACCAACCTGCTTCCCATGCCAAGTTCCTGCCTGGCACCTTTGACAAGTTCCAATCCACCGAGGACTGGCCAGGCTCAACCTCAATCACTGTGCCAAACACCAGCCCAATACCCATGCCAAGTTCAGTTTTGGTTCTTGTGCCAAGCTCTAGCACAGCCCACATGCCAAGCTCCTATCCACCCCTCATGTTCAGTTCATGTGTATTTATTCTTCCATGTTTTCTTCTTCTTTCTTGTCTTTTGCTGAGCTGACACTGCCTGAATCACAACCTGTATCCACTCAGAACTATGGATTTAGAGAATTCACAGTAAACACCAGTGCAATCAAACACCCAACATAAACACACACACAATTGCTAGTAATCAGCAACTGTCTTTTTAAGCACATAATCCACACCTCAAACTTTCTGAGGTAAATGCTCAGACTTGTGTACGGATTTTACCGAGCTGTTGCTTGATTCTTGCCTACTGTTTATTTTTAACGCCTTTACTATAATTATATTCTGTATTCGCCACATTTTCTGACAGATTTTTTTTGTAAAGCGAAAAGATTGTTTATTTGGATGCTAAGTTAGGGCGGGTTGGGGGACATGTGGTTTTAAAACGTATACAGTACTCATCCAAACTGACTCTCTAAGAGGTTGTTAGTTTGAAACAGAATGTATGAATAGGTGTGTGTGTGTGTGTGTGTGCGCATGTGTGTTTGTGTGCCTCTGTGCTCAGCATTCAGTAGGGAGGCCATTGAGGATGGACTCTAGAATAGACTCTGGGCCCAACACAGCATAAGCAGGTAATAAATAAATGTAACAAAAATATAAAGCATGACCGGTAATATCATGGTCTCTCAATTTTAAAGGTTAATCTCAATTAATTTCACAATTAGCGTCGTCATGATTAATCGTATTTTAAAATACTCAAATTTACTTGTATTATAAATGTGCAATGTTCGAATAAAGAAATGCATGACAAACTAGTTATCGGAAACATATTATGTAGTTTTAAAATATATCAATCATTAACATGTTTTTTACATGTCTAGGGTGAATGAGTGCAGTTGCCATTTGTCATCAGTTAGGTGTGCTGTTACACTGAATAGCTATGGTTACTTACTGATGTCTAGTGAGTGCAATAAAAGTAGCTTCTGTATCATTTTAATAGTCCATTTGAGTGTCTTACATTTAATGTATTCTTGTAAAAAAAAAAAATGTTCCCCTTGAAGGTAGCTCAAGCACACAGCTTTGGTTTTATCAGAAGCTTTATATGATGAAACTGGCAGTTCAGCACACCTGGTGATGTTTCCTCAGTCACCATATTATCCGCATGTGCCATTACCACACACAGCCGGGTAACGGCACTGCAATTATGGGAAGCCATTAGGGTCAAACCTGTTACCGTGATTAATTTGCGATTTAAAAAAAATACTAATATATTATTATTTTATATAATATAATATTGACAGCCCTAATAAAGACATAATATCTTACAATAACAAAATAATTATAAATAAAGGTGTATAAATAAAAATAAATTGAATGAAGGTAATATTTTAAAATAACTAGATGTTAACATAATTATTGTCATAACAAGACAACTCAAAATGATGACTTAGAATCTTAACATCTGAACAATATGTCAAAATGGCAAACAAGGCCAAAATAAGATGTCACATTAAAGCAATCTCATGAGATACTGTACAGTGGAACCTTGGATTACGAGCATAATTCATTCCGGAAGTGGGCTCGTATTCCAAAAACACTCGTAAACCAAATAGAATTTTTCCATAAGAAATAATGAAAACTCAAATTATTCGTTCTACAGTCCAAAACAATAAATACATAAAAATTAAAACAATATATAAAGTAAAAATAAAACAAAGTAACCTGCACTTAACATTTAAAAAAAAAAGTAAAAATAAATCCAGACAGATAAGTGTTTCCGTTTGTGCGCGCAGGCGCCATGTATTTGTATGTGTGTGTGTGGAATTAGACCCTTCCCTCGCCTTGTCTTAAACAGTAAAAACCTCCTCCCTCCCCACACCTCGCTTTTTAAGTTTCACAACTAACACACACAATGCAAACACTGTTTTAACAAAAAAAAAAAAGAAATCTCTCTAATGATACTCGCGTGAGCGCATACTAACGGAATCACTGCTGTAAAATAAATTTAAAAAAGACAAATAAACCAGCACCTTACCTTTGAAAAGAATCGCGATAGAGCTGAGTTTTCTCTGTAAATAAAACGTGTGTATGCAGCTGGGGAGTGTGTGTGTGTGTGTGTGTGTGTGTGTGTGTGTGTGTGTGTGTGTGTGTGTGTGTGTGTGTGTGTGTGTGTGTGTGTGTGTGTGTGTGTGTGTGTCGAATTACGCGTGCGCACACAGAAGCGAGAGGGAGATTATACCAGTAAGAGACGAGCACTAAGACGCAGCAGGGGAGACGATTACCCATAATTCCCGCAGCGCAAGAGAGAGAAAAATCATTGGCTCAGTTGTGATCACTTGCCGCTCAGTGTCAAAATAAGAGTCGCATGCATGATACATGATACTCGGCGCTCGTAAACTAATACTTGCTCGGTTTCCGATTAAAAATGTATTTAAAATCTTTGCTCGGTTTGTGGAACACTCGTAAACCACGTTACTCGCAATCCGAGGTTCCACTGTATATTGAAATCTCAAAATAATCATTTAAGGTAAAATCTCAGGAAATAATAAGATCAGTCTAAATAATGACATCTTAAAATGATGAGGCATAATAGAAAAATACTACAGTGCTTTTGATAATTTCAGCCATTTTTGGGATCATTTTCATCCTGAACTTTAAAAATCAACAAGATAATCCTGTGAACACTAAGATTACAGGAATAAAAGCAGGGGAATTATGATACAGAGAGGGAGTGGAAAAGACGTTTAAGCTAATCACGTGCTCACATCCTTTATCTCTGTCCCCAGTGAAGTCCTAATTAAAGCAACAAAGTTAAACCAATTAATGGCTTCACTGCCTTTCTCCTTGATGTAATTTGTTATCTTTAAAGGTGCTTTGAATCTGGGAAGAGGACATAAATGAATTGTGGTGACGAGTTCCTACATTAGCGGGGGGAAGATTTCCGAGGCTCCGGTTGTCTTCGTGTCAAACTTATTAGCACAGTGTGAAATGAAATTAAGCAGTAATCCTCTCTGAGCTAATGCTCGATAGGTTGTTCCTCATGAGCAAAGTTATGCCTGAGGAAGTCTGCAGGGACGTTTTTCGTTTTACCATATTCTCCTTCGGGTGGGAGAAGTTCTTTTGAGAATTTAAGTCAGGACCACTGGAATTAATTCAGTTTAAGTTCTCAGTCGACTCCCGAAGCTCAGAGTAATAAACCAGACACGCATGACGTAGCTGACAGTGTGACAGGCTATAGTGTTGAGACATGATAATGAAGACAAAGTTACACAATGCGCCTCACGCAAAAAGCAATATACGAACAAATTTTCTCTTATTTTTCGATTTTTTTTTCTTCCTTATTTTGTCCGTACCCATTCATTTCTGGGATTCACCAATGTTTTCTTAATTTTTGCTCTTCTCTTAGGTAAGAGCTCATTTTACCAGTGGTCAAGAGCACTCTGAATGAGATAAAAATAAATAAATAAATAAATAAATAAATATCTAGTTTTTCTTTTAGTATAGAAACATAGTTTTAAACTTTAGGTTATTATATGTTTTAGGGAAATTATAGTGATTGAATGGTTTAAATCCTGGGCTTAAGAGATCCCAATTAAGACAATAAAAAACCTTTTGGATGCTTGCATGCGTTTTGCTTCTGAACTGTTGTTAGATGCTCTGGTCATCCAGGGCTTGAACAGACAACACATTTTAAGCATAGGTGATTTTAGCCCCTTTACAGGTGGCTGTAAGATTTTTTGACTTGGGGCAGACACACAGACACCAGGTGAGGTCTTACAGGAGAAAGGTAGTATTTATTAGGAAATAAAGGGAAAGAAGGGGATTTTAAGAAGGGAGAGAATAAAGGAAGGAAGCAAAAAAGAGTGAGGTTGTTGCGTGTACAGGTTCAGAAGCAGTGCCCAGCTGGCATGTAGGCACTCGGCAGGCAAGCAATCGGCTGGCAAGGAATGGGCTCTCGTAGACTACTCATCAGCACGTTTTCCAGCCGGCCCCGCCCAGTCTGTCTACGATGCAGCTGCAGGCAGGAGTCGAAATGCAATGCAGCCAACATGGCTGACGCTTCTCCAGGAGCTGCAGCCGCATTCCCGACTGGGGAAGGGGACATTAACGTCAAGGCAGTGGCCTTTTCCCTTTCGGCGGCTGTGTCGCTATGTGGTCCTTCAGCACTTGCCGCTCGGCAAGCGGTTAAACAGTGTTGTACTATCCACACTCCTTTACAGCCTCTGGGGCACGTGGCATGGCTCCTTTGCAGAGTGGAGAGGTGGAATTGTGTCGACAGAAACCCTCCTCAACTGTGCGGTTGCAGCGGCTACAGATTTGAGTCGAACACGACGATCCATTACCCGGGCGACTATCCTGACTGAGAACGGTGTCTTAATGTCAAGGCAGTGGACTTTTACCTTTTGGCAGCTGTGTCACCATGTCTGGCTCTTGGCGAAACTGAAAGCACCAGGGCAGGTCATGCAATCATTCAGCGGCTGTCTCTTGCCCGCCGATCAAACAGCGTTTTACAGTCTGTCCAGCTTTAAAGTTCCTGAGGCACATGGCATTACTCCGCTCACATTCCACTCTCCATGTTAACCAAATATTTTCACCTTGAGGTAGAGGTGTTCTCTGTGTACGCTACCTCTTGTGTTTTTGTGTGTGGATGCTAACTAAAGTAACATGGTTTGTACTTTTCCACCAAAAAGTCCTACAAGAGCAATAACTGGACAAAGATTGAGACGAACTGTTAGAAGTGTAGGAAGAAAAACCAATAGTAAAGATAAGTAGGTAATAATCTGCCTGTCTTTGGACTGTGGGAGGAAACCCACTAAGCATGACAAAAAAAAACCCTGCAAACTCCATGCACACGAACCCTGAGGCAGGAATCAAACCCCAACCATAGAGGTGCAAGGTGACAGTGCTAACCACTAAGCCATCGCGCCACCAGCCTGGAGTAAAAAGCGACTGCATCAAATCAACCTGAGCAAGGCACACAGGCTTGCTCAAGAAGCCTTTATCACTACATAGCTAGGCAAAATGTAAAACCTGACCAACACAAATCTTCATTAGGATGCAAATGTCAGGGAAATATGTCAAATGCCATTCTTTCTTAATTTAAGAAATACAAAAATAAATGCATGATATAACTAACTTATAAATAAACATTTCTTTGAGGAAACAATGATACTGTTTCTGCATGACAAGCAATCACAAATCAAAAACAACTTGCAATACAGCCTGAAAATGCCCACTGTCTCATGAATAATCAGTACAGAAACAGGAGGACACACAAACACCACTCATTAAAAAATCAGTATCCTGAATACAGGATAAACAGGTATAGACGATGATGAGATGAGTGATGATGTTTTTATAGTTGGTTGAAACAATACTAACCCCTATATATATGTCACAAAAGTAAGTACACCCCTCACATCTCCGCAAATATTTAGTTATATCTTTTCCTAGGACAACACTGCATAAATGACTCTTTGACACAATGAAAAGCAGTCAGTGTAAAGTTTGTATAGTAGTGTAAATTTATTGTCCCCCCAAAATAACTAAAATATTTAAAAATAAATAACTAAAAATACAGCCAATAATAGCTGAACCGCTGGCAACAAAAGTATAGCAGTATAGCAGCTATACACACTTTACACTGACTACTTTTCATTGTGTCAAAGAGTCATTTATGCAGTGTTGTCCTATGAAAAGATATAATTAAATATTTGCAGAGATGTGAGGGGTGTACTCACTTTTGTGACATACTGTATGTACTGTATATATGCAATGCAATAAATGCTCTGAGTCTTAAGGACTACATATACATATATATATTTTTTTTTCTTTTTTTTTTAGATGAACGGTACAGAACTATACAAAAGTGATATCCAGTACATACTTTAGTACTATAAGTTTGTTATGGATTTTTTTGTTTTGTCATGTTAATTTGTCTTGTTAATTTTGTTTGTCAAGTTTTGTATTATTGAGTCAGTACAACAACAACAAAAAAAAATTTTCAAAATCAGTATTCCACCACAAAATTAAAAGTTACACCAACCACTTTTAGAAAAGAAAAGAAAAAAACTAACCAAAATGGAAGCAGCAGCAAAATATGTATATGTTGAAGTATATGTTTTTAAATATAATGTCGTTGCAGGTATACGTTACACGTTAAGTGTATTTATTGATGCAAACCTAACCACAAACATAGGTATTACAATTTTGTCTTTGATTTGTTCTTAAAGTCTCTTGCTGATGCATGAGATTATGATACTGCTCCGGAATCCTCCACCACTCCAGCAAATCAAAATTTTGCTAGAAGATCCTGAGAAACACTGTGAGCTGGAATTCCTTCAGCTGATTTTTTTTTTTCTACCAGTCCATGCCACACATAAAGTATGTATCTGTGTTTTGTGTGTGTGTGTGTGTGTGTTTTTAAAGCACTTGTAGCAAAAATTGTCTTTTTTTGCCTTTTGCATTTTCTACCACCTTTATCGTTATGCTTGAGACACTTGACATAACAGTTTATGGCATGCCATCACTGGGGTGGAGTGTCTTCAATAGATGGAGGTATTTTCAAAAATGATGTTGTTCGCGGAAATATCCATATACATGTGAACAAGATCTGAGAAGACAGTGTGTGTGTTGTGAAAGTGCCTAAAATTGAAGCATCCTGTCTGCTTTGCTTTTTCACCTCGGCCTCGTCCCAGTGTAACAGAAAGTGACAGTTATATAATGCAGTTACAGAGGAAGATGAAGGGAAGGTAATGTTTGGTTTAAAATGCTGGCAGCAAATCAAACTAGGGAGGGTTCGGGGAGAGACCACATGACATCTGCAAACGTGTGGAATCTTCAATGATGGCTACACGGCACAAAGCTTAATCTCTCTCTCTCTCACACACACACACACACACACACACACACACACACACACACACACACACACACACACACTTAATCTCTTTGAACAGCTATTACCTCAACCTATTCACTGCTATTATGGATGACTCATGTTCCTGTTCCTAATGCATAAAATCATTTGAAGTTTGGAAAGTCAAAAGGAAGTGAATTTTGCTCTGAGTTTTAGCTGACGAGATGAAGAGCATGACCTCACGACTTGCGTTTCTATAATCTATGCTCATCTAAAAATCCAGAAGATGACATAGAAAAAAAGCGATTATAGAAGTGATTCACCTGTTATGGAAATAACAGAGTTCCAAGAAAGCAGTGTGATGGACAGATATAACGGTTCAGAATAGTTCATTACAGCATTTTTTATCGGCCTGAAGAGTACAAAAGTCTTCTCTGAGGTTTATGTCTATGGAATAGTCAAAAAAGTGGTAACTCCCCCCCCCCCTCTCCCCCTGCACTATCAATCATGCATGAAAAAAAATACTTATCTGTTTTTGCATCTTTTGTTAATTTATAATTATAGAATATAATAGATTGTGAGTTTGAATCCAGACGATACCACAGCCGTTTATATACGTACAGTAAAAGTACCAAGAGCGCAAAATCGACTGTGGCCTTTGTGTGGATGGTATACTCATAGTGACACCAGCCAATGATGAGCGTTTGTAAGCTCATTTATGCATTACTGTTGAGGGTCGGAAGAGGGCCCTTCCAAGTGCGTTACACAGAACTGAAACACATCATAAGCGGCACTTTGTAAAGAGGCTGGGCTAGGTCAGTAGTCTACCTGTACCATACTACACCACACTACACCACAATATACTATACTATACTAGACTATACTATACTATACTAGACTATACTAGACCACAATATACTATACTAGACTAGACTAGACTATACTAGACTAGACTATACTACACCACAATATACTATACTATACTAGACTATACTAGACTATACTACACCACAATATACTATACTATACTAGACTATACTAGATTAGACTAGACTAAACTAGACTATACTACACCACAATATACTATACTATACTATACTATACTAGACTATACTAGACTATACTAGACTATACTAGACCACAATATACTATACTATACTAGACTAGACTGTACTATACTGTACTATACTACACCACACTACACCACAATATACTATACTATACTATACTAGACTATACTAGACTATACTATACTAGACTAGACTGTACTATACTAGACAATACTACACCACAATATACTATACTATACTAGACTATACTAGACTATACTAGACCACAATATACTATACTAGACTAGACTGTACTATACTAGACTATACTACACCACAATATACTATACTATACTAGACTAGACTATACTATACTAGACTATACTACACCACAATATACTATACTAGACTATACTAGACTATACTACACCACAATATACTATACTATACTAGACTAGATTAGACTAGACTAAACTAGACTATACTACACCACACTACACCACAATATACTATACTATACTAGACTATACTAGACTGTACTATACTAGACTATACTACACCACAATATACTATACTATACTAGACTATACTAGACTAGATTAGATTAGACTAAACTAGACTATACTACACCACACTACACCACAATATACTATACTAGACTATACTATACTAGACTATACTAGACTATACTACACCACAATATACTATACTATACTAGACTATACTAGACTATACTAGACTATACTAGACTATACTATACTATACTATACTATACTACACCACACTATACCACACTATACTAGACTATACTAGACTAGACTATACTAGACTAGACTATACTATACTAGACTATACTATACTATAGTTTAGTGCGGTGTAGTGTGGTGTAGTGTAGTGTAGTGTAGTGTAATGTAGTGCACATGGTTCTTCCATGGTACATTCTTTGATGCAATAGTACATGTGTTATAGTACGCTACATAAAGTACCGGTCTGGACACACCTTCTAATTCCATGGTTGTTCCTGATAACTCTAAAGTAACTTCTCCTCTGCAGCAGAGGTAAGTTTTGGTCTTGCTTTCCTGGGAAGGTCCTCATGAGAGCCGGTTTCATCATGGTGCTTGATGGGTTTTGCAAATACACTTGACAAGAGCTATTGCAGAACAGCTGACATTGTGTCTGAAAATAACGATTGATTGTTGTTGTTTTTGTTTTTAATTAATGACATAATGCCATATGTGTTATTTCATAGTTTTGAAATCTAGAGTACTGTTCTATAATGTGGAAAACAAAAACACTAATGAAATAGAAGGTACTGTGTGTCCAATCTTTTGACTGGTACTGAGGTTCTACTGTACTGTATGTATGGCAGGATGGTACCATGGAACACATATCAGGATGCTGTAAATAATTGTGTCATACAGTATATGTTTATGTACCATAATGGTAATATATAAAGTTTGCTACCCTTGTATGTATGTAGCATAATTTAAATATCATCGTATACAGTATGTTGAAACTCTTAATAGTACAATGACATGGTGCTGCCTTTCAAGAGCAGTTTAGTGATGACTTTCCATTTCTTGGAAGAAACATGTGTCCATGGTTGTCTGACAAAATAAGATCCTTTTAAATAACCAGAATTAGAACGTAATGTGAGATTGAGATACATGCAAAAGAGAAGCAAGGTATTTTGTTATGATTAGTAGAAAATATTTGAAGGGTTCTCCCAAACCTCCAAACATATTGAACGGGCAGAGAAAAATACAATGTTGTTGGGGTTTTTTTTGTTTTTGTTTTTCCCCACAAAATGCTGTAGTAAGTCAATTTCCCCAGATGGGTCAATTGAGCAGTTGCTGTTTGCATTGCGCTGGTTTGAGGAGCTGCACTGTGTTATTTTAATAATTCCTCAAGCACCTATTACAATAAATAATGAAGTGATGTTGCTCCCCAAAACTCTAATCAATACCCGCATGAAGCATTCAGAGCTGAGGAGCTTCCACTATCGTATCAATTAATATAAAAATGCCAATCAAGCACTGGCTATGTGAGACCGTTGTCGATATAATGATATCTTAGAACATTCCTGATGCTCAACCAAAGCCTAGGGAATAACAGAGGCATAAAATCAAATACAATGTTAACCTTAATAAACATTATTTGCAACATCATTTAACTTTTCCTATCGTCCAAAACATGGTATTGGTGAAAAAAAAAGGCTCATGTAAGTGAAAAAGCAAATTTTCAAATAAACACAATTTTTATTTAGTTAATGCTTCTTATGTCCTGATCCATGCTTCGGTTTTACAGACACACCTTCTCATTCAAAGAGGTTGAATTTGTATTATGGCAAGAAAAAAGCAGCTAAGTAAAGAAAAACGAGTGGCCATTATTACTTTAAGAAATGAAGGTCAGTCAGTCCGAAAAATTGGGAAAATTTTGAAAGTGTCCCCAAGTGCAGTCACAAAAACCATCAAGCGCTACAAAGAAACTGGCTCACATGCGGACCGGCCCAGGAAAGGAAGACCGAGAGTCACCTCTGCTGCGGAGGAGAAGTTCATCCGAGTCACCAGCCTCAGAAATCGCAGGTTAACAGCAGCTCAGATCAGAGAGCAGGTCAATGCCACACAGAGTTCTAGCAGCAGACACGTCTCTAGAACAACTGTTAAGAGGAGACTGTGTGAATCAGGCCTTCATGCTAGAATATCTGCTAGGAAACCACTGCTAAGGACAGGCAACAAGCAGAAGAGACGCGTTTGGGCTAAAGAACACAATAAAGAACACAATAAAGAAAACTCATAGAATGAAAAGGTGTGTCCAAACTTTTGGTCTGTATAAATTTGGGGGTACCTGAAGGCCATGGTGTATCTGGGAAAAATAAGAGCCATAAATCATTTAAATGATAGTATAGTATAGTATAGTGTGGTATAGTATGGTGTAGTATACTATACTATAGTATATCATGGTACAGGTAGACTACTGACCTAGCCCAGCCTCTTTACAAAGTGCCAACACCATTGCACACACATCCCCAGATGTGCTGATGCCTGTTCATCAACAGTGGGTGAAACGTATTATAATGTGTTTTTCATGTAGAGCATATTGCATGAATAAATTAATTATTATAAAATATATTTATTTTTCCTATCTATGGAAACGTATGGCCCATTAATCAGATAAAAAAGAAACGCATTTGCTAAATACAATTTCATGCCCTTTTCATGGTAGTTTCCGTAACATTTTTTTTTTATTCAAATCTTTCAATGATCTTAATTGTCATTCACATGAAACTCAGCCAATTTATTTTTCACATGAAAAAACATAAACCTGAAATTGTATTATTATAAAAGTGTATTATTCTAAAATGCAAATGTGTTAAGATATTGCAACATGAATGTGGTTACAGACAATACACTTTTTTTTGTTTGTTTGTTTTGTTTTACTTTTTAAGCTTTTACCAAAAAATGACATGCTTTAAGCATTTTTTTCAGGTCATGTGCTTTTAGTATCAATACTCAAAGAAATATGATTTTTTTTTTTTTTTTAAGTGTTAATGTTTGAAGCAAGACTGCTGAGAAATGGCCATTTTGAAGGCACAACGGCTGAAGTTACTGTAGCAACTTAAAATTTTTAGTGACGCAAGATTGGTGGCTTTAATCTTGCATGAACTTCAAATGTACCTTCTTTGGCACACTTCTTTGCATTATATGCATAACATTAAAAAAAATTAATAAATAAAATCACAACCAATATCGTTTTGGTCAATATACAGTATGTATACAATTTATTTTTAAACAATTAATTAAGCATTTTAACACATCAATATATGTCTGAGTTACAATTGAAATAAACCATAAATACAAATCATATGACCAATTTGGACAAAATATTAGATTTTTGTGGTGGCTTAATAGCTGGTGCAAAAATATTCACACCTTGATACCTTGAATATACCTTGATACTTAACATTTAGTAGCTTGTCATTTAACTTACAAATTAGTTAGCTTAATTGAATGTTAATGAAACAATATTTTGAATGAATCAGAGACAGGGTCGTGGGGCCATTAGGTTTTCTTTCACCCATTTTTTTTTGTTACTCAGTCTATATTTGTGTTTAATAATCCCCTATGCCCAAGACACTGGGGGAGCCGGAAGACTTACTGTAGGTCACGAGGTGTTGAACACCCTAGATGGGATGCCGATCCATCGCAGGACACACACACATACAGTACACACACTCACTCACACACTAAGGGAAATTTGGGAAACAAAGCACCAGGTGGAAAACCACCAAGTTGGGTGAAACATGCAAACTCCATGCACACAAAGGCGGGAATCGAATCCAGACCCTTGAGGCGCAAGGCAATGGTGCTAACCACTAAACCACCTTGTGATCAAGATTTAGCAAATCGCTTTTAATTTACTTACAGTCCTTTGCTTTACCTTTGATTAAATGAACATCTTACCGTCACTGTTGTGATGTCATTATTTTTCGGTCTTGACCATCCGTATTTCTCACTCGCCTCCATACTGTATCACCAGCTTTTCTCGCCCTGTCAGCATCCTTGTGTTCTCTCCGTGTCCCCCCTCTCCGTCTGTCTCTCCAGTACGCTCCATACTACGAATGCACCAAAGTGAAAGAAAGAAACATTATCAGTAAATGAGGGAGGTTGCTTGCCATGATGTTCAGGAATGACTTACTGACATTTGACGATCTGGATACCAATTATTTTATAAATTAAATAGACAATTTTTTTTTTGGTCCTAAATCAATTTGTTCGTACTCCACTGTACTTCAATATGGAGTTGGTTCCCCTTTTGTAGCTATAATAGCGTCCACTCTTCTTGGAAGGCTGTCCACAAGAAGTCTTTCTGTGGGAATCTGTGCCAGGCATGGGGCCAGGCATTGATGTTGGGTGAGAAAACCTGACTCGCAATCTCCATTCCAGTTCATCCCAAAGTTGGTTGAATGGGTTGAGGTCAGGGCTCTGTGCTCGGGACAGTCAAGTTCTTCCACACCGAACACATGTCTTTATATTCCTTGCTTTGTGCACTGGGGCACAGTCATGTTGGAATAGAAAAGGGCCTTCCACAAAGGGGGGCAGCACTGTACTGTCTACCTACAATTACACAGGCAAGATTTCACATGGACCACCTGAGTAATAAATTACTGGTAATGGTTGATTGATTAGCACTTTATAATTGAGCTTTCACCAAAAAGTGAAGCGTAGTTATTTGTACAACAACAAACTGGAATCCTAACCTGGCCACCCAGTCGGCACTCAACGTGGCACAGCCTTTACGCCTGGATGCTCTCCCTAACACAATACAACACAACCCTCTCATTTTATCTGGGCTTGGGACCCTCACTGCATGCAGTGGCTGGGTAGTACAGGGTGTGACAACCCACCGACAGCAGGGCTCAAACCTGGATCCACGGATTCCCCAAATCAACAACCTAGAGCCTCAGGAGTTAGTGAGCACTGGTCATTGAGCAGCTTCTGCTGGGGTACAGCAGCACCACTGAAGTGTTGTAAGTTCTAACGATTATTCCGAAGGTGTATTTCGTGGCTGCCTTTCATAGTTTACTTCTATATTTTATGTTAATATTTTAGGCATATTTTAAGCATCTTTAAATATAAAATGCATTGTAATTACGGCCATATAACGAGTACAAGTAATAACTTTAACGCAATGAATTGTGATAAATACAATGTGCATTAGAGACTTAATTAAATCAAATCATTTGCTAAATCATTACAAGGTCTTTGCTCATGTAAAACACTGGAACCGTAGACGGTGTACTAAGGAGAATATAATCGAGCGACGAAGACCGTAAGCCCAACAGACTTTTATAAGGAGCAAATATTCTGCAGTAAAGCCTCCTGACACTAATAGACAAACTGTAGCATCTGGATGAGCCAGGATTTCTTCTCACTTCTGTGGAGGAAAAAAAAATACATAGGGGGAAAATGCAATGTTGTGAAATTTATCTGCGCCATCTGTTGTATGTCTCCGATAGTGGAGGGGGGAGCAGGGGGGGGGGGACGTCCTGGTAGCAGAAACAAGACAAGAAACTAAGGAGAAATAAAGCCACTCATGTTAAAGCCACTCATGTAGCACAAGAGCACAAAAATGACAGCTCAGTATAAGGCGTCTAAATGATTGACGGTATTTCTGCTCAGATTACTTTACAGGAGTACAGGTGATAAATAGTGATAAAAAAAAGAAGATCACGGTCTGTTTTTCTGTTTCGTTTTGTTAAAAAAATTGACATTTGTTAATATTCAAAAAGTTATAGTTCAAGGAATTTTGGAACGCCCTATCCTTGAAAATTAACGGATACCTTGTCACCCATTTGCAGAAGGACACATCTGTCTGCGGGAGCTCGACACACAATCATTCACCAACACCACTTGCAGTTTACAGGAACTCGGCGTTGGAGTTATTGCTACATTTCAGGTCCACCCCGCGCCAGGTCATTTCCACATTCCATAAGCCATTAATAAAACCCATGCGGCACAGGTAAGTGTCACGGCGTAGGTCAATGATGATTAAAAGCATATATATGTGCTCATATGGAATCCTTGCCAGTTTGTGCTAACAGGGAGGTATTAGACATCATTAGACAACTGTGCATTCTGGTTTTCAGACAAGTCAGGTAGAATAAAAGTTATCATTATTTTATTAAAGGGTAAATTTTTACCGGAAAATGGGAATGACGCAGCAAAAATGCAGAAAGAGCATGTTATTGTTTCTTTTTTTTTGTCATAGAAACAACCAAAAAGAAGCAGAAAAACTACTTCTATTGTGCTATTTCTCTGCGTACTGTATGTGACCTTTTTTTTTTTTTTTTTGTTCCTGGGAGGCCAGGATTTCAGGCCTGAAGCAGGCAGTCCAATTTTGGTTTCAGTTTAATGAGAAAGCTTTCTATCTTGATGCACCAGTGAAGCCCTCGGATAAGTGCATTAGTGTATTAGGGAATTATATAGAGAAATAAAGGGACTTTTTATATTTTTATAACTGCATTTCGTTATTAAATGAATTAAAACGGTCCGGGTTTGACTTGAACGCCCCACGTATGTTTATATTACAGTTTATATTCCAATTATATTAAAACTCTACTTACAGAACCTAAGCATTTTGGTCTGACCCAATGCAGTAGCAAAAGTAGCTTCAATAATTAAAAATCATATCATTTTCACTCTATTGTATAAACCCATTTAAAATCTCATGGCTCATCCATTAAGCATAATGAACGAATCTACATTTCAAACTGGAACGACCATCATTGAATCACCAACTTTTATTTAATCTCATGAAACCCAGGCTCCATTGTTATGTACATTGCATTTTCTCCTTACAGTTTCTCTTTATCTGCACTTGATATCTACAGTATGAATGTAATCATCTTCAAACAGAAGAATTATACCTAATGGTCCTCATATGAAAATCACACTAAGATATATAGACAGTGTAGTTGCGAGGACATTTCACACCCTTATACAATATGAGGACATTCAGTTCTCAAATGGTTAAAAACTCCTTTGTGATTTCAGGTTGCAGTCTTTAAACATCTTAGGCTGTTCTTGTTGAAAAGTTGTTTTATTTTGTAATATAATGTAATTTCATATTATCGCAATAGGATGGGCAAAATATGATGTTTGGCAGGCTTCATTCTTCACACAGGAAACAAAACAACATTTGTTGTTTTGGTTTCAACCTTTATTATTATTATTATTATTATTATTATTATTATTATATTATTATTATAACAGGACATCATGCTACATTACAGAAGCTTTCATTATGGGTGAACAATGAAGTGCTATAAATATACTGTTTCCAAACCCTGTCACTGCTAAAATAATTTACGGCTCAATAAGGCAATATGTGTAGTGTTGTGAATTTCTGATAAAGGAGGTCTACCACAGGGTGCTGAGTTTTCTGAAAAACAAAAAGGGATATGAGTAATTTGGGTTTTTTTCGGAAGCGTATAATAGAAAATGTATTCAACGTTTACACTTGACCATGTCCGCGGTTTATATTGATGGATGGTATTTAGCATTCGGTTTTGCTCAGCAGGAGATTTAAGGCTCCCGTTCTTTCTATATGACCTTGTGAAACCAGTGGCCAGCGGGGGAAAATAATTTATTTATGTTTCAAATACACCAGTGTGACATATCGATAGGATCAACCCTATAACAATAAAAATACTGTACTTAATTATGGTGAGTTATTCAGCCTGTACTATTACAAAAGGTACAATGAATATACTATATGTGGGGTAGTGATGCATCAGACATTGCTGATCAGATGGTTGATCCCTGGTACTGGCACATTGCCACTGTTGGGCCCTTGTGTAAATCCCTTAACCTGACACATCACAAGGGGAGGAGTAACTCTCTGATGTAAAGGATGATCCTGAGAATGGTGTAGAGTGGATGGTAACTGAGGGACGACTGAGATTGGAATGCCTGGAATCCTCAATAAATAAATAAATAAATAAACAATAAACATACATTCATCACATAATTGAAACTGGGAAATATAGGAAAACAACCACGTTCACTCACTCACTCATCGACTATACCACTTTATCCTATATATAGGGTGACTGTGGTGCTGGACCCTATCCCAGGAGACCCAGGGCACTCTATGGGCAATTTGCTGTTGCCAATGAGCCTAACCTAGTTGTCTTTGAACTGTGAGAGGAAACTGCAGTCCCCAGAGGAAATCCATCATGCACGGGGAGGTGATGCAAACTCCATGCATACAGAGGCAGGAATCGAACCAGGACCCTGAAAGTGCAGGGCGACAGTGCTAACCACTGAGCCACCATGCTAGTCTTGGGAAACAACCAAAACACTTTAAATTCCCCCCAAAAATCTGTTTTCCCGAAATGGCAACAGGACTTCCTATGACCACAATTTCACTCAGCCAACAAAATATGTGATCCACAGAATAAACTGAGCTGAATTTCTCGGCAGTCCAGAAATGAAAATGGTGCTTGAATGGATACAATAAGTTTAATGACAGAGGAGAGCAAGTGGCAGATAAGCAACAGCTGTAATGAAACACTTCTCATTAGTGCTCCCAGAAAACTCAATCTGGATCAGAGATGTGCTTCTCTGACGCCGTACTGTCACTGGAGCTCTGATTGGACGGGGCCCTGGGTTTGAGGATTATATCAATTAAATCCAATGTCCACTGGACCATGTATCTGAATTAGCCTTTTATCATGAAGAGACCCAATTAGCCTGCTGTTTGGCCTTCTAGTACAGCACTGGGACTTGCTATGAACAGCTGGCCGTGTGCTTCAGTCTCCACCATCATCAAGATCATCTTTGTTGCGAAAATGGCACACCATGTCATGCACACTCATAACACGACCGGCACTAGGACCCGGAAGTAATACGGTCGGGTTTCAGGAAGCATAAAAGGAAACAAGATGACGCATCACATCGCTCAGTCATTGAGTTATGCCCGTGCTTTCGCCGTCGCCTCGCTCGTCCAAACGTGAGTACTCACTTTCTTGGGTTATCGCTTCTGATTGGGTGTGTGTACTTAGAACGCGGGTTTATTTGTGTAAACTCTTGCTCTCGCTTCGGGAGAGTTCTAAGAATAACTTGCGTGGTTATCCTGCCTACTCGCGCTACTTCCGCGTTTGGGTTTACCATCCACGCTACAGGGCTAACTGCTAAGTCTTCTGCTTCATCTCCGGTTAGTCCGTGACAGAATGACTGAGCCACCGGCAGTAAACCCAGCGGAGTTTGCTCACCTCTGCGATGTGGTTGGCCAGCATGCTAAGCTGATCGATCAGCTCCGTGGTGCGGTTGCATCGCTCCGCACGGAGCTCCAGGGCGTCGCGGCCTTGCGCCGCGAGGTGGCGGAGCTGCGACAGGAGAATGCGGTCCTCCGCGGGGCGGCCGCTCAGCCGGCTGTGGCCACGCCCATCGCAGCGGTTGCTGCGCCGCCAACTCCCTCTCCACCTTCTGATGTTTTCTTATCTTTACCGGATAAATGGAATGGCACGGATGGGAAGTGCAGTGTTTTTCTAACTGCTTTGGATCTTGTGTTTGAGTTTAATTCCACCAGATACTCCACAGACCGACTGCGCATTGCTCTTCTCGTCTCGTTGCTATCCGGGCAGGCAGCTGAGTGGGCCACGGCGGTTTTTCGTTCGGATTCAGATGTCGCCTACTCCTACACCGAGTTCACCCGCCAGCTCAAGCTCACTTTTGAACATCCAGCTGCTGAGGTAGAGACCGACTCCAAGTTATATCATCTAAAGCAGGGAGGGTCGTCCGTGAGCCGTTACACCGCGGAGTTTCGTACTCTCGCCGTACAGACCGACTTGGGAGACTCCGCACTCCGGACGGCCTACTACGAGGGACTGGCTGCGCGGATAAAAGACGAGCTCGCCGGACGAGAGCTTCCAGCTACCTTGGAGGGTTTAATTCAACTCGCCCTCCGGATCGACCAACGGCTGCTCGTTCGCCCAAGCCAGCTCCTCGTACCCTGCCACCCACCATGACTGCACTACCACACACCACGCCCTTCCTCTCCCGCTCCCCAGTTCCAGAAGTTCACGCCCCATTCACTGCAGCACCCCCCAGGACCGTCGGTACTCCACCTCCCGCCGTGGTTGACACAGGAGTCGGGGAACCCATGCAATTAGGGCGCGCCTCCTTGACCGCTGCAGAACGGGAACGCCGATTCAGAGGGGGGCTCTGCGCGTACTGTGGTTCTTCAGCACATCATCGGGCCATCTGTCCTCTGCGGCCGGGAAACGCGCAGCCCCGGTGAGAAATGGGAGGAACTCACCGGGTCCCATGTCCCTCTCCACCACCCCGACCAATGATTCCCGTCTCACGGTTAAAGTATATCTCCAGTTTGGCCACAAACGGGTCGGAAGTACCGCGTTCGTCGACTCCGGGGCAGCAGGTAACTTCATTGACTCTTCCTATGCCAAAAAATTGGGGATAAAGATTGAGGCGTTATCCCAGCCTGTAACCATTACATCAGTCGATGGTCGGCCTCTCTCCTCCAGCCCCATATCCTTTCAAACCCAACCTATCACCCTCATCATTAACCAACATCAAGAACAGATCCAGTTTCACACCACCACTATCTCCTCACCACCTATCATCCTCGGACACCCTTGGCTGCTGCAGCACGACCCGCTCATATCCTGGACCCAAAGCCGGATCCTCCAATGGGGGCCGACCTGCACTGAGCTTTGCCTACGGGCCGAGGCTGGGACGTGCTCTAGGGAGTCCGAGGCCCCCGATGTCGACACAGATAAAATCCCGCTAGACTACCGGGACCTGGCTGAAGTCTTTTGTAAGAGACGTGCGACTCATCTACCACCTCATCGCTCATACGACCTGGCGATCGATCTTCAGCCAGGTGCGACACCACCCCGCGGCCATCTCTATTCATTGTCCAACACCGAGACGCAGGCGATGGAGGAGTATGTTTCCAGTGGACTTCGCCATGGTACCATCCGGCCCTCCTCCTCACCTGCCGCTGCGGGGTTCTTTTTCGTGAAGAAACGCGATGGTAGTCTACGTCCCTGTGTCGATTACCGGGGGCTCAACAATATTACCATAAAGAACCGACATCCATTGCCTCTTACCAACTCTGCCCTGGACGCCCTCTCTGGTGCCACCATCTTCACTAAGTTGGACCTCCGGAGCGCCTACAACTTGGTGCGCATCAGAGAGGGCGATGAGTGGAAGACGGCCTTCATCACCCCCACAGGACATTACGAAAGCCTGGTCATCACGTTTGGTCTCTGCAACGCACCTGCCGCTTTCCAACAGTTCATAAATGACGTTCTCAGAGACATGTTAGGCCTTTGGGTGTTCGTCTACCTGGACGACATCCTCATCTACTCCCGAACACTCAACGAGCACATCCAGCATGTCAGAGCGGTTCTAAAGAGATTGCTCGCCCACCAGCTGTACTGTAAGTTGGAGAAGTGCGCTTTCCACGAGCGCTCCACCACGTTCCTGGGTTTTGTCATCTCGCCCCAGGGTGTGGCCATGGACCCGCAGAAATTGGAAGTTGTGAGTCATTGGCCCCTACCCAAGACTCTTAAACAACTCCAGAGATTTCTCGGGTTTGCCAATTTTTATCGCCGCTTTATCCGGGACTACAGTACCGTTGCAGCGCCACTAACCGCTCTGACCCGCCCATCATCTCACCCTTTCAATCTCACCCCAACTGCTGTCTCCGCCTTCCATGAGCTCTGTCGCCGCTTCACCACTGCTCCCATCCTCCTTCACCCGGATGCTGATAAACCATTCGTTGTGGAGGTGGACGCTTCGGATGTGGGCGCCGGGGCTGTTCTCTCCCAGCGAGGTCCAGACCAAAACTGCATCCTTGCAGTTTTTTCTCCAAGAAATTTGACGCCACTCAGCAGCGATACGGAGTAGGGGACCGCGAGCTGCTGGCCATAAAGTGGGCCTTGGAGGAATGGCGACACTGGCTCCAGGGCGCCAGAGAGCCGTTCATCGTCTGGACCGACCACCAAAACCTCATTACAATCCGCACGTTAAAACAGTTGAACCCCAGACAGGCGCGATGGGCACTATTCTTTGAAAATTACAATTTCCACCTGTCATACCGCCCGGGGTCCAAGAACACCAATGCCGACGCCCTCTCCCGACAACACGAGGAAGACGTCCCCCGGGCGGACCCCGCGCCTGTACTACCAGCCACCAAGATCCTCGCACCGCTCAGGTGGGACTTGGAGACGAGGGTTCGCCAGGCACAAGCTACGGAGACCGCACCAGCAGGTGTGCCGCCTGGCCGACTCTACGTCCCAAACGCCATCAGGGCCGAAGTGCTTCAGTGGGGACACTCCTCTCCCCTTTCAGGACACCCCGGGAGACGGCGGACCCTACTGTTTGTACAACGTGCTTTCTGGTGGCCCAGTATGAAGAAGGACGTAGATGAGTTCGTCCAGGCGTGCCCAGTGTGTGCCAGGTCCAAGGACAGCAACAGACCATCACCCGGGGAACTTCAACCACTTCCGGTTCCCCGCCGACCCTGGACACACATTGCCGTTGACTTCATCACGGGCCTGCCGGTTTCGGAAGGAAAGGACACCCTCCTCACCATCGTCGACCGGTTCTCCAAGGCTGTTCACCTGGTGGCCCTCTCCGGACTCCCGTCAGCTAAAAGGACCGCCGAGCTGATATTAGAGCACGTAGTCCGCCTGCATGGGTTCCCAAAGGACATCGTCTCGGACAGGGGGCCCCAGTTCACGTCCCGGTTCTGGAAGGCCTTCTGCCGTCTGATCAATTCCACCTGCAGTCTGTCCTCCGGTTACCACCCACAGACTAACGGTCAGACGGAGCGAACCAACCAACAACTGGAGCGCTACCTGAGATGCTTTATTGCTGATCGCCAGTGCTCCTGGGCCCGCTACCTCATTTGGGCTGAGCTGTCACACAACCTCCACCTATCTTCTGCCACCAACCTAAGCCCATTTGAGGTATGCTACGGCTTCCAACCTCCGATGTTCGATCATCAGGAGCCGGAGGTGGAAGTGCCGTCGGCCCAACAGTTGGTTCGTCGGTGTCGACGGCTTTGGAGACAAGCCAACCAAGCCATTCAAAAGGCCAATCGCCGCTACACCCTGCAACATCGCCGTCGACACCCACCGGGACGAATGTACCAAGTAGGTGATAAGGTATGGCTCTCAACAAAAAACCTTCACCTGCAGACTGAGTCAAGGAAACTATCACCCAGATTCATCGGACCATACCGCATCAATCTCCGGATTAACCCTGTCACCTACCGGCTCCAGCTGCCTGCGGCGCTCCGGATCCATCCGGTATTCCACACCTCCCAGCTCAAACCCTTCACCACCTCACCTATGGTTCCACCCACCCACCCTGCTCCTCCTCCCCGTATGATTGAGGGTGGTCCCGCCTACACCGTTCGCCGGATCCTTGACTCACGTCCTCGGGGCAGAGGGCTCCAGTACCTGGTGGATTGGGAAGGTTACGGTCCCGAGGAGAGATCTTGGATTCCGGCTCGGTTCGTCTTAGACCCCGAACTCATCCGGGACTACCGTCGTCGGGTATCCTCCACCCCAGGACCGTCGAGAGTCGGTCCTGGACGGGGGGGTACTGTCATGCACACTCATAACACGACCGGCACTAGGACCCGGAAGTAATACGGTCGGGTTTCAGGAAGCATAAAAGGAAACAAGATGACGCATCACATCGCTCAGTCATTGAGTTATGCCCGTGCTTTCGCCGTCGCCTCGCTCGTCCAAACGTGAGTACTCACTTTCTTGGGTTATCGCTTCTGATTGGGTGTGTGTACTTAGAACGCGGGTTTATTTGTGTAAACTCTTGCTCTCGCTTCGGGAGAGTTCTAAGAATAACTTGCGTGGTTATCCTGCCTACTCGCGCTACTTCCGCGTTTGGGTTTACCATCCACGCTACAGGGCTAACTGCTAAGTCTTCTGCTTCATCTCCGGTTAGTCCGTGACACACCATGGGTATTTGTTAACAACACTGGACGCCATTTTTTGGGATAGCAGCTACTGTAGTGTAGGTGTTTACAGCATAAAGGTCCTCAGTTCAATCAAGTTTTTCCTGCAAGTTCTCTGGTTTCCTCCTAATGGCGTGTTCATGATGTCATGCAATAGACTTTTTGCATCCAGAGATCAGTACCAGCATCATGCCCAGTATAGTAGGAGTAAGATACAGTAGGCTCTGGATAAAGCATGACCTCGGTTATACTTAAATGGTAACATTTACACAATTTATTTATTTATTGCTTTATTTTATTAACATATTATTGTATATCATTGGGCGGTGGTGTAGTGGTCAGCACTGTCGCCTTGCACCGCCAGGGTCCGGGTTCGATCCCCGGCCAGGCTCGATTCCCGTCTCTGTGTGCATGGAGTTTGCATGTTCTCCCCATGCTTGGTGGGTTTCCTCCGGGTACTCCGGTTTCCTCCCACAGTCCAAAGACATGTAGGTCAGGCTAATTGGCGTTCCCAAATTGCCCGTAGTGTGTGAATGAGTGAGTGTATGTGTGTGTGTGCCCTGCGATGGATTGGCACCCTGTCCAGGGTGTACCCTGCCATGTGCCCCAAGTCTCCTGGGATAGGCTCCAGGCCCCTGTGTCCCTGAATACAGGATTAAGTGGTATAGATGATGAGTGAGTGAGTGAGTGTATATCATTGACTTGGAACTAAGCCACTGCATCCTGAATATTGTGAATTTTTTTGTTACAAAAAAACAACAAAAAAAAACAATTCTTTGTGATTCAGGGTATAAACAGATCGCATGCCCAATGTTTCCAGTATATGCTTCAAAACCGCCATAATCCTGACCAGTATAAACCAATTACTTAAATTAAAGAAATGATTTTATTTTTTAAACAAGCTTCTTATTATTAATCGATCAGAGCTCAAAGTAAATCCCCAGGCAAACCACTCTATGTATATTTCTTACAGACTTTGCCACCATGCAACATTTATCTAAAAGCTGCGTCTATGCATTATTTATATCTCAATTCAGCGGTGGAGAATTTCAATAAATTTACCCTCACTCCTCTTGTCAAACAAAAGCTCTTGCCAATCTCAGAAAAGGAACAATCGCTTGTAAACAAATTAGCGAGTGCACGTATTTCAGCCCACAGCTGAAATAACAGCGATGGATAGGGTTAGGACCGTTGATTGATAATTATGAATCTGCGGCACTGATAAATCCATAGTTCACCAGGCAGAGAGGCTTTTTGATCTTGTTTTCCCAGCCTGGGAGTCAGGAGCGAGGATGGAGAGACTGTGTCCTCATTAAGGCCTCTCTGAAGATGAGTGAGGCTGATAAAGCTGTAAGACACTTCATCCTTCAGCATTAACTGGCAGCTCGGTGGATGGTGGCAGACACCGTACTTTCATCAGGAGATGGACTGCCATTTTCACTCTGCAGGCTTCCGTTCCTGAGACACCGTGCACTTCCTTATTTCTGACCCTCTGGCAGCAGGCCTGATTGAATGGGTTTCTTGGTAATAATGGCAAAGAGGTGGACATGAATCCATCTAAGCCTTGGGTATCGGCCTTATTTCAGGCTATCTGGAAATAAAAGTCTATCAAACTGATTCATAATCCCATAATCCCTCAGGAATGATGGACCAGTTGACTACTCACAGATATGATTCTGTATATATTGTATAGATGAAAATAGATGTATAGAATTCCTCCAAATGAGCAGTAACGTGCAATTTCTTTTTTTCTTTTTTCTTTTTTTTTTTTTTGCTTCCAAAGAGCCAGACTTTCTTGTATTTTTCATGTACTGTAATGACTCAAGGTCTTTTTTGACTCTCGTTTTCGGCAGGATTTTGGTTCTCATTTTCAGTCCAGTCCCATGAACCAGTAAGAAACAGGTGCAGATGATGACAGTTGATCAGGCATGTGCTTAGTATACTGATGATGCTGAATGCTGAGTGGATGAAACAGACGAGAGGGGAAATGAGGTTGATGCTGAGGCCGTTGCATAAACGTAAAAGTTTTGAATTGCATCCTTAAACACTTTGCAGCCTGTCAGAGTAAACCATTTGTTCCCATATCTTTCATTGAATCTATGCAATTACATCTAATTTCATATTCATTCGTTTATTCATCATCTATACCACTTATCATGTGTCTAGTGTCAGGGGTCTGGAGAAACTTAGGTCACAATACAGGATATACCCTGCACAGGTTGCCAATCCATTACAGTGCACACACACACACACACACACACACACACACACACACACACACACACACACACACACACACACACACACACACTATGGCAATTTGGGAACTCCAATTAACCTAATCTGTATGTGGGAGGAAACCCAACAAGCATGCAAACTCATATGCACACAACCCTGATGTGGAAATCGAATCCTCGACCTCGGAGGTGCGAGGCTACAGTACTGTGCTAACCACTACGCCACCGTGCCGACTTTAATTTCATTTCATTTAATATATAGGAACGAGGGATGGCACAGTACTCTGTGCCTCATGTGCAAATTAAACTTCCAATTAAACATCATCACTGAATCCTCATTGGTCCCAAGTTGTGGAATAATTTCTAGAACAGCAGCTCTGGCTGTTCTTCTGGCTGGAAGACAAGTGATTAAAAACGACTTCATTACAAATGAAAAACAATGACATTATTTTTATGATTAAAAACTGAGTTATTCTTCATATAGTTCCAGTATCATCAAATAAACCCATGGCCTGCATATTCATCGAAAGTGATTCAGCACCATGTGCCAGTTAGAACAATAAGACCGCATGCCTTATTTGTGTACAAAACATTATTAAGCTTCATTATCGACGTGTTGTGCATTGGAGCATGTTTATCATAGACAACACGAACCCATCAGGAGGGCAATAGACTGATGAGGAGCAAATTACAAGATGCTCTTTGAATCTCAATTATTACTGAGCTACAAATCTGAAAGACTCAAAGCCCAGATTAACAGCCGATCACTACAGATGTTGATCGATAAGTTGCAGGAAGGTGTTATTGACTCCTGAAAGCCACTACAAATAAAGGAGGGGGAACAACAACAAAAAAAAAAAAAATCAACATCTCCATCTTGCTGTTATAAAACAAAGAATATAAGTCTTCCTTCTGTCTATCTTTTTCGTGTCCCTAGCTCTTTCTCTGTCTCTAGTACACTAGAACAAGGCCACACTCTATTACAGTTGAGAAATGTGTCATATATCGGTGGAGAGATTTGGGAGTATTCATTCACTCCATCCATCTGTCTTTCGTCCTCTTTTACGCAGGATGATAGTGTAACATTCAGCTGGGCATACTTGTCTGTCAAAGTTCCCTATCTGAAGTAAAGGATAGGAGGTATAAATGGACAGGTTTAGCTAGAGGATACCGCGAGTCAGTGCCATGAGGCGGTGCTACAGTAAATCATGACAATTGACGCAAGAACAAAAGAGATAGATGAGAGTAGTCTCTTGCGGAACGACCTTGCTGGAAATAACGCTGGATATTCCAAAAGGAAGTAGACAATATGAAGTAATGCATAAATAAAATAAACATATTAGTTAATAAATAAATAAATAAATAAATAAATAAATAAATAATACGATAAATAGACATTTTTAACAAAACTATGCACTGTACAGGAGGTGTTCAAGTCAAGTCAAAGCATGATGAAATTTCTCATGAATAAAGGCAAAAACTGATTAACATTTAGAGTTGAAGCACATTACGGTGATTTGAAGCGTTTTTTTAAAGATCTGTGAACGTCCATCCTGGCCGAGGTGGTTCGGAGCCCACTGCAGTCATTCATTCAAAGCCATTTCCACATGTTTGGGCCATTGAAGGAGTTCCTGGGAGGCCAGCGTTTTAGACGTGAGGCAGCCAGTACGCTCAAAAATCTCTCCCTTGATGGTATCCAAACACCAGTGAAAACGCTGGATAAGTGCATTGGTGCATTGGTGTAGCGGTGGATTATTATAGAGAACTAAAGGAATTTTCTACTCTCATAACTGTGTTCTGTTATTCTGCATAATCAGAAGTCCTTGGCTTGAGGACCCTTGTATAGTGTTTACTTCGGACGTTTACCAAAAAAAAAAAAAAAAAGGAGGTCAGTTAATCTTATCTTTTTGTCTTGTCCACATTGTTTACATTAACATACTGTACATTTCTATAAAATAAAGTTTTTTTTTTTTTTTCTGTCCAAAAACTCTTAGGATGCTGATTCTATCGCCTGCAGTCCTCGACTGTGATGTTCTATGACTAGGGTTGCTCTGGAAGGTTGTCAAAAGTTTATCCAGTACTGTATAAGATTAAAAAGCTAAACATTAAGTCCGGTATTGTGTACATTCCCCTTCTGAATCCACAGGATCGCTTGTTGTGTCTGGCACCAGAGGCTGGATCGACAACCTAGAACTCTTCGCATGCTATGCCCCAAACATGGAAACATGGGAGGCTGTGATGCAACGGCTATTCTGGTGCCTTTACATATATTGTAGCCAGCATTGACAGTTTTTAACAATTCGTGCTGCATTGGATTTTCTGTGAGATCGGACCAGACAGTCAGTCAGTGTTCTTTTGAATTCATTCGTTGTTGATTATTTTCCTACAGAAACACTTCTTTGTCATGTGTTATTCCCTACCTCACTCGCATTATTTGCCCTTGAAAGCCAATAGAATTACTTTACATTAATAGGTTAAATAAGAAGAAATAGAGCCCTGGATAACACTGACCTTTCAATTCCACACACACATACATTAAGAAATAAATTCACTTTAGGTAAACGTAAGAGCTTATAGAGCTATATATTCAGTTTGCAGGTTGAGTTTTGGGTCTGTAAGATTATTACATTTTTCAATAAGATTTAAAGAAAAAAAAATTTCCCCCATAAGCCAATTATCACGAGGTTTCCATAAGCAGACCACACACCTGTGCGTACCCGAATCCCTCTGGACTATTACTCATCTTGGAAAGTGTAGCTTATGACTTTTACTGGACGACATAAAAGCTCCAGATGCAATAGTCTTATATTTAATGTTCTTGCGTCCCGAATCTGCAGACACCAGGCCATGATTAATGAGGTTAACAGCATTATCATGAACAGCATTATATTAGGCGTCCTCAGCTGTCTTTTCGACTCGCTGCTGCAAATCTGGCAACTTCTAGCATTTGAAGCACCACCCAAAGGAAAATAAATTATTATTCTTTTTTTTATATAATGGTGCTTACGAAGCTGTCTACAATTTTATAGGGGAAAAAAAAACAAAAAAAAAACAATCAATGCTGCTTTTAAAGGCAACATTAAGCACGCTCAATAATCTGGATCCAAGCGACGTTCATCCCGATTATTTAACTGTAGTGCGGTGATTAGAATTCACTGCATGGACTCTTTTCCCAGAGAATGAAACAAATAAATCACAGCTCTCCATAAGCTGGAAAGATCAGCTTTCCTAAGTCTTTCCTGTTCCATGTTACACACGTACAAATTTGTAAAAACATTTTCTTCTCTACTGTGAACAGAAACCCAGACATGCATATATACAGTACAGCATGTATGGTTACGTTATATAGACCGTGACAGTCTAAGCTGTTGACAGCATCAAGATGGGAGCATGGAGCACAGGGGCCAATTTTGGATAGCAGTTCTAAGAACGACAAAATGTAACATCAAACTGTGACAGTTGTTGATTTCCTGGAACAGCCTGAAGTATTCGATCCCCCAAGGCAGGGGCACCGGCAGCCCTAATCCTGTATGCACGGTGCATACTTTATCCAGTGAATGCATGTCTCAACCTTTTTTCACATTTGGTTTATGTTGTATGTTAGGAGGCAAATACGGAAGCTAACGATGAGCAAAAGAACAGACACACAGTACAGTATGTCTGAGTCCGGCCTTGCATGCAGTAAGGTACAGTAATCAGAGTTTATGGTGGTGTTGTGTTGGTAACATCACCATCGTCCTCTTATCATCTACGGACATAAACCTGTTCCTTTTTGATACAATAGCTATGTACCTCATAATACTGTATGTTCTTTCTGATTTAACCATCTATATAAACATTTGCCAGAAATGCAGACAAGGTCCTGTACAAAAATGTGATGTGAACGCACTGTCCCCTAATAGAGATAAATAAGTTGGTAAAGTTAAAGTGCAACGCTGAAAATCTGAAAATGAAACACCATTGTGAGCTTGTTAACAGCCTGACAAACTCATGCAAATGAAACGAGATAAATATTGTAACTGGCACTATAAAAATAAATCATGTTGAGCAGAAGAAAAAAAAAGTGAAATCAACTAGGTGTTGATGCATAACAGTTTAAAAGTGTGGTGCTGTTATATGGTAGGCTGAAACAAATACTGTAAGTTTGGCATGTAATAATAAACAGCGATCAGCCAAAACTTTAATGGCACCTGTCCAATATTGTGTCTGTCCCTGTTGTGCTGGAATAATACTTCTGACCCATTGGGACATCTGGACACTTCTGAAGGTATGCTGTGGTATCTGGCACCGAAACGTTAGCAGCAGATCGTTTAAGTCCTGTAAGTTACAAGGTGGGGCCTCCATACTGTACTGTAGATCAGATTGAGACTTGAGGTTAGAGCAAGCAGATAATGCGGTTGAATAATATCTCAAACATTAACATTTAACAATAGTTGAATTAAAATCTCTCGAATTGGACAAGCACTGCATGAAAATAGTTCCCCATTCAAGGTACAGTAGCTTGTGCACCCAACTTTGGTTTCATCCAAACATCCAACTAGAAGCTTTTTATAGGAAACGTCTCATTTAGAACACCTGGTGATGTTTTCGCAGTCGTCTTATTATCCAATGCCATTATCTTACACAGCCAGGTAAAAACAAGTCATATTTAAATTAAGAATGTACAATCTATTTTTTTGCTATTCTGACAATTTCTGTGTCAAAACATTGGTTTTTACAGTTTTACAGTGGACGTTTGCTCAAGAAGCTAAAGAAACGGTTATAGTTGTTGTTATTGTTTTTTTTTTTTTTTTTTTTCAGTTTTGAGCAAAACTGTAATGAATTCAAGAAAAACATACCTTCACTCAACAACCACTTTTTCAGGAATACATGTACGTTTGGATCCTTATGCAATCCCAGGGCACCAACACACTGCACAGAATCATGAAAATACAGGTTTTTAGAATGGAGGGGAAATGTTACTCTGGCAAGATTGTAAGTGCCATCTGGGCTGGTTTGAGTATTTCTGAAACTGTTGATTGCCTTGAATGTTCCCACACAGCAGGATCAGGATGGCGGTGATTGTGTGTGTGTGTGTGTGTGTGTGTGTGGTGGCCGGGGGGGGTGGGGGTGGAGGGGGGGAGGGGGGATTGTGCTTTGAGTGGCAGGTCTGCAAGTGGAAATGCCTTGTCAATAGAAGAGGTCGAAAGAGAACTGTTTTGCACTGACAGGAAGGCTGTGGTAACTCATATATCCACTCTTTACATCTGTTGTGAGCAGGAAAAAAAAAAAAAAAACCTCAGAACTTACCCAGTGCTGAACCTTGAAATCTCTCCGCACTGCTTCGCTAAAGATATATACGTCTAGCCTGTTTTTTGCTGGAACACACTTCTGGGACGTGTCTATGAAACAATGAAACAACCATACAAACAGGAGAATATATATATATATATAGTACTGGAAAGAGCGGAGAGCAGCCGCCTGCCAAAACCACCATTCCAAACCAGTCCTGAAGCATTTCAGCAAGAAAACAACCCTGATAACATTCTGAATTGCCTCTGAATCTCCTATGTTTTTCTGTCGACAGCTAACATAAGCATCAAAGCGAAAAAACATCTAACACAAGGCTAAATCCCAAATCCCTCTCTAAACCCTGACCAAAGGCACTACTGAGTGTGCAGAATAAAGAAATGTATCTTTCCATTTCATCCTACTTGGGATTCACCCTGGAAGTTAACATACAGTAGCTGATATTCTAAATCAGAACAAGTAGAAATATGGCGTAACTCCTGTAGGAAACTAACCCTCTAAAATGTGATTTTAAATCTCATGCTCAGTTCCATCTGGAGGAGCAGTCTTGCTCTCAGCTCCAGCATGATGTGCTCACCCTTCTATGCAGGATCATGGCATCACTCTTGTCTGTCTAAAACGTCACCTCCATCACCATCCTTCAGGATCTTCATCTTGTGAACTTTGAATTGGTAGATGTTAAGGTTTATTGCATTAACCAGAATGAAAAGTATTCAGGAGGGAGAAAAGGAAGAGCAAGATGCATAAAAGTAAAGATCCCCTGTATAGAGCGCAAGTTAGTGTTTGTGGTCCGATATTGGCCATCCTGTGGGTTATGCTGGAGAAATTATAAATAGAACACGGTGCGTTGACTTTACTGGGAGATAAAAATGAAATTATGCGTGCATTTGATTATTGCATATCATATACAGTAGCAGCAAACATACGGAATAGATTCAGCTTTCTCGGAATATTAAAGCTAAGTATGGAACGTTACACATTTCAAACTTAAATATATCAGCATCACTCTCAGACACTGCAGTTGGTAGACTTTTTAAACATTGTAAAAAAAAAAAATAATAAATAAAAAAACATTAGCTACAAAGTTTTGTTTGATTTTGAAATTCGTTGTTCATCGGCCATGGCCTTCTTCATCTAGCTTACAGTAGCTGCATTTTACACCGCTTCTGACGTAAGGGTTTCCTGTACTTCTTTCGTCATTGGGATCCATTGCGCAATGAAAACAATACAAATGCACCTGTGACCAAGTTTGTTCGGCCTGAGCTTCTGTGTTTCATAGTCCGTAGACAACATTAGGATTGTATGTTAATTGAGTTCAGATTCGGAGGACTTGAGTAATTGTATTGGGTTTTAGTGCATTCTGAATCAGTACATCGTGTAACCCCATTTAAAAAAGGATTTGTGTCTAGAGTTTTGCACAAACGTTCAACAGAAAAACTAAAGCATGTGTCAAAACATCTGCGTTAGGAAATAAGTCTTTCCTCTTTTAACTGATAAAAATGGTTTCGTATTTAGCATGTACACTGATTAGCCATAACGCTACCACCATCACCAGGTGAATAGAATAATAAAGATGACCAAATACATACAGTACTGGTGACAGGATCACAGGCACCTAAGGTTTATCTACATCCACAAGGAACAAATGCCAGTCTGTCCAGTGTGATCTCACAGAAAAGCCAATGCAAATTTAATGTATAAAACAAAGTCAATACTGGCCATTATAGAAATGCATCAGAACACCCAGTACATTACAGCCTACCATTTACAGAATACAAGGTTGTTGACGCAGCCTCCAAACTCAAACCCAGATCCCAATCTGATTGAGCATCTATTTGGACAATCAAGTCTGATCCAAGTCTGATCCACAGAAACCCAATCCCACAACCCTCAGCACCTAAAGGATCTTCTGCCAACATCCTGTAGTGAAGGGTCGGTCGTGAACGATTCGTTCTTTTTGAACGAGTCTTTAACGTGACTCAGAGGAATGAGTAATCTAGGAGAGTTATTGGTTAATTTTCTACTGTGCACGCATATACGCAAAGCATCGCAAAACCTCCATAGGTTATGTGCAGGAAACAGAAATGAAAAGGAAGTCTTGGTCCAAATCGTTCGTTCTTTTGTCACGTGACTCCGATAGACGCCCTACATTGCAGTACACAGGAAACAGAATTAAACTGTTCTCAATGAGTCCTCGAGTTCGAGTCATTCATTCTTCTGTCACGTGACTGCCATAGACGCTATGCAGTGCAATAGCTTCCAAAGAACTAACAACTCGGACCAGAAGATATGATGGTTAGCGGCTCATTCCGTTTATCATAATATGTCCTTAGCTGCATTGTAATATTTTCATTACTGGAACTAGAGCCAAAATTTGCGTATATGGACGTGTTGGGGGTCTTGTTTATTTTAAAATGTAGCATTTTATTTTATTTCTGATCAAAAGAACGAAATGACCACCTGGTTGAGGTTATTGCCGTCATAAAGGGGGTCAACCAGTTAATCATTCCAAGGGTTTATTTTAAACGAATACACAAATTCACAAAGAATTACTTAAAAACAGTATTAATACCAAACCGATGTCCTGAATCTTCTCAAAAAAGATTCGTTCATTTTGATGTGTCACCAGAAGTCATCCTGGTGCCAGACCCCACAGCACACCCCTTGTGGTTCCAGACCTACCCCAGAGGCACAAGGAGAACCTATATGATTTCAAAATGCTGTTTTAACGTTATTTCTAATCAGTGTATGTACACTCACAGACCCGTCCATCATCTATACTGCTTTATTCTGTATACAGGGTTCAGGCCTGGAGTTTATTCCTGTAGACTTAAGGCACGAGGCAGCGTACATCTTTGATGGGCTACCAATCCATCGCAGGGCACAGACACATACATACACACACACACATTCTCATTACCAAACTATCGTCAATTTGGGAATGCCAATTAACCCAATCTGCATGTCTTTGGGCTGTGGGAGGAAACCGGATCACCCAGAGGAAACCCACTAATCACAGGGAGAACATGCAAACTCCATGCACACAAACCTGAGGTAAGAATTGAACCTGGATCATGGAGGTGCAAGAAGACATTGCTAATTATTAAACGACCGCGACGCCTTGGTATACGTTAAATAAATTCATGCAACCTCCATTTAATCAGAAATACCTGTCTTTTTTATATTTGCAACTTGTGGCAGCAACACAATGCACAATGAAAATACAGGTCATCGGAATGTGGGGAAATGATACTCTGGGTGGATTGTAGGTGCCATATGGGCTGGTTTGAGTATTTCTGAAGTTGCTGATTGCCTTGAACATCAGTGTTGAAATGATGGGGGGGGAACTGTGAATGGCAGTTCCGAGACAAGAAATGTCTTCTTGATGAAAGAACCTGAAAGACAACCATTTCATGGTGACACTAAGGCTGTAGTCAGTCGTATAACTACATGTGTGGTGATCAGGATAAAAACCTCAGAGCATAGTGAAGTGCTGAACCTTGAAGCGGATTGGCTACACTGGGAATCCGGTAATACAGAGGCAACAAGTTGATCAAAACTGCACAGGTGAAGATTGCAATAACGTCACCCAGTCTTTAATGGCCAATTTCAGTAAGCCTGTGTTTGACTGTAGCCTTACAATTCCTGTCCTTATTGCAGGTTTCCTGTCAGCTCTCACCAGTCTGGCCAATCGCCACTGACCTCTCTCATCAGCGAAACATTTCTGCTAACAGAAATAACTGCTACTAAATTGATTGGTTTTGCCACTACAGTGGAGTCAAAGATGTCAATGTCTGGTTTTGCCCTTTAATGAAAATGTCACGTTTTTAAAACGATTTTTTTAAAAGGTGTTGTTGGTTTTTTTTCTTGTTTTATATATTATTATTATTTTTTTTTAGCACAGATCAAAGGGTGACAATTAGAGGAACGGTCCAAGAAATGTCACTTGCAGTTTCGATACAGTATGAGATAAATGTTGCAAAGATTTACTTAATCATTCATTCATTCATTCGTTTTTTTTTCTCTATACCACTTATCCTATTCAGGGTCAGAGGAAGGTACTTGGGGCACATCCTGTATTGAGCGCCAATCTATAGCGGGGCACAGGACGGGAAATTTGGAAACGCCCAATTAGACTAATCTGCATGTGTCTGGACTATAATAGGAATCTAGAGTACCTTGACGAAATCCACCAAGCACAAGATGCAAGGTTCACGCTGGCAGACCCCGAGGCACGAATCGAACCGCGACCCTGGAGGTGCTAGACCATAGTTGTCGCAAATATTTGCTGTCAAGTTTGACTTTTTTTTTTTTTTCTTCTGGTCAGTCATCAAAAACGGAAGAGACTTCTTTTTTTTTTTTTTTTTCCAGAAGAGTGAAAATAAAATCTGATCCAACATGTACAAGACTATTAACTTGTGTCAGAGAGATTTTGGCACCTTGCTCTAGTTTCTATTCACATGGGCTCTTTTCTGACACATGAAGACAGACCTCTGAGTGAGAAGGATAAAAAGAGAAATAGAGAGATAATGAGAGAGCCAACAGAGAGTAAGGGAGGGAGTCAAAGAGCTGACACTGAAAGGACGTGATCATCTGAATATAGTATAATGAAAGGAGAAAGATGCATTCGGACAAGGACAAAAGAAAAAAAAAAAAAACCCTAGAAAGCCGTATAGTACACAAGCGGAAGAACAGAATTTAGGTCAGTAGGGACTAGCTTTTAATAACGTTATTTTAAACTTCTAACATCGCGACAAAGAGGGTTTCCAGGAAAGAATATCACAGAAAAATAGAACATTTTTTTTGTGCTCAGGAAGTGGTGTCTCGGATCGTCTTGTTATAGAGAGCCGTTTATAGTTGAAGTTAAAGTTGAAAAGCAGTGAAATCATAAGAAGGAAATATGCTTTCTTATGCGAAATTGCTCATATTTGCTGGAGTAAAGTGCCTCATGCCCTACTAACAGAGCATGAAAATATGAAACTGTCTGAAGTGAAACAGACCATGTGTATGTAGGATTCCTGAATTTTTTAACACATTGAGGAAAAGTACAATTTGCCGGCTATTTCTGGGCCTCTGGACAAAATGGGCCGTCTTTTAATTCCTATTTGGGATAAAAGAAGGTAGAAGTTAAAGCTTTAAAACTTCTGCCACTTTAATACTCCTTTTTTTATTTTCCTATCTGCAAGTATACTGTAGGTTTTCATAGAGATATGAAAAGAGGCCTCATGAACAATAGACACTTAAGACACTTGGTCTTAAGACAAATGTGACAACAGCACACTGAAATATAGAGAGGTCAGGAACAGCAGCTGTGTCTTCTCTTCTTCCTATGGTCCGGGTTTATAAAAAGACTCAGTTAAGGATCAGGAATAAAGCGTCTTCAGGGCTTCCTTCCAAAAATCAAATCAAAAAGGGATCAGTAAAGAAATATTATGTCGAGAGAGAGGCTATGCACATTTCATATTTTACAGACGCATGGCAGCTGCGCAGATATCATATTTAAATCTAACACGGAGATTCGATTATTTTTGTCACACTCGCACAGATTTTCAATGTTTTCATGTCTCGTTTTTAGCTAGGTTTTATTAGCCTTATGATTTGGGTCTTTTACAGTATTAATCCACATTTATGCAATCTGCAGTATGCATGCAAGTCCTGGACGTCTTCAGGCATGCATCACATGACATATAAATGTCTTCCAATAGCGCTGGCTTTGGCATATCCTCTGAATCTCGCATCGTGACGGATTGTCACCGAGCGCCGGTGTCTGGTCCGATAAGCCTTGCAAAAAAACAGCCTTGATGGGGAAGAAGAGACAAGGCCATCCCAAGATCACATGGACACAAGAAGAGTTGGAAACCAGTGCGCCACGTGTCACAGAAAGAACTGACTAAACTAACAGTTGTGACTGAAAACGGATGCTAGCCTTTTCTTCATTTTGTCCTATTATATCATGTAAAAATGCAATAAAGAAATTAAACATTGTGCCCTGAATTTTAAAGAAAGCGGGTATTAATGTCTTAGACGAATGTGTGAAAAGGATATTTGATTTTTTCTTCTATAGTGCTTATGCACACATCCTCCAACCTGCAGACATCATGGTGCACTGTAAAAGTAACTGGATGCATCACACTCACTTTATATTAAGTATACTTTATACTACTAAAGAATTATTCTAATAGCACACTTGAATAAAATAATTTTTGTTAAGCAGTATAAGAGACAATATCAGTAAGAGATTTCTACAACTCAGGGCATGGACAATGTGCAAACTGTTAAGTTACTTAATCCTTTAATTTGTTATATATGCAGTACATTGCTGCATAATGAAATTCTTTCTTTGAATATCCCAGCATCGCTGAGGTCAGAGCACAGTGTCAGCCACGATACATCGACCCTGGAGCAGAAAGGATTAAGGGTCTTGCTCGAGGCAACCTGGTGGAGCTGGGGCTCCAAAGCACCAACCGTCCGGTTAGTAACTCAGTGCCTTGACCCTCAGAGCCACCGCTGCCCCAAAGTTAATTGGCAGCGGTGAGATTCTGTTCCTATGAATCCAGTTGATTTGCGCCAGTGTTTACCGTCCACAGGTGGATGGCTTGGTTTTCATTTTACTACCACGGTGAGCTACAAATTACTCGCCAAGCGGCAAGGAGCCTTTGAGGTCACATGGCGAGTCCATGCAGTCAACTGCAATGTTTGATGAACAGACGGAGGCAATTCACTACAACTATACCACCTCAATCTCCCGAACCCATAAAGAGAGGAGGTTTCTGTGTCACTTGCAATAGTTCTGACATTAAAGAGCACATGTTGCCACACTGCAAGGGGGAATTTAGTGATGTCATACTAAACACAGTGAGCCTCCTCCAGGTGCGGTTGCATGCAGCCTTCCATATACTGTACAGTAGATAGCCCGAACACAAAATAAAACATGTTTTGGAATTAACTAAAGGTGATGCTTGGTATGAGAATAACCGAGGAGTTAGAAATGGACAAATTTGTGACATTTTGTTCAGGGCCCCCAGAATGTCTCAGCATCTGATAGACATTTTTTTTTTTTTTTTTTGGTCTACACTGCTGATCTGGATGATGGAGAGAGGCAGGTGAAGCCAGCAGGAAACAAACATGTAAGGTGCTCCCACCTTTTGCGTTTGCAAGAGAGAATGCGAGAGTAAGAGAGAGAGAGAGAGAGAAGCTAGGGTTAGAGTATGTGTGTGCATCTGTGTGTGTATAAGAGTGTGGTTCGCAACGAGAAATTCGATCCTCCATAGAGATATATAAAACACTTATTTCTTGTAGGGTCACGGGGGGCCTGGAGTCGATCCCAGGGAACTTACAAGGCAGGGTACAACCTGGAAGAGGAACAACGAGAACTTTACAAAAGGATAATCAAAAACTGTGGATAAACTATAAATAAACTACAGATCTGTGAAAGACTTGATGCTCGATGCATTAAATATACAATTACTTGCTTCATATGTCTAGTCCAAAGGTGTAAGGTTCTCAGGCAAGATTTGACTGTCTAGCATACTCTTTACATACTTTTAGATCATTTCAAATAAAACTTTAACTTCTAATTCAGCTTCACATAAAAAATCCTTCACTTCTACTTAAGTACAGTGGAACCTCTGATTGCGAGTAACGCGGTTTTTGAGTGTTCCGCAAGTCGAGCAAAGATTTTTTAATTAATTTTGACTTGAAAAACGAGCAAGTCTTGGTTTACGAGTGCTGGGAATCAAGTATCACGCATATGCTCTTGTTTTGACACGGAGCGTCACGTGATCACAACTGAGCCAATGATTTTTCTCTCTCTTGCGCTGCGGAATTGTGGGTGATCGTCTCCCCTGCTGTGTCTTAGTGCTCGTCTCTTACTGGTATAATCAACGTCTCCCTCTCTGTTTCAGCGTGTCTCCTGTGTGTGTGCGCGCGCATAATTTGACACCGACACACTCACTGTCTCGCCTTTACACCCCGCTCCCCGGCTTCACACGCACATACAGACACACACTCTCTGCTTTGCACAGAAAACGCGATTCTTTTCAAAGGTAAAATACTGGTTCATTTGTTGTTGTTTTTTTTTTTACTTTACAGCAGGGATTCCGTTAGTATGCACTGACATGAGTGTCATTAGAGAGATTTCTTTTTTCCCGTTAAAACAGTGTTTCTGTTATGTGTGTTTGTTGTAAAACTTAAAAAGCAAGGTGGGGGGAGGGAGGAGGAGTTTTACTGTGTAAGATGAGGCGAGGGAAGGGGCTAATTCCACACACATATACACACACACACAAACAAATACACTCCGCCTGCACACACAAACGGAAACACTTATCTATCGGGATTTATTTTAACTAAACTGGTGAAGTGCAGGTTAATTTGTTTTATTTTTACTTTATATATTGTATTAATTATTTTTATGTATTTATTTTTTGGGGCGAATTATTTGAGTTTTCATTACAGTATTTCTTATGGGGAAATTCGATTTGGTTTACGAGTGAACGAATTATGCTTGTAATCCAAGGTTCCACTGTATATTGATTCTGTTCTCCATGATCACCTACTGTATGAGCTACACCACAATATTCTTATTTAAATATTTTAAAAATAGAATTTTGACTGAGTTTTCCAAGATCACTTACAGTATGATCTACACCACATCATAGAGTCAGTTAAGAATGACTGACTCTGGTCAGTCATTCTGGCCCACTGGTGTACCTGTCCATGGCAATTACTCCTCAGTATTATAGCAGTTTGAGGGACGATTACAGTAGGTAATTTTATTTAAGAGCACCACAAGGAGTTTGTACTGGTCAGTGGCATCCAACCAGTAGTGATAACCTTTCTAGGCCAAAAAATCCCATTCCCCATTTTGTCCACGTGCAGACCTGTTATTGTTCAATTAAGGATTATATAGATGTTTCATATAGTATTATTCTTTGATTAATTGTTTCTATGATTAATTGATTAAAAACACACTGGTCTTTTTGAGACAGGAGAATATGTATCAATTCACATCAAATCAGTTTTTTGGTTGATGCATGTTGGTTTGATGGGGTTATGCATATTTTCATTTCTGTATCATGTCCGGTTCCTGAGATATGGCCAGTGAGGAGTTGTTTACCAGGCGGACAAAAGAAAACTCAGTCAAACTTCTATTTTTAGATGAGGATGACATGACATGGTAAGAAAGAGAGAACCCTCAGCCTCTATCTTTGTGCAGATTCACAGTATAGTGAAAAAAAATTTTTTCTATCACAACTAGAGTATCCAGCTTACAGAGTGTACATTAAAGTGCTTTAAAACATTGTTTAAAAAAATTGACATTCCACCTACTGCACTTTGTTGGCCACTAGTGTAAGTACCTATAATTGAAGGAAAAAGACTTTGTAGAAATAGTTAAAAGGTTAAAGCTAAAAATAAGCTGATCAGCTTTAATGTAATCAGTGATGTTATTAGTATTCCTGGTTGAAGCTCACGTACATGTCTGCCGTGTTTGTTTTTTGTTTGTTTGTTTTGTTTTTGTTTGTTTGTTTCTATGGCATAAGTCTCTGCCTAACTTAATAAAAAGAAATAAAATTTTACCTTACGCTTTGTTGTAGTGGTACTTCTTTCTCCATCAGCCAGATACACTCCCTGTTCGGTAATCGGAGAGTGAATCACTTAATCCACTTATACCACTTCAGCACTGTTATTTTAGCTAACTACTGTAACTAATCCCAGTAAAAATATTCAGTTTAGCTTTTCTAATTAATATCTATTGGTGCAGGTTTTTGTTTAAATTGAGTAAGTAGCGTAGTAGTAGCTACTTTTAAAAGTATTAAACCTGCCACATAACTGTTTATGACATCGCTGGACAGACATACAGATATACAGATTTTTGGCCAGATCAGATTTGCATGTTATAACAATTCTCATTCATAAATAAATAAAGTGGCATTCATCTGACTCTAATGTGGACGTATCTGTCCTCTGAAATGATGTTTGGTTGTTCTCCTCATGCTTTGTGTGCCATGCGATGGCCCAGGGTGTACCCCACTTCGTGCTGTATGTCTGCTGGGATTGGCTCCAGGCTTACTCGACCCTGTACACAGGATAAGATAGAAGGTAAAGGAAAAGGTCCACATACAAAAGTGACTCCGATCCTATCTGAGAAATCAGATTTGTGTCATATTAGGGTAAAAAAAAAAAAAAAAACACTTCTGGCTGATAATGTGAATGTAGCCTTATAAATAGTTAATGAAAACTTGAACTTTTTTTTTTTTTCAGTTTTCTATTAAATTTAAATCACAATGCCATCACTCACAACCATGATTTTCTTTTTTTTTTTTTTTTTTATGACCTACAGATGTATTTTGGCAGGTGTTTTTATAACCCTATATAAGGTGCCACAGACCCTGTGCCGAAATGTCAGTTTGATTTCAGCTGTATAAATTTCTCTGTAACATGACAAAATAAGCCTGGAATACCAACCCACAAAAGAGATTAGCGTGAATCTTGTGGTATAAGACACGAGCTGGAACAAAAGCAGAGGAAGTGACACGCCATCAATCCTCAACTCTCATCCATGCCTGATGTCACATTCAAGCAGAAATCAAAAGCAAACTGGAGCATAATTTATTTTCGAGCACAGCTGGACTGACAGCGTGGAATTACAGCAGGGTGAGATGCCATGTGTGTGTGAAGGCATGGATCTCACGGAACTGATAATGCAGAAAATTGTGACAGTTTATTATTTTGTGATAAATTAAATAAAATGAGGCTCTAGTAATAAAATGTATACACTCTGGGGTTTATTAACAATGCATTTCTTTTAAAATATGCAGTATGAGCAGATATGCTTCTTTGCGAGTGGATCGTTCCTGAGATGAGAACTATTATTGGTGAACAAAGTGTCATGCACACTCGTAACACGACCGGCACTAGGACCCGGAAGTAATACGGTCGGGTTTTCAGGAAGCATAAAAGGAGACAAAATGGCGCTTCACATTGCTCAGTCATGAGTTCGCCCATGCCTTACCTGACGCTTTGCCGACTATTCTGTGAGTACTCACCTATTTGGGTTGCTTCTTTGATTGAGTGTGTGTTGCTAGAACGCGGATTTATTTGTGTAGATCCTAGCTCTTCGTGTAAGAGAGTTCTTAGATAAATTGCGTGGTTATCCTGCCTACTCGTGTTGCTTCCGCGTTTGGGTTTACCATCCACGCTACACGGGCTAACTGCTAAGGCTTCTGTGCTTACCCTACTATAGCTCGTGACAGAATGACTGAGCCAAAAGCAGTAAACCCAGCGGAGTTTGCTCGCCTCTGTGATGTGGTTGACCAGCATTCCGAGCTGATCAATAAGCTTCGTGGAGAAGTCGTGTCTCTCCAAAAGGACCTCCAAGACGTCGCGGCTTTGCGCCGCGAGGTGGCGGAGCTACGGCAGGAGAACGCGACCCTCCGTGGGGCGGCTGCTCACTCGGTTGTTGCCACGCCCATCGCAGTGGCTGCGGCACCGCCTCCCCACCCCCATTCTGATGTTTTCATAGCTCTACCGGATAAGTGGGATGGCACAGATGGGAAGTGCAGTGTCTTTCTAACTGCATTGGATCTTGTGTTTGAGTTTAATTCCAGCAAATACTCCACAGACCGACTGCGTGTTGCGCTTCTCGTTTCGTTGCTATCCGGGCAGGCAGCTGAGGGGGCCACGGCGGTCCTCAGATCAGATTCAGACACGGCCTACTCATACGGAGAGTTCACCCATCAACTGAAACTAACATTTGAACATCCTGCTGCTGAGGTGGAGACCGACACCAAATTATATCATCTGCGGCAGGGAGGGTCGTCCGTGAGTCGCTACACAGCGGACTTTCGTACTCTAGCCGTGCAGACCACCTGGGGAGACGCCGCCCTCCGGACGGCCTACTACGAGGGACTGGCCTCACGGATTAAAGATGAACTCGCGGGCGAGAGATTCCCGCCACGCTGGAAGGACTGATTCAGCTCGCCCTTCGCATTGACCAGCGCCTGTTCTCTCGTCCGAGGCCAGCCCCCCGGACCCTGCCACCCACTACATCACCTTCATACCCTCACGCCCCGGTTCCTGAGATGCGTCCCTCTTTCACCACCACCGCCATGGCACCTGTCGGACCTCCACCTCCCGCCGTGGTTAACACCGGAGCTGGGGAACCCATGCAACTAGGACGCGCCTCCTTGACTGCTGCAGAACGGGAACGACGCTTCAGAAAAGGGCTTTGCGCCTACTGTGGGTCAGCGGCGCACCACAGGGCCCTCTGTCCACTTCGCCCGGGAAACGCTCAGGCCCGGTGAGCAAACGGGGCAGTTCACCGGGCCCCCTCCACCTCTCGGTCACGACACCCCATAATTCCCGTCTCACGGTCAAAGTACACCTCTGGTTTGGCCACAAACGGGTCGGAAGTACTGCGTTCATCGATTCCGGTGCCGCAGGTAACTTTATTGACTCTTCGTTTGCCAAAGAACTAGGAGTGGAACTTGAGGTGTTATCCCAGCCCGTTCGTATCACCTCTGTCGACGGTCGGCCCCTTTCCTCCAGCCCCATCACCACTCAGACTCAGCCGCTCACCCTTGCCATCGGCCAACATCATGAACGGATCCAGTTCCACCTCACCTCCATTTCATCACCACCCATCATCCTCGGACACCCCTGGCTGCTCCAACATGACCCCCTCATCTCCTGGACGCAGAACCGGATCCTGCAGTGGGGGCCGACCTGCACCGAACTCTGCCTGCGGGGCCCGGCTGGGACGTGTTCTAGGGAGTCCGAGGCACCCGATGTCGACACCAATGCCATCCCCGTCATCTACCGAGACCTGGCTGAAGTATTCTGCAAGAGACGAGCCACACACCTTCCTCCTCATCGCCCCTATGACCTGACAATTGAACTTCAGCCGGGCTCGGTCCCCCCCCGCGGCCATCTTTACTCCCTCTCCGCCGATGAGACGCAGGCGATGGAGAGATATGTTTCTGACGCCCTTCGCCACGGCACCATCCGGCCCTCCTCCTCGCCTGCCGCCGCGGGGTTCTTCTTTGTAAAGAAGAAAGGGGGCGACTTACGTCCCTGTGTCGATTATCGGGGGCTTAATAACATCACCATTAAGAACAGACACCCTTTGCCGCTTACCAACTCAGCCCTGGACGCCCTCTCTGGTGCCACCATTTTCACAAAGTTGGACCTCCGGAGCGCCTACAACTTGGTGCGCATCAGGGAGGGCGATGAGTGGAAGACGGCTTTCATCACCCCTACTGGACACTACGAGAGCTTGGTCATCCCATTCGGACTCTGCAACGCACCCGCCGCCTTCCAACAGTTCATCAATGATGTCCTTAGGGACATGCTAGGGCGGTGGGTGTTCGTTTACCTAGACGACATACTTATTTATTCACGCACCGCCGAGGAACACACCCAGCATGTCAGAGCGGTCCTTAAGAGATTACTCGCCCACCAACTGTACTGTAAGTTGGAAAAATGCGCCTTTCACGAGCGCTCCACCACGTTCCTGGGTTTTGTCATCTCGCCCCAGGGTGTGGCCATGGACCCGCAGAAACTGGAAGTTGTGCGTCACTGGCCCCTACCCAAGACCCTCAAGCAACTTCAACGGTTTCTCGGGTTTGCGAACTTCTATCGTCGCTTTATCCGGGACTACAGTACGGTTGCCGCCCCTTTAACCGCTCTGACTCGACCCTCTTCTCATCACTTCAGCCTCAACCCTGCCGCCATCACCGCCTTTCATGACCTATGCCACCGGTTCACCAATGCCCCAATTCTACTGCACCCAGACGCAAGTAAACCATTCGTTGTGGAGGTGGACGCTTCGGATGTGGGCGCCGGGGCTGTTCTCTCTCAACGAGGTCCAGACCAGAAGCTACATCCCTGTAGTTTCTTTTCCAAAAAATTTGACCCCACTCAGCAGCGATACGGGGTAGGGGACCGCGAGCTGCTGGCCATAAAGTGGGCTTTGGAAGAATGGCGACACTGGCTCCAGGGCGCCAGAGAGCCGTTCATCGTCTGGACCGACCATCAGAACCTGATCACCATCCGCAACTTAAAACAGCTCAACCCGAGACAGGCGCGGTGGGCACTATTTTTCGAACATTACAACTTCCACCTATCCTACCGCCCGGGGTCCAAGAACACCAAAGCTGACGCCCTCTCCCGACAACACGAAGAGGACGTTCCCCGGGCAGACCCCGCGCCTGTCATCACACCCACCAAGATCATTGCACCACTTCACTGGGAACTGGAAACGAGGGTTCGCCGTGCACAGGCGATGGAGACCGCACCGGCAGGTGTGCCACCTGGGCGACTCTACGTGCCAAAAACTGTAAGGACCGAGGTGTTGCAATGGGGTCATTCCTCGCCATTATCCGGACACCCCGGCACCAACCGCACCCTGCAATTCATCAGACGTGCCTTCTGGTGGCCATCTATGGCGAGTGATGTCAAAGAGTACGTCCAGGCATGCCCAGTGTGCGCCAGGTCCAAGAATACCAACCAACCGACACCGGGGGAACTCCAACCACTCCCTGTTCCCCATCGGCCCTGGACGCACATTGCCGTCGACTTCATCACGGGCCTGCCGGCCTCCGAAGAGAAGAACACCATCTTAACTATCGTCGACCGGTTCTCCAAAGCCGTGCACCTGGTGGCCCTCACCGGACTCCCGTCAGCCAAAAAAACAGCAGAGCTGATTTTAGAACACGTAGTCCGACTGCATGGGTTCCCAAAAGACATCGTCTCGGACAGGGGGCCCCAGTTCACCGCCCGGTTCTGGAAGGCCTTCTGCCGTCTGATCAATTCCACCTGTAGTCTATCCTCTGGTTATCATCCCCAGACTAACGGTCAGACGGAGCGGACCAACCAACAACTGGAGCGCTACCTGAGATGCTTTGTTGCCGATCGCCAGCGCTCCTGGGCCCGCTACCTCCTATGGGCTGAGTTATCTCACAATCTCCATGTCTCTTCAGCCACCAATCTCAGTCCATTTGAGGTATGCCACGGTTTCCAACCTTCGATGTTCGATCATCAGGAACCGGAGGTTGAGGTGCCGTCAGCCCAACAGTTGGTTCGCCGGTGTCGACGGCTGTGGAACCAAGCAAACGCCGCCATCCAACAGGCCAACAACCGCTACGCCACTCAACATCGCCGTCGACACCCGCCGGGACGATTGTACAATGTAGGTGACAAAGTATGGCTTTCAACCAGAAACCTTCACCTTCACACAGAATCTAAAAAGCTATCACCCAGGTTCATCGGTCCATACCGCATTACCCTCCGTATCAATCCTGTCACCTACCGGCTCCAGCTGCCTGCGGCGCTCCGGATCCATCCGGTATTTCACACCTCCCAGCTCAAACCATTCATCACTTCACCAATGGTTCCCCCCACCCACCCTGCTCCTCCTCCCCGTATCATTGAGGGTGGTCCCGCCTACACCGTTCGCCGGATCCTTGACTCACGTCCTCGGGGCAGAGGGCTCCAGTACCTGGTGGATTGGGAAGGTTACGGTCCCGAGGAGCGATCTTGGATTCCGGCTCGGTTCGTCCTAGACCCTGAACTCATCCGGGACTACCGTCGTCGGGTATCCTCCACCCCAGGACCGTCGAGAGTCGGTCCTGGACAGGGGGGTACTGTCATGCACACTCGTAACACGACCGGCACTAGGACCCGGAAGTAATACGGTCGGGTTTTCAGGAAGCATAAAAGGAGACAAAATGGCGCTTCACATTGCTCAGTCATGAGTTCGCCCATGCCTTACCTGACGCTTTGCCGACTATTCTGTGAGTACTCACCTATTTGGGTTGCTTCTTTGATTGAGTGTGTGTTGCTAGAACGCGGATTTATTTGTGTAGATCCTAGCTCTTCGTGTAAGAGAGTTCTTAGATAAATTGCGTGGTTATCCTGCCTACTCGTGTTGCTTCCGCGTTTGGGTTTACCATCCACGCTACACGGGCTAACTGCTAAGGCTTCTGTGCTTACCCTACTATAGCTCGTGACACAAAGTGGATGTGGCTTCTGACATTTTGACCTCTATAAAGTCCAAATCATTAAACCTTTCCTGACATTTGTATCAATAAAATACTGAAATCATTGCACCGTAGTCGCAAGTGTGCATTCTTGCGTTGTGTGTTATGGGATTATGTAAAGATAAGTAATGAGTGAAGCCTCTTTAAGATATAAACATGTAATGTTTCCACTCCAAAGGTTTCATAGTAAGACTTCATTAGGCTTGATGCTATGGTAAATTTAATCTCTTCTTCTTCTTTTGTTTTACGATACAAATAAGGTATTCGACTACTAAGTAAATGTACACATTTTGTTGGTAACTCAAACACCACACAAACACACCCACACACACACACACACACACAGACACTCATTCACACACTATGGGGAATTTAAAAATACCAATTCGCCCACTCTTTGGGGTGGCATGGTGGCGTAATGGTTGGCGCTGTGGCATTGCGCATTCAGGGTCAGGGTTTGATTCCCACATCTGGCGTTAATGAAAGAGTGGCAAGAAGAAAGTCATTGTTGAAAGACAGCCAGAAGAAGTCCCATTTGTGATAATCCTTGTGGAACTGCAAATGGGACTTCTTAAGGCCAGATTTGTGGAGTCCACGACTAATAGTTGCCCTGTGGACAGATTCTCCCACCTGAGCTGTGGATCTCTGCAGCTCCTCCAGAGATACCATGGGCCTCTTGGCTGCGCCTCTGATTAATGCTCTCCTTCCATGGATCCTTGGCCTGTGAGTTTAGGTGGACGGCCATGTCTTGGTAGGTTTGCAGTTGTTCCAAACGCTTTCCATTTTCAGACGAAATCTTGTGGTGATTTTTTTTTTAATAATATAACCCTGCTTTAAACTTCTCTACCACTTTATCCATGACCTGTCTGGTGTCTTCCTTGGGTTTCATGGTGCTGTTTGTTCTATAATGTTCTCTAATAAGCCTCTGAGGGTTTTCCAGAACAGCTGTATTTATACTGAGATTAAATTACACACAGGTGATCTAATTATTTACTAATTAGATCACTTCTGAAGGCAGTTGCTTCCACTGGCTTTTATTTAAAGGTTCCAGAGTAAAGGGATCTGAATACAAAAGCACGCCACACTTCTAAGACTTCTGAAAGCCATTTATAATTTTCCATCCACTTCACAATTATGTGCCACTTTGTGTTGTTCTGTCACATAAAATCCCAATAAAATACATTTACGTTTGTGGTTGTAACATAAAATGTGGCAAAGTTCAAGTAGTATAAATACTTTTACAATGCAGTGTAAGTTTCCAGGGATAGGCACGAGGCTCCCGCAACCCTGTACACAGGATAAGCAGTATAGAAACTGATGAGATGAAGATGTACAGTATTTAGTCTTTAGTTTGCGGGAGAAAAGTAGAATACTTGGAGGAGAATGCGAACACTGTGTATACAGATCTGGTGGTGCTATACCGTAAAAAGTCCAACTAGATAAATGCTGAATGAATTAATATTGTATTGGTGGCCCAACTTCTTACTGCGGTATTTGTTGAGACAACAGGTAACATTGTGTTCTTGAAAACTTTGGAGACACAGACTGAATAAACTAAGAAAACTCAAGTTGAGCCAGGAATTTACTTTCAATGAGATTTTTTTAACAAGACATCGTTCTGTTACACCCCAGCACACACAGCCTCGTGGGTGCTCAGCTAACGAAAGTTAAAAAAAAGGATGTCCTTTTGGAGCTACTGGAGGAGCATGAACAAGCTCTTGAAGATGTTGTGGTGTTGAAAGGTGACCATGCAGCAGCTTTAGGAGTGTTGTTTGGTCAGGTCTGTGATCTGAACATTGAATTCCAGAAGGACTGGATGTACACCTACTGTATGAGGCCATCCAAACCATTTCTATTGGACTTGGAGAGACGCAATCCTTTCAAATTCACATGTTGAGCAACAAACTCTTGTTGCCATGGACTCCTTTTTGTGTCTGACACACTGGGGGGGAAAAAGTCTTTAAAAGTCAATTCTTTGCTAGTTTTTTAATGGTGGTGATATTGTAATAGAATCAGTAAGAGTCTAATAGGCATCTGATGTTATCCAGGTATTTTACTGATCTTTAATCAAAATAGAACCTGGATTGTCCTGCTTTTATACAGATCATTGGTTTAAATTTGACTCGTTTTGAAAGAATAAAGTTTTTGTTTGTTTGTTTGTTTGTTTGTTTGTTTTGTTTTTTAAGTAATGTTTCAATTGTTGGGGTATTGTTAGGCTAGCCTTTTTTGTTTGTTTGTTTTGTTTGTTTGTTTTTATAAAAGAAAACGACCACTTGAAACAACTACATCAATGGGGCTAAAATGGGAGACAACTTACTTATTTGTTAGTTCTCTAAACATAAATTTGAGTAAATTCAAAGTTGGCTTAAGACAACCCTAGACAAATATAATAAATTGAGCCCACAACCAATACTACTTGCACTGACTTACTGTAAATATTTGAATTACAAGATGGGTCAACTTAAGAATTTGAACTGGGTACACGTTGTGTCAACTAAACAGCAATGTGAAATATTTTGTTTGACCATCAAATTTCTCTAACAGTTGAGTAAACTTTAAAAAAAAAAAAAGCTGTGTAACTTGTTACGAAGACTTTTACATTGCTGGACTTTTTACAGTGTAGACTGCAGTGCTTACCAATCTGCCATTGTGCTGCTTAGGAAATATACCGTACATGTTCCTTTAAAGATTGATTTGCTCTCTTCATAAAAAGAATCTTTCAGATTCAATGGCAGAATTTCTTAGTGCTGTTACAAACCTATTCTTTTTTATAGCAATAATCTTTATACCTCTAGAACTCTTAAATTCATTTAAAGTACATGAAAGCACAGAGCAGCATGTTATGTGTTTTTTTGGTTGTTCGTTTGCTTTGAAATATTGTCGCAAAAATGATATAAATAGGTGAATAGGCTAAAAAATAAATAAATAATGCAATATCACGTCAATATCATTATTTTACATACATGCATTAGGCTAATTGGCATTTTCAATATGCCTTTAAGGTATGAATGAGTGTGTGTATGTGTGGGTGAGTGAGTGAGTGAGTGAGTGAGTGAGTGAGTGCTTGTGCCTTGTGATGGATTAGCACCCCATCCCGGGTGTACTCCACCTAGTGCCCTGTGATAGGCTCTATCCCTCCAGCACTATACAGGATAAGTGGTGTAGAGAATGAGTAAGAGATGGAGAGTAAATTGAAATTACAATGAAAGTCAATACCATTGTTTAGTATGTTAAAATTGTAATCATTCAATTAAATAATTGAATTAATTAATGTAATTAATTGAAGTAATTAAATTTAAAAACATAATATTGCATAATATATATATATATATTTTTTTTTTTTTTTTTATAAGTTGCTTAGCTGAAATAATGTCACAAGCAGTATAGTAAAGGCATTTGTAAAGTTATTTAATGTTTGTGATAACGTAAAAGATATTCAAAAAAATCAAGACTACAGCATCAGGTTGTTTTGTTGCAGGAGAGGCTCAAACAGCATTAATGTTGATATGGTGAGATGCAGTCCTAACTTGGATCTGAAAACTCATCCTGTTATGCAGCAATAACTTTCCATTTGGCCTCGACCGGATAAACAAGATGTATCGATGTTTCTCAACTCCATCCTATAGGAAGACACTTGTCCTTGTTGAAAAATGCACACAAATGGAGATAAAAAGCATAAAGGCTGTGCTGGCTGACACACAATGGGTACATTGAACAGCTCTAAACGGGTTGTGGTGTGAAAGGAAGAAAAGAGAGGAGGATGAATGAAAGAGCTGGGGATGAGAGGAGATGAGACATACGGTAGGACATTTGAAGGATACATAAGCTCAAATAAGAAGCCATGGAGCGTGTCTGTAAGGGGGGGAAAAAAACTGTAAAAGGATGTAGGTGCACAGGCAACTCCAGGAAAGATCCTAATGGTATTTATTGCACAACAAGGTGATGTAGACGGTCATCGATCCTGAACTCGGCCAGGTTATGCTTGTGGTTAATAAGTTATTTGTAGGTTTATTGACACTAAATTTTGTTTTGCTTAATTTCCAGGTATGCACCGCTATCGGCAATGTTATCAAATAACTTGATCTCCAACACCTCTACTTTAGAGCAACCTGCCGGAGACGTGTAGAATATTCCAAGGATTCACATAGTCTGAATGAGATGTGCATAACTTATCCCTGAATATGAGCAACGTTTCCTATGTAAATATTGTTATTCGTAGTGGTTAGCACTTTGGTCTCATACGGGACTTCTGGGCTCGAAGGTTTGATTTCCACCATGGGTCTGTGTGTATTGAGTTCGCACCTTCTCCCCATGCTTGTTGGGCTTCCTTTCGGAGCTCTGAGTTCCACCCATAGTGCAAAATCATGAAGATTAGTCTAATTGGCATTCTCAAATTGCCTGTAGTGTTTGAGTGTCTGTGTGCTTGTGTATCCCCTGCGATTTTCTCCAGGCGTCTTGCAACCTGTATAAAGAATGAATGAGAGAGTGAGAATGAATCACATCCATGCCCTGTGTCATTTAATCAGCACTGTTGTAAATATAAACCACTTACTATTACTACTTACAAAATAATCCACTTTTATTTTTGATCCATAGTCATATTAACTGTAAAAATCCATCCATCCATCCATCCATCCATCCATCTAGGAACCACTGTAGTCCAACTAGAGACCGTGAAGGTCAATGGTGATTATTGCATTTATTTCAATTTTATGACCATGATAGGACCTGCGTTCAACATTACCAAATTACAGGCAACTGGGAAACGCCAATTAGACTAATCTGCATATCTTGGGACTGTGGGAGGAAGCCAGGGTACCCGGAGGAAACACAGCAAGCACGGGGAGAACACGTGAACTTCCTGCACACAGACCCAGAGGCAAGAACTGAACCCGGAACCTGGAGGTGCAAGCCGACAGTGTTGACCATTAAGCCACTGTGCCATCACGCTCATGTAAAAAGGCTCTCATTAACTGAATAATGGCCTATATATAGGCAATTATATATAATTTGCAATATTATTTTGCTCATTAGGCTTTTACTGTCCATTATATATAATTATAAGTCCATGTACTGTTTTCTTATTAAAGTCATGTAATAGCTATTAAAAGAACATAATAAGTTCATATTATGTACATAAATCAATGATGCATCTCTTTGTAAGCTTTTGTAAGTAATTTTGTAAAAAGTAATATTGCGTCCAAAAAGGCCTCCAAAGGAAGGTAAGATAAATGATGCATCTGTTTATTAAAGCAGTAATGCATGTAATGTAATATGATGTAATATAATGATTACTTCGCTGGTAATATATAATCTGATTGAGATGCCACCCAGTGGAACTTACAGCCGATAAATATACGTACCGGGTGCCATTAAATTTCGCCGTTTCATTTTCTACACCAGTGATTTTTCAATTAAGAAATAAATCACCATAAATTCCTAGAACAGCCCTCCACTTTAGACCTGATATATGCAGGTTCCATTAATGTCAGTCGTGATTGCAGAAATCTGTAGCTGGCATACAGACATCTGGATCCCTTCATTAGCCATGATGGTCATTGATGATGATGCTTGTCTTCCTGAAGCTAATGAGCCTGTCCTGGTTATGTCATCAGTACTGAATCTGCCAAGGTGCCATTATAAATGCCCAGAGCACAGATGATAACATGGCTGAGACTGTGAGACGGCCATCGGTTGACAGCTGCGAACAGGCTGCCATCAAACCTACTTTCACAATGATTGTGAAAATCCAACGTCTAATAAAATGGGATATTCGCCTTATTATAGGAGGCGCAAGGAATTTTTTAAAAATGTTTTTCAGCATTTAAGTTTTTAATCATTTATGTTTTTTTGAAACACTTGCTATAACAATATGGGACAAACCTGAAATCTATGTTGTTGTTTTTTTGTTTGTTTGTTTGTTTTTCACTTTCTCAACTAAAACAGTATTGAGAAATAACATTATTACAGTAGAAAGGCAATTGAATGAAAGGGAAAGGACTCAGAATGTAAAAGTCAGGGGGACCTAAAATCCACATTTTTTGAGTCACAAGGAAGGCCAAAGAACGAGTATCTCATATGGCAGTGGACTAACATCCGTCTAAATTAACATATTGTTGATGAGCATATTCTGTGATCATTAACTAAGACAGTTCAGGAAAAAAAAATCTGAGTGGGAGGAATTGAACTCAGAATCAGCCCCTTATTCCCACAGAAGGACAATCTGAATGCCTCATCATACCAAGACTTACCACCCAACATTTCGGGGAAAGGCCCTTTTCTTATTCCAACATGATTTAACGAGTTGAGTGTGGAAGACCTCAATCCCATCGAGCACCTTTGGGATGAACTGGAACGGAAATTGTGTGCCGGGTCGTCGTGTCCAACATCAGCGCCTGACCTCTTAAAGGCTCTACAGAATGAATGGGCACGAATTCCCTTAGAAACACTTCAAAATCTTTTGCACAGCATTCATCTTAAAATGAATTGAAATCCTTTTTTTCTCATAATTTTAAACACAATACTCCACAATGTATTTCCATTAAAATTTTCTATCAGCACTGTGTAGATAGATAGATAGAGTACATACAGTACATTACAGAGCAAAAGTTTGGAAAACCTTCTCATTCACAGAGTTTTCTTTATTGTCTTCTTTATTGTGATCTTTATTGTGTTCTTCAGCCCAAACGCGTCTCTTCTGCTTGTTGCCTGTCCTTAGCAGTGGTTTCCTAGCAGATATTCTAGCATGAAGGCCTGATTCACACAGTCTCCTCTTAACAGTTGTTCTAGAGACGTGTCTGCTGCTAGAACTCTGTGTGGCATTGACCTGCTCTCTGATCTGAGCTGCTGTTAACCTGCGACTTCTGAGGCTGGTGACTCGGATGAACTTATCCTCCGCAGCAGAGGCGACTCTCGGGCTTCCTTTCCTGGGGCGGTCCACATGTGAGCCAGTTTCTCTGTAGCGCTTGATGGTTTTTGTGACTGCACTTGGGGACACTTTCAAAGTTTTCCCAATTTTTCGGACTGACTGACCTTCATTTCCTAAAGTAATGACGGCCGCTCGTTTTTCTTCACTTAGCTGCTTTTTTTCTTGCCATAATAGAGAAGGTGTGTCCAAACTTTTGGTCTGTACTGTATATACATCCATACATACATACTGTACATAGTCAGGTCGATAAGGAAAAGGACACAATAAAAAAATATTATGATTATTTTGATGATCCCCAGCTTTTGATGTGTATAGATAATTGTGATTAGTGCTTAATTTATGTTTAAATAAACCAAAAATATGAAGATGTGGCATGGAACAACAGCACAATGGCAAAATAATCTTGTCTACTGGGAAAGGTGACCTTTTAAGTTTATAAACTCAGGGTTTTTTTTTTTTTTTCATTTATTTACTTACTTTCTTTCTACCTTTCCATGTTATGAACTTTTTTCTTTTCTTCTTTCTTTCATTGTCTTTGGCCCTGATCCCTAACCGGTGCTACCTAAATGATCGCCCAAAGTGCCGAGGTATCAGGACCCTTAAATAAACACGCCGCCGGGTGAGGCGCGTTCGCACTGTTTGCGGCGTTGCCTGGCGGCCGTGTGTATAAATGGCCACGCCTTCGCAAAGCATTTTCGCGCAGTTCTGCCCCTCATGAGACCTGCGTCGTTACACAAGGCAAATACGCGAAAATCTATTTTGAACAGTTGAAACTGAGATGCATCTTTTACTTACTCTGTAAAGCCTTCGTAACGGCTCTGAACTGAGATACCATTTATTAACTGATTATTTCCGTGGCTGGTGACTCTAAATTAACTTCTCCTCTGCAGGAGCAGATGTACGTTTTGGTCTTGCCTTCCTGGGAAGGTCTTCATGAGAGCTAGTTTCATCATAGGGCTTGATGGGTTTTGCAAATGCACTTAAAAATACAGTTTTTTGCAATAACTCATCCAGAACAGCTGACCTTCATGTTTTAAAGTAACAACTGACTATTGTTGTTGTTAATTATTACCTAATTCCATAGATTGTTCTGCAATGTATAAAATAAATCACTAAAAGAAAAAAAGTTAGAAGGTGTGTCCAAGACATATGTATTTATGAGAGAGAGAGAGAGAGAGAGAGATAGTAGAACTGTCCCGAGCACCTATACACACCAATATTCATCTATGGTTTTTATAGCAAAGTAATTTCTTTTTCACTCTGCCTGCTAGGATATTCTTGTTAGCGATGTTGGCAGCTCAGCTATTATGGATGCAGGAGGAGGGAAGCTGTCACAGCAGGGAAAGCAATCATGCAGCACTGCCAAGCGAGGCTCGTATTAGGAGACTGATGATCACACTGTCTGTCCACCCGTGTGGAGGTGTCTTACAATGTAGCAGTGTGACGGTGTGCATTGTGTCACTGAGATTCTGCCGAAGGAGGCAGAGCCCCTGGTCATGTCTTATTGATTATTCATACAAAGTCGACTGACCCGCACTAAGAGAGGGTTAAATACAATAAGCTGTCTAAAAAAAAAAGCACGTGTTAAATCCAAATGAACGTGCCTCACCTCGTCACGTGATCAGATTGACATTCAGGGGGATAGCCGATGGTTAACACAGATGTGCTGCTGAAAGCACTATGGGAAATGAGTGTGCTCAGCGCATCATCAAATTTCTCGAAAGAAAATATAAATAAGTAGCTGAAGTACCTGTCGTTGACTTTGTAAAAATAGTTAAAAGATAAAGTTAAAAGCTAAAAATAAGCTGATCAGCTTTAATGTAATCAGTGATATTATTATTATTATTATTATTATTATTATTATTATTATTATTTTTTTTTTATTGTAATTTCACAAAATCTTGTTTGGTGTGACATTATGTGTTATTGTTTCTACTAATTTGGAGGGCACACACATACACACTCTCACTCACTCACTCACTCACTCACTCACTCACTCACTCATCATCTATACCGCTCAAGTATTCAGGGTCACGGGGGGCCTGGAGCCAAATACACTCCCTGTTTTTCGAGAATTCGAAAAAGCAGATCGGATGAAGATGAAGTTTTGTCATAAAACGATTCCAGTGCGTTAAAATCCACTTATACCACTTCAGCGCTTTTATTTCAAAGAAAATATGAAGTAACCCAGTAAAAAATATACAATTCAGCTTTTTTAAAAAAAATTTTAATTAATATCTATTAGTGCAGGTGTTTGTTTATACTCAACATTTTGATTTCACTTATGATGCAGATTCAATTTCAGGCAGATATCCAAGTACTGCGAACGTTTTATTAAATTCTGTCCGGCCAGTTTTGCGTGATGTTGTGACAAATTCTGTCTGGACAGAATGTGATTTTAGTGACCATGTCCTTGGAGTGGTTGATGTTGCCAGATGGGGTGATTTGAATATTTCAAAGATTGTTTATCTCCTGGGAATTTCACTCCCAACAGTCATCATTTTCACTTACTAGAGTTTGCACAGAAAGAAAAAGAAGAAGGGGGGAAAAAAGAGTGTTTTGCTCATGAAACAGGTCAGAGGAGACTAGCCAGACTGGTTTAAGTTGACAGGAAGGATTTTTCTGTGGTTTTTATGTTATGAAACCCCTCTGTTTCACCACAGTGAGCAGAGAAGCTTCCCTGAACGTGTCAAAGCTTGAAGCCTGCAACAGCAGAAGACAACATCTGGATTGAAATCAGAGGCTACAGGCAGCACAGACTTATTAAAAGAAAATGATGAAGCCTGATAAAGATGTACAGCTAGTGTGTTAAGTTTCTTTTTAATTAAAGAATAGGTTGATGAGTCTGCTGACCTTCAATAAACTTACCTGTTTCCTCCAACACTTTTTACGACCACTGGTTGTGTAATATATATATTATATATATATATATATATATATATATATACAATAGAGAGAGATAGATTAGAGAGAGAGAGGAGAGAGAGAGAAGGAGTGTGTATATATATATATATATATAATATATATATATATACATTATATATTTATATTATATATTATATATATATTTTATACACATACACATATATATATATATATATACACACACACACACACACACACACACACACACATATATGTGTATATACAGTACAACTTGTACAGTATAAGTTTGTATAACAGCTGTAAATTTATTTATATTACAGGGTGAGTACACCCCTAAGTAAAAATGTACAAATTGAGCACAATTAGTCATTTTCCTTCCCCTTTGTCACGTGACTCATTAATGTTACACTGCCTCAGGTGTCACCACATAGCAGGTGAGTTAAATTTGGTATAAAAGCTCTTCCACTCTCTCAACCTGGCCACTGAAAGTTCAACATGGCACCTCATGGCAAACAACTCTCAGAAGACCTGAACAAACGAGTTGTTGCTTTACATAAAGATGTCCTAGGCTATAAGAAGACAGCCAACACTCTGATCAGCGGCCAAGACCATCCAGCGCTTTAAGAGGACAGGTTCATCTCAGAACAGGGTCACCAAAGGGTCGGCCAAAGAAGCTGAGTGCACGTTCTCAGCGTCAGATCCGAAGATTGGCTTTGGGAAACAGACGGATGAGTGCGGCGTCCAGCATTGCTGCAGAGATTGAAGGGATGGGAGGTCAGCCTGTCAGTGCTCAGACCGTACGCCGCACACACTGCATCAAATTGCTCTGCATGGTTGTCGTCGTAGAAGGAAGCCTCTTCTAAAGATGTTGCACAAGAAAGCTCGCAAACAATTTGCTGCAGACATGCAAACTAAGGACCAGGATTACCGTCAAACATGGTCGTGGGAGTGTCATGATCTGGGGCTGCATGAGTGCTGCTGGCATTGAGGGAAACATGAATTCTAACATGAACTGTGACATACTGAAGCAGAGCATGATCCCCTCCCTCCGCAGAGGAGTGTCCCAGCATGGTAATGACCCCAAACACACCTCCAAGATGACCACTGGCTTGCTAAAGAGGCTGAGGGTAAAGGTGATGGACTGGCCAAGCATGTCTCCAGACCTAAACCCCATAGAACACCTCTGGGGCATCCTGAGAAGGAAGGTGGAGGAGCACAAGGTGTCAAATGTCCACCACCACCTCCGTGATGTTGTGATGGAGGAGTGGAAGAGGATTCCAGTGGCAACCTGTGAAGCTCTGGTGAACTCCATGGCCATGAGAATTCAAGCCGTGCTGGAAAACATGATGGTGACCACACAAAATATTGACATTTCACATTTTCACTTAGGGGTGTACTCACTTTCGTTGCCAGGGGTTCAGCTATTATTGGCTGTATTTGTAGTTATTTTGAGGGGACAATAAATTTACACTGCTATGCAAACTTTCTTTGACACAGTGACAAGTAGTCAGTGCAGTCATTTACGCAGTGGTGTTGTGAAAAGATATAACTAAATATCTGCAGAGATGTGAGGGGTGTACTCGCTTTTTTTGACATACTATGAGACAGCGTCTAGTTTGTTCACAGAAAAAGAGGTATATGAGCACTAATCTACTTCCTGAGATTTTACAGTACATAAACACCATTTAACACCTTCTAGATCAAATATGAGAAGTAAAAAATAAGGGGAAAAAAACTCGACAGTAATCCAAGTTCAGGAAAACCTAAAGATGTAGGCAACAGTAGTGTACGATGTACTGTGCCACCATCAACCACTATAATCCTACAGTACTTTTGTTGTATGTTACACTTCATGTAGAAGAACAGCACCTAAGTAAGAGACTACAACAAATATATGCAGGGAAGTTGCCATGCAGCTCTGAGCTCACAAGCAGTACAAATCCCAAGAGGAAAGATGCACAAAGAGCTTTCACTTTCACGAGCATCTCTTCAGCTCTTGCTGTAACATAGGAAACAGAGGCCTTTGGAGACTGGAGGAAGAATGAGCAAATAGACACATCCAGCTGATAGACCCAAGGAGCTTGCATTAGTTCCTGATGAGTATTTGTCACGTTCCAGCATTTACTTCGCTCCCATCGCTAAGCAAATCACTGACTCACCAGGAAGTGGAAATGTATTGCATAAAGACAGCAGTGTTAACCAAGAGCTACAGCTGTTATTATTCTCATTTCAAACATCAGCACCCACAGGACATCGGAAAAACCCTCACTGTCACACTGCCTAGTCTGGAAATGTCAGCACTTTCTCATGCTCTTCCCCTGCCTTTTTGCTTTGCCTCTTGTCTCTGACATATATTACAGTGCCTTGCGTAAGTATTCGCCCCCACTGAGAAGACAGAACATTTGCTTCCCCTGGATTTTGTAGTGTCATGTCACAGTCTGGAATTTAACATTTCAATCATTCGATTTTTTTCATGATTTTATTGTAACCCAAATATTAAACAAAATAGCAAACGGTTGTCGTTCCCTTTGTTGTGCAACCTTTAAAATAAACTGATGCTTCCTAATTGCTTCCTATTTACATTAAAAACTAATCAAGAATAAAAGCCCTAACATATCGAATATGAAATGTGTGCGTATATATATATATATATATATATATATATATATATATATATATATATATATATATATATAAAATGTGTGTGTGTTCTTAAGCCACAGGAGAAGGAAGAGTATTAATAGGAAAAGTATTGACCCCCCCATATTGCTTGGTATTCTTTACCCAAGTTCACTATATAACTATATTATGCATAACACAATATATCATAGTATTACAGTATAACTTCAGACATTATGATGGTAGGAACCACAGGACTTTATAGTGGTATTGTGGCACTATGGTACTTATTAGGTAACACAATTTTGAAGTTCAGCAGGTATCTTATTAGGTATTGTATAGTTGTTCATACAGTACTGTACCATATAAGATGTGTTAGTACATACTACTGGTAATGTGTGCTATAGTACAGACTTACCATATTACTGTATGTAATATTAAGAGCTTCATCATACACTATGGTATTTAAATAAAGTAACACATACTGGATACTGTGGTACCATACTATACATAAATATTACCAATGAGATGTGCCCGTGACACTTTGACACCCATGATTTATTTCACACGTGATTTATTTTGGAATTTAATTGGACACTCATAAGTGTATTTTACAATGCCATCTGTTGAATTTTGGAATTAACTAGAATTTTTATGTTATTTTGCGAAGTGCGCAGAATAAAGTTGTGAGATCGCGTTTATTAAGTAGCTTTTAATTGCATACTCATAAGCAAAAATTAAGAAAATGTACAGCGCCACCTGTTGAATTTTGAGATGAACTAATGATTTTTTCAAGGCACATTTTTTATGATATACTGTATGGGTGTTTTCCATTTAAATTTTAAAGTAGCATATCTTCTCTTCCCGCTGGCTGATTGCGATAAAACAAAGCCTATACAGTATGTCAGCTCAAGCTTGGCCAAATAGACCTGTGAAATCCCTAATAAAATTTGTTCAGTAGTTCTTACGTGATCCGTGCACAAACAAACAAACAAACAAACAAACAAATAAACAGACAGAAATTCTAAAAACCATCTTGATGTGTTCTATTACTTACTGTACCACCTTTACAGTTTTATATGGTACTATGGTACTACTGTATATACAGTAGCATGGTACAATTACATTTGGACTACAATGGTACCTATACTATGATAAACAATATAGTTTTGGTAATGATGGATAATGAAATAACTGATGTTTTTAGTTGTGTCTGGAGGTTTCTTTTTTGGGGGGAGGTGTGTGTGGGGGGGGGGGGGCAAGTTTGTTCAGAGATGTAACTATTCAATTATACTATAGATACTTTCTGTCACGTCACGTCAGATTCACCTGCTCACTTCCGCTCCAGATTCCACTCCACTCCTTTGATCTCACTGGCTCACTCTCTGCTCTCCACACACCTGTTGCTCATTTCAATCATGGCTCTGTTCTATTTAACCTGCTCACTAACAACCTCCCGATGCCAGATTATTGAGTACCTTACCAGCCCAATATTCCCGCGTCTTGTCTCGTCACAGTCTGCCAAGTTACCGACCACGCTTCGTTCTTTGACTACGTCTTTGCCTCACGTTTTTGGATTTACCCTTGTTTGGATTTCGGATCATTGACCACTTACCTGTTTCCTCGACTACGGATTTGGATCACGGATTTTGCCCCCAGCTCTCCGGCTTCGACCCTCGCTTGTTCTACAACCACGAGTCAGTCCTCACGCCCTACCAAGTTCACGCTACTTTCGCCAAGTGGCTCAAGCTTCTGCAGCGAGCACACTATGGTTCCCACCGCAGCGCGGAGCACCATCCTCACCAAGATCAGCCTCGTCACCTTACAGCCACCACTCTCCAGTTACAGTCAGTGACACCACTACTCAACCCGAGTTCTTCCCTCTCTACGTTCTGCATTTGGATCCACCAAGCCCACCACGGAGCCTGACACTTTCATCCTCAACTCAGATGTGTATAATTACAAAACATACCATTTTTTAAAATATTTTTTTTTAAATCAACTAGATTCCTTTTCTCCATATGACTTACTCACTTACTCCATATAACATACAGTGTGTTTTTTGTGCTCTTACCACCACTGGTTAGCAGTCAAGGTCAGTTACCTTCAGAGCTGCAGATCTATCAACAATAACAAATGATGGAGATACAATATGTGGAATCTTTCCACTTGGCTGAAACTCTGGTGTAAGTTATAGCATCGTGATCAATAAAAGCCTTTCAGTGGCTCATTTTTATGTCCTAACCAGCTACTGCTGAAAACTAACAGATAAATCTGCAGGGACTTGAGGCAAGCCTAGAGATCAGAGCCTCATATATACCTACAGAGTCTAATAATAATGCTGCCGCTGTGCTAGACCAATTCTCTCATACACACACTGTTTCTTCCGACATGCACCGTCTCTCACATCTGAAACATCTGATTCTTTTACTAAAAGAAAGAACTTTTCGAAGACGATAATCAAGGTCAAGACGTTAGTCATTAAAATAACAAATTCATTAAAAGCCCACAGACATTTGTTTTAGTCCAAACTGTCCAAATGGTCTCGGGCACGGTAATCAATTCGGCTAGGTTTCCCCGATGGAGCTCATATACACTGACAGAATGTGCCGAAAACATAATAGATCCAGTGAGCAGAAATGGGTAAAGATGTTTTATTGATGAGACAGAACAGAGGTAAACAAAGTTGAAGGCTAATTTTAAGCTTCTCAGAGACAGGAAAAAGCAGAAGGCCACATCAGGATCCTGTCAGTCAAGAAAATGGAAATCTAAGGGCACATAAGATTGGAGAAAGTCAAGGCAGAGTTCTTTTGTGGCATTGTGTGTAATGTGTAATGCTTGTGAATGAATTTCCCTGGTAACAAGCAATTTTACCATGTAGGTACATGGTACTTATATCGTGGTAAAATTTGCTTGTTACCAGGGAAATTCATTAGTATCAGAATTATACTATATATATATATATATAGAAACTTTCAGGTATAAATGTACGAGTGTTTCTATTTGTACTGGGGTTTGAAATTAACCTTGTGGATTTGCTGATATCTTGCTGTTTGGGTAGTTCAGACATTGTTGAGTTGTCATGGTTTCACAGTTCATTGCACACAGGATGGTCTCTTTTCAAATGTGGCCCAAACACCCATGGTGCAATAATAATTTGAGGATTGGTTTTGGAGGCCTATATAAGGGCCCAATAAAGACCACCATTATTAGTCCAGTGAACGTCATCATGCCACGTCTATCACGTGAACAGCGTCTCCGGCCACTGGGTATGGTGGAAGCCGGCTTGAGCTACAGCGAGATCGCAAGACGTATGGGTTGTTCACAACCCACAATCAGAAACTTGGTTCAACGGCACACTGCAACAGTTTCTGTTGATGATAGACCACGTCCAGGGCGAGAGAGAGTGACAACCCCTCAGCAGGATCGCTACATCTAGCTGCAGCCAAAGGATGGCCGCCTGCATCAATGCACATGGGCGCCATACCCGCTATTGACTGTTGTGAATGTGTGTGTGTTAGATGCAATTTTCTTTTGTTAAATTTACCATGTTTAAGTTATTCTTGAAACTTTAAATCTTTGTTAATGCATGTCAGCATGTCATATATATATATATATATATATATATATATATATATATATATATATATATATATATATATATATATAAAATGAATAGTCAATATTAGTGCATCGGTGCACCTGTACCATAGTACATTTACATTTGCATGGTATATAGTACCATTTGCTGGTATAGTGCATGTACTACACCACAGTATGGTGCGCATAGTTCTACTTCGGTACAGTGGTACATGTGCTATATTATGGTACTTGGTTCTTAGCTCTTGACCATAAGGAAGCCATCTCACCAAAGTAGACCTGGAAGCAGTAGAAAGTAGATTGGAAGCAATACAGTGCAGGAGCTAGCATGCTTACAGGCAAAGCACAAAAAGACAAAATAATAATAATAATAATCTCTTCTCCATTTTTCTCTCCTCATCCATTAACCCACTCTTCCTTATCACTTCATCACAGAAGCTATTAGTGCTGGAGAAACTGATCCAGAGCTTAATTTCCTGTGAAAGTTCATAAATATAAATGCTGCATTTGTAACAGAACTAATTAAACTCGAACGCTGAAGAAAATCTGAAATGTATCATGTGCTAATAAGCAGGCCAAATTTTAATTAAATGGCAGATAAATTACTTGAGGAGTGTTAAGCTAAGGGTTTTTTTTTTTTTTTTTACATCACATATTACGTCATCTTCAGAGAAGTTTCCGGAGTCTATCATAAGAAGAGGCAGAAGCTGAATGAGGTGTACAGTATATATGCACACACACACACACACACACACACACACAACAAAAAAAAAAAAAACTAATTCACACAGTCATTAACAGTCCTAATTACAAGTCTTATTTGTTTCACTTTTTGTTTGGTAAGTACTCAATTGTCAATGCATTCATTATTGTTCAATTCATTTGAGTATAGCACTTTGAACAATAATCATTGCAACAAAGCAGCTTTATAAGATTTTTACTAAAAAATGTGTAAGTTTAGATTTTTTTCCAAAAATGTGTAAATAATAATAATTTAAAAAAATTAAGGAAAATTGTACTGTATTTGTAAACTGTATCAATTCGTCCCTGATGAGATGAAAGGAAGAACCTTGAGAGGAATCCATGAGAGAAACCAGACTCACCTGGGGTGCCATCCTCATTTGGATGATATCAAATAGTATGACCGTAAATCAGTCCCTGGTATACCTGTGTGTATGAGGCTGAAAGGTCACTATAATGGGGAAGGTTTTCAAGCTAATATTAAGTCCCTTTTCATTGTTGGAGTCATTTCTTTCATTGCTTCCACAAACCTGTGTGAAAGCAATTGCTCAATAGTTATGGAAACTAATATTTCCATGAACAGTTTTGTACATCAGAGAAACACTGCCTGGATCACTTGAGTCTTCATGGTCATTAAGTGGAACCTTCATGTCACCTCATGAATTCCCAGGCAGACGATAAAGGGCCATCCTCAGCAGCTACAAAACCTCCAACAATCAGACTGGACGGCAGAAGTGATCAGGATCACTGGGCAATGTGCAGGCTGACAGAAACAGAGTAACCAGATTTGTAAGAAAAAGCTTTGTCCGCTGCTATAGTTTTTATAGTACAGTGGAACCTCGGATTGCGAGTAACACAGTTTGCGTGTGTTCCGCAAGACGAGCAAAGATTTGTAATAAATTTTGTCTTATAAGTCTTATACCGAGTATCATGTTTCACGCATGCACTTCTTGTTTTTATGTGATCACAACTTAGCCAATAGTTTTTTGGTCTTAGTGCACATCTCTCACTCATATAATCAACATCCGTGCACGCGTGTACTGTTTACTGTGACCACATGTGTGCGCGTAAAACATTTTATTTTGTGTTTGTTTGTGTGTGTGTACAGCATGTGTGTAAAGCAAAAGCAAGTGTGCGAAACTCAAATAAGAGAGGAGGATAAGAGAGGATGAAGGGTTCATCAGACGAGAAGAGGGGAAGGGCTCAATCCTCCTCTCCTCTTACTTTAGCTTCACACACACAAACACACATACACAGTTCTTGCACACATAAATGGAAACACTTATCTGTTGGGAGTTATTTTTACTTTTTTTAAAGGAAAAGTGCAGGTTTGTTTTATTTTTAATTGTTTTTTATAATTTTTATGTATTTTATATACATATATGTATATATATAATAATTTTTTTGGGCTGTGGAACGAATAATTTGGGTTTCCATTGTTTCTTTTGGAAAAAATAAATGCTTTGATTTACGAGTGTTTTGATATTCAAACCCGCTTTCGGGATGAATTGTGCTCGCAATCCAAGGTTACACTGTACAACGTATTAACAAACAGCCTACACTCCTTGATAGAAGTCATGGTTGTTGTGGGGCAAGACCATTTAGACCTTTTTAAGTGAATAGTATTAATTTAAATTCAATGCAAACTTTTAAATGGAAGCCAATACAATGTGGATAAGATGGTGATGTGTGCAAATTATTCTGTTTCTAGTAGGGTTTCTGGCTGCTGCATTAATATGGTTAACATTAATGGGCTGCCACAGAGAAGACAGCACTTTTTCCTAGGATGTGTGTTACATTGCCATGTGATGCAGCTTGAGTAAGATTTAAAAGAGAGAGCTCTGGTTGGCTGGCTTCAGGAGGAGGTCTGAGCTGACAAGTGGGCAGAATTGGGAAGATAAAAATCACTTGGCTTGAACATTATCTATAGTTTGAACAATGAAAAAACTGCACGCAATAATAAAAGTAAATTGTGCACTAAACTACACACAGCAAAACATAAGGCATGTTTTAAGGCATTATATTCTATATCCACTAATAGAAATGTGTGCTGCTACATTTTTATTAAAAGTTCATTTTAGCGGCACTGTGGACTCAGTTAGAGTCTGGAGAGGTACTCATATAAAAACATCATGAACTCCTTCGTCATTGATGAAACCCACTAAAAGTTCTCCAGAGCTGAGGACATGTTTGTACCTCCGTGTGTGGATAATACAATTTATTCCAAAATAAATTTCATTATCTGCTGTCAGCTGCACCAGGCTATGACATTGTTTAAAAAAAATCAGATTGACAGCCGTGACACATTTATTAGAGACAGAGCAGGTCAGCTCAGGTTAATCCTTCCTTTAATATTTACTTGTCCTTAGGACAGCGACAAACATCTCACTGACCTTCATGTAATTAGGACTTCAGGGGCTACTATTTTGGAAGACATTTTCGATCACACCATGACTCAGAAGCAGAAACACAAGCGGATGTGATTTGAGCTCACTTACACGAAATAACAATCAACAAAGCCGGAGTATTTAAGGTAATAAAACAGATGGACTATATCTGTTTAAACTGCTTAGTCATCTGTTCTGTAGTGTTATGTTGTCCTTTTACCACCTAGTGCTTTTTCCCTTTTTCATGGTCACCACATTGGATCATTCAAGCTCAAGCTCAAGTTATTGGCACAGATTTTATGCTGGATGCCATTCCTGCAGGTTTAGAATTGGCCCTGAGGATGCCCTGGCTTTTGGGGGCTTAGTGGTTAAAGTGATCAGAAGGTCCCAGATTCAAACCGCACCACCACCATGTTCCTACTGTTGGGCCCTTGCGCAAGGCCCTTAACTCTCAACTGCTCAGTTGTTTAACAAGATAAAAATGTAAGTCACTCTGGATAAGGCCATTTGACAAATGCAGTAAATGCATTGAGTTAAGGGCTCAGCAATGCAAGCTTAGTATTTTTGAAGTTTTAGTAAAATTGAAGTTTTAGTATTTAAGTAAAAATGTAAATGGAGTAGTTTTGCTTTTACTTACAGTATGTCATACTTTACCTTACATTAAACGGTTTCAGCTAAAACAGTTTCATCACTATCACCTTCTCTTAAATAAATCATATTTTAAAAAAAGAAAGAAAGAAGAAATTGCAGATTTTCAAAAATGGACTGTCTCCCATGGTGGAAATTTAAATGAATAGCTTCGCCTTTGCATACTAAAAAGCCCTGAAAACGAAGCCCTATTAAAAATGTCTGAATGTGCAGCTTCTTCCGGAAATTCTCTCTGTATCAATCAACAACTTTCTGTCAAAGCACTGTCAGAAGTGCTGTTACAGAAAATGAATCCTCACCAATGAGATTTGAGAACACAACACTGCTGCGGTCTGAATAACAAGAATCTCTAAAAGTGCAAAGCATTCACAAATCATAAGCCAATGTTAACCTGAGTTGCATTTTCAATTTGCGCGTGTAAATAATTAACCAGCTACATTTGCAACAGACCCCAGTAATATATCATACGAATTTAAAATACATCACCGCACACTTGTTTAATAAATCAAAGAGACGCATTTCTAGCAGAGCTGTGTGGCATTGGTGATAAATATCCTCCGGATTAGAACCCAGTGTAACACCTGATAATGAAGCATCCAGCCTGGATGGAGAAAGATTGAACACTTTATTTCAACATTTTAATTACTGTAAATTCATCTGTAAATCTTGTAAAAGAGGAGTTTCTATAGGTGGAAGGTTTTAACCACCTTCTGATTTGCGTCAAGACAGAGGCTAACAATGGCATTTTGTTTTTAAAACACTAGCATTTGACATTCTAATAAAAATCAATTCACCTGAAGCAAAACAGTTGGTGATTTTTTTTTAAAAAGGACAAATCAGTCAAACCAATACACCCTTTTTTTTTTAGTGTCTATCAAAAACTATAGAAAATATTGCCTAGGCAGTGAAACTAACTACTGACCAATATTGATATAGACTTTCATGGATAGTGATCATAAATCCTGTTGCTGATTGGCTGTAATAGTGTTGTGTGCCATACTTTGTTCGGTTAACAGAGCCAGTGTTCAGAGACTACAGCTGTCAAATTAGCTTGATTTCTGGTAGGGCTGTCAATTTTAACGCATAAAGGCATATGATTAACCTAGAAATTTTAACACATTACTCTTTCTTAACGCTAGTTAATCACATAAACAAACCTGACCCTATCGGCTTCCCATAATCGTAGCACGGTTACCCAGCTGTGTGTGGTAACGGTACTTTTGACGTGGATGATAAGATGACTGAGGAAACGTCATCAGGTGTGCTAAACAGCAAGTTTCATTATTAAAAGCTTTATATTAGCATTAGCATATATTAACACTAGCATTCGATTAGCATTATAAAAAGGCTCTAGACTGTTGATCGGAACTGAGTATGCTTTTTCGAGCTCCGTCGTTGGTAGTTTTCCACCAGCCACATTTTACCTCCCAGTCACTGCATGCAGTGTTGGTCCCATTTGAGCAATTTTAATTTAATCTTTGTTAAACGTTAATGTCTGAGATGTTATAAAATTGTATAATCTGTTTCCTCTAACCAGTTTCTCATGCATTTCTTTATTCCAACATTAGACGTTTATGCTATAATACAAGTAAATCTGAGTATTTTAAAATTGTGATTAATCATGTTTAATCATAGACTATGACTGTGATTAGTTTTTTTTAATTATTATTATTATTGATTGACAGCACAAATTTCTGGACATTGTGAGTTTGATTAAATAGCACTGATGTTTACTGTATGATTTATATTTCAATCAGCTATATTTCTTACATGCTTTGTTATTGTATTAAAACCACTAAATGTATTTAATAAAAAGTGAAATCCTGTGTAACTTGCATTGTTGATTGTTAAAATATCATATACGAAGGGTTTTCTTTTTCTTTTTCCTGAAAATCTTCTGTTCCATGCTCCAGTTCTGTAGGTAATGGTAATTCACCAACTGTCCATGAACGCAAAAGAAGAAAAGTGATTTGAAAGTGGAAAATGAAAGTGATTTCTATTTTCTACAAAACCTGCTATGTGCATGGAGTTTGCATGTTCTCCCTGTGCTTGGTGGGTTTCCCCTGGGTACTCTGGTTTCCACCCACAGTTCAAAGACATGCAGAATAGGCTAATTGGCCTTTAGAAATTGCCCATAATGTGTGTGTGTGTGTGTGTGTGTGTGTGTGTGTGTGTGTGTGTGTGTGTGTGTGTGTAGATATGTGCATGTGTGCTTGTATACCCTGCCTCAAGCCCTGAATACCCTGGAATAGGCAACCCTGAACAGTTTAGGCTGTATAAAGAATGAGTAAGTGAGAGTGGCAATTTTAAAACACGTGAATCAATTCTGATTTACAAACTGACCCAATTATTCATTTAACTGTATCAACCAACAAAAGATTGATTAAATTGCTTAATCAGTTAAATTGCACAGCTCTAACAAACAATTGATTTTGTTTTGTTTTGGATTATAAGCACTCACTCCTTTAAAGTGAATATTTAAAAAATATTGGGGGGGAAACATAAGTTCACTTCTGTTTACTTATTACTTAGCAATTGTATTTATAAAAGTAACTGTAAAGAACTACCTCAGGGAAAGCAGGAATACATTTATAAAACAGAAAATGGGTTTCATGATTAAAGTGTTCGGTTCAATACAAAGCCAAAAGCCAGACTCAACTTGAAAGACTTTGAAAAATCAAAACTGCCATATCATTAATATTAACACCGTTTTAATCTGTCCAGAACATTCAGCTTATACAGGTTTAACAGTAAAATTACCATTTAAACTAAAATAAATAAAATAAATAAATTTAATTAAAATTTGTTGTCTCGAGATTGGCTGCACAGTGGCATAGTGGTTAGGACTGTCACCTTGCACCTCCAGGGTCTGGGTTCAATTGCCGGTGAGACTCGATTCCCATCTCTATGTGCATGGAGTTTGCATGATCTCCCCATGCTTGGTGGGTTTCCTCCAGGTACTCTGGTTTCCAAAGATATGCAGATTATTGTTCCCAAATTGCCCATAGTGTGTAGAATGAGTCTGTATATGTGTGTGCCCTGCAATAGATTGGCACCCTGTCCAGGATCTACCCTACCTTGTGTCCCAAGTCTCCTGGGATAGGCTCCCTGCGAACCTGAATACAGGATAAAGCGGTAATGATGATGAGTGAGTGTCTCGAGATTTCAAATTTATAAGAAACTGCAAGACATATTTTCAAAATCAGGAAAACATAGCTATATACAGTGAGCTATTTCTTGGGGAAGACCCATATTGGAAATAGGCCCTAAATGGACAAAAAGAATCTATCTGACATGGGAAAAGTATCATGCTGGACATGCATCCCATATGGAAAAATATCCATGATGTGCAGTAACTACAGGACATTTTCGGCATAAACCACAACTGGACAATGACCCATGTACTGTAGGCAAAAACTACATTTTGGGCATTAAACCCCATTTGGACAAACACCTGTGTTTGGCAAAGCCACATGCTTTGCAAAGGCTCATATCTGTCAAAAGCCCTGGTCAGGCAGGAATCATCTGTTGGTTAATATCCTATTTGTTTTTTATGTTGGAGCCCCATTTGGACAAAATCCAATACTACAGTACATGAAAGCCATTGATAGGCTAGAAGCCGTATACAGAGGAAATCTTTGATTGGACAAATACTATGTTTGGAATAAACACTATTTGGATTGGGGATTGGGCAGAAGCTACATGCCTCACTCGTGTCCCCGGTAATTCTACCTGGTAAAAAGGTTTGTTTGTGTACAAATTTGTAGGCTAATTTGCTACCTGTATGCTCAAAAGATTGGTGTACTTCAAATTATCTTTTTAGATTTTTTTTTTTTCACAATTAGGAAAATGCAGGTATAAAGGCCAGTGACTGACTATGTGAAGATGTGTCATCCACTTCTTAGTCATGACTCTGCTTAAGAGCAGATTTTACAAGATCTCCAACATGCAGGTAAGATTTGCTTATAAATTACTAATATTTACGATGAATAGTCAACCCTGTTTCTCCTTTTAGATATTTATTTAGCTTTATGTTGCTGGAGATGTTGTTTGATCAGTAAAGTCCACTACTGTAAAAACAGTCATCTTGAATTGCTGAATAAAACCACCTGGATTTTTTATTTATTTATTTTTTTTTTTTACACACAGCAATTTCTTCGATAAATTAAAACATATCACATATCACATATGCTTATATCACATTAATTATTTCTTTGGGCAGACATTTTAGGCATGCACAGATGTTACATTCATTGTGGAAGATTACTTTCATGAACTGGCCAGGACAGAAGGATCCTGTAATAATGATTATCATTCATTTCTGTCTTTTTGTCGTTCTCTTAGTTATTCCTTTTAATCAGTGATCTAATGCATGCAATGTTGATTCAACACATCTAAATAAATAAAGTGATATGCAACCAGAGGAGGGTAGTAACAAGTTACATTTACAGTGGAACCTCGGATTGCGAGTAACTCAGTTTACTAGTGTTCCGCAAGACAAGCAAAGATTTTTTTCATAAATTTTGACTTGAAAAACGAGCATGTCTTGGTTTACGAGTGCCGAGTTTTTTAACACCGACACACACACACACTCTCGACTTCTCGAAAAAAATTTACTTCTATGAGCAGTTTTGTACTTTTATCTGAGTAGATTTGTGAAGAAGAAACTCTGCTCTTCAAACTCTACCATCTGACTGTTTCACCAAGCAGACGCAACAACAATGATCACATGACTCTGTTTGAGCAATCAGCCTCAATAGCAATAACCACATGTGGGGAAAAAAATATTCAGCCGGTGTTCTATAAATTCATCCTACCTGTGAATCCACCCTACATATGTTCACTGCGCTTGCAAAAACACAATTTCTGCATCTTTCTCTAATTTTGCGGAATGCCCACAAATCCCTGCTGCTACTAGTGGGATCTTGCGGGTAATGTAGTCAATTCAATTTTATTTCTATAGGGCTTTTAACAATGGTCATTGTCTCAAAGCAGCTTCACAAAATGAAAAGAAGATTTATGAAAGTGTGTATGAGTGAGAGAAATTTGTATAAATAATTATGAGATTGTTCCTGAAGAGCAAGCCAAGGGTGTCAGAGACAGTGGGAAGGAAAAACTCCCTGAGATGGCAACAGGAAGAAACCTTGAGAGGAACCAGACTCAACAGTCAACATTTGTTTCCGTCATGGTTCTTATCCAAGACGTATTTTGTCCAGCATAGAGCTTCAAACCAAATGGGACTTACACCCAACATGAGGTTTCTGCTAAATTAATTTGATTTTTTTGTCTGCTAAAACCAGGGGCTTTTGTCCAACATACAGTAGGTTTTTCACAGCAGGTGAAAAAAAACAAGGAACCCATCCTCATTTGGGTGATAACGGATAGCAGGAATTATATAACGTCATGTGTGTTAGGCAGCTGGATGTTCTATATAACAGAAGTTATTTAAATGAACATGAAGTCCAGTTCTGCAAAGGGATGAGTCAGAAGGTGCAGAGGGCAGATGGGGTCGGGATCACTGGGAGCTCAGGAGCAGCATGTGGAGGTCCAAAACATCATGAAGCAGAATCCAGCTGGAGCTGGTCCTCCTCTAGATGCCTCAGGATCCTCGCAGGGTTGGCCTCTGTCTATGGAATCTGGCACAATTTCCAGATGCCTCGGGAGGTGTAGAAAAATAAAGGGCAGGTGGAAAGAATTAGCGTAGATGCCATTCGGGATAAATGTACTTGTGTACGAAGTTATGGGATGAATTATGTGTATCCCAGATTAAAGATAGATCTTGATATTCTGGGAACTACCAGAAGGCCAGAGTTTTGTGATCGTAAGGAGAGTATACTACAGTGTATGTACTTACATACATGCTAATATACAAGTATTTTAATTTAAAAAAAAAAAAATTCCAGACATTGCGATTGAGATGAAACAGTTACTCAGTACTTCAGTAGTCATTACACCGAATACTTACTTGAATAATGTTCTGGGTGACTATTTTTTACTTCTACTTGAGTGATATTATTTTAAAGTACTGTACAGCTACTTTGCATGTAACAAAAGATCAAATACATCTCAATGGACCCAGACCTCCAAGAACATGTATATATGTGTGTATTATACAGAGCTGTTTGAGCTGTGTTTCTCTTCGTCTCATCCTGAAATCAGACAGCAGACCATTTAAGATTAAAAAAAATTAAAAAAAACCCTGATTGGGCACATGTTCCATTTGGAGACAGACCCATGTTGGGAATAATCCCTAATTGGACCGAGACCCGTGTTGGGAATAAGCCCCAATTGAATACAGACACATGATGGACAGAAGCCACCTGCTGTGAAAAACCTATGTTGGACAAAAGCCTCTGGTTTAGCAGAAGCCATCTGCAAGACAAAAAACAAAATCATTGAGCAGAAACCTCATATTGGGCGTAAGTCCCATTTGGTTTGAAGCTCTATGCTGGACAAAATACCTCTTGGAACCAACTGCTGCACAAAACCCCATGTTAGGCAGAAGTCTCCAAGTAAGGAAAAATGAATGACAGGACTGTTACTTGGGCAATAGCACCTGGTGTAAAGCCCCGTAAAGGAGACAAAGGCCTCCTTGAGGAAAAGCTCATGACTTTAATTTACCAATGATTTATATGCAGAAAAAATACAATAACAAAATACATAAGAGGAATTATTGTGTGAAACTAACCTAAATGAGCAAATGGATCCGTTGTCTGATGTTATATATCTGCCTTATGTGAGGAATGCGGAATTTACATAAAAGCTAACAACAAACAACTCATTTTAATTTTTAATTAATAACAGTGTTGTCAAGTCAAGTCAAGTCAGAGCAAAAAAACATAAAGTGCAAAGTATATTTGTTTGATTGAGAAACCCCCAGATTATAATACTTCCAAAAAGCATGTGCAAGTAAAACCAAGGCTTTTGATTGTGCAAAATAACAGTAACAGTTATAAGGAGTAAAAACTCCCTTTATTTCTCTATATACTGTAATCCCCTGTTACACTAATGCGCTTATCCCAGTGTTTCATTAGTGCTTGCATACCATCAAGGTAGAAAGTTTTCTCATGACCAGACTTCCTGCTTCATATCTGAAATGCTGGCCTCCCAGGAAGCCCTTTAATGGCCAGAACATGTGGAAATGTCTTGAAGTGAGGTCAGAACCTGTATAGGGGATTGGCAATTACTCCCAGGCGAGTTCCTGTACTGCGCAAGTGGTGTTGGTGAATGATTGCATGTACAGCTCGCACGCACAGTTAAGTCTCTCCGGCACGTTGGCGACAAGTTATCCAAGGTCAGGCGTTCTATATGCTTAACTGCGGTGGGCTCTGAGCGCCTCCATTTCCATCACATGATGAAAAATATATACCCATTATTATGCCTCAGGATTTCAAAATGACTTTAGAAGCAAAGTTGTTTGTGTATTAGATGCTCATCACACCTTCACACCTCACATGTCAACAGCAGATGTGAACGCAGACTATACACATACAGTACAGAGATCTTTATATATCGAAAAATATAATCTTTTCAATCCTGTTCATATTGTATTTAAGGTAGGATCTCAAAAGCTTTTAATTGCTTTTAAACGGGACGGGCAAATGTCTACAGTTTAGTAATATTTCGTTTTTAGTATGGCACTTCTGGGAGTGATTTTGTAATCTCATCACAGCTAGAAAGAACAAACAGCACGCACATTTAAATATTGCTTTGTCCTGTTTCTTTGCAATTATTCTCCCACAACATGACCGCTTTTCGTGCATGGAATTTTATCAGCGTAAAGATTCCTAATTGATATAATAAGAATCTACAGCTTTATTTGTTTTCCACATATTTCAGTCTTAGTAGAAGTCTAACCTGATACAGATATTGCATTGTCCTGAAAGAAGAAGAAGAAGAAAAAAAAAACATGAGCAAAGCTTGCGCCTCTAATTGTACCATCTTGCTCCATAAATGTAAAAATAAAAGCTAATTATATTACAAAAAAGAAGTGCCTAGTCATACCAAAATGTGAATTGTAATTGTTGCTTTTTCATTAGAAAGCATATTCACATTAATTAGTGACCGAATTACATGCACACTTAACCGCATCTAGATTTTCTTTATTTCTAAACAGATTTCTTTACCTCTCCCTCTAAGGAGCATGCTCTTTAAACAAGCTTTTTTCTCTTCAGATTGAATCAGAGAATTAAACGCCCTAAGGCACTGACACTGAGCATCACTTACTTGCAGTGTGTGTGATTTGCACAGTGGTTAATGATAACGGTTTGCTGTCAGGCCACATTGTTTTCAGAGCGATCTAATGAGTGGGAGTCAGCCATGGCAAACAGTGGAACTGGCTGTGTGTGTGTGTGAGTAAGTGATTCTGAGTATGCAAATGTCCTTTACACTGAGTGTTAGAAATGGAATGTAATTATGCTCAATTTACCACAGACCCAATAAGGTGTCCGTTGTCACACCTGTGGCTTAAAAAATTAGCAAGCAAATAAACAAGGAACAAAGACACACAACAGCATAAAATTTTTTAATGTAAGTGAAGATGTAGGTTTTTCATACAGTAATTGTTTGAAGATGGCCATGGGACAGTTAGGTGCCTTTCTTGTACCCTAAGAGATGGTAGGTCCAATCAGGGGTGTAAAGGGATAACTTTTAGGGGTGGTCCATGATAGAGTTATTATTTAATATTATGTATTATTTAATAATAACTCTATCTTGGACTACCCTTAAAAGTTATTCCTGTGGGAGAATAATTACAATGTGGGATTATAATATATAATTATACTTGGGAGAATAATTACAAAGGAAACCATTGCTCCTTTCAATGATTTAATTTACTCTAAGAAGTCTTATTAACAGAAAGAAACATGAACATCACCTCGGATTACGAGTAATGTGGTTTACGAGTGTTCCGCAAACCGAGCAAAGATTTTGAATGAATTTTTAATCGGAAACCGAGCAAGTATTTAGTTTACGAGTGCCGAGTATCATGTATCACGCACGCGACTCTTATTTTGACACTGAGCGTCATTCTTGCGCTGCAGAATTGTGTGTAATTTTCTCCCCTGCTAGGTCTTAGTGCTCGTCTCTTACTTGCATAATCAACAACTCTTTCACCGTCTCTTATGTGTGCGTGTAATTTGACAACGACACACACACAAACACCCTGACACACACACAGACGCTCTCTCGCCTTTTCAAACACAAACACAGGAACTCTGCTCTGTTGCGATTCTTTTCAAAGGTAAGGTGCTGGTTCATTTGTTTGTTTGTTTGTTTTTTTTTCTACTTTACCGGAGTGATTCCCTTAGTATACTTTTTTTCCTGTTAAAACGGTGTTTCCGTTGTGTGTGTGTGTTTGTTGTGAAACTTAAAGAGTAATTCTGGTTAGTATGCGCTCATGCCAGTGTCAGAGAGATTTCTTTTTTTCTTGTTAAAACGGTGCTTCCGTTGTGTGTGTGTGTGTGTGTGTGTGTATGTGTGTGTTGTGAAACTTAAAAAGTGAGGTGGGAGAGGGAGGAGGAGTGTTACTGTGTAAAACGAAGCGAGGGAAGAGGCTAATTCCACACACACACACACACACACACACACACGCACGGCACACCAACGGAAATATTTATCTGTCGGGATTTATTTGTGCAGATTAATTTGTTTTATTTTCATTTTATAAATTGTATTAATTATTTTTATGTATTTGATTTTGGGGGCTGTGGAACGAATAATTTGAGTTTTCATTATTTCTTATGGGAAAATTATAATTTGGTTTACGAGTGTTTTGGAACACGAGCCCACTTCCGGAAAGAATTATGCTCGTAATCCAAGGTTCCACTGTAAAATAAAAAAGTACCTGCATGGTCTCTGTGGATAGAAATGACCAGCAAGGTATCAAGGTATTTAGCAATATTATTTAAGCAGCTGTGGAAGGTAACTAAGCAAATTTAATTTGTTACTGTACTTCAGTACATATTTTCCCCCACCACACACACACACACACACACACATACTGTACTTGAGTAGTTTTATTAATGGATGCATTTTACGTTTACTCCATTACATCCTACAATAAATATCTGTACTTTCTTCTTCACTATATTTGTGCGGTATTACATTACATACTCGGAGTGGTGGGTACCATTTGAAGCATTAATATCACTATCCGCTAACTTTACACTTTTTACATGAATTATATAACTTGCCTTCCCTCTGTGAAACATTTAGTTATGTGGCAGGTGTTTGAAATCAGAAACAGCTTCAGAGAGAGAGAGAGAGAGAGAGAGACTCCTTTACTACTGACTAAACCCCTAGTTATTTTTCGATGAGTAAATTTAAAGGTAAGTTTTTTTTTGTACTTTTTCTTAAGTAAAAATGTAAATGGAGGACTTCTACTTTTGCTTGAATAACAGCCATACACTGTTTACGTAAGTACAGGATATGTGTACTTTGTCCACCACTGGAATTCGAGAAGGATGTCCATGGGTAGTCCAAAGTTGTGTGCATTGATAAATGGTGAGATCTGAGAGCTGTCTGGGGAGATCCGAAAATCTTGATGTATTACCTGGGTTGTACAGCAGCTCCGATTTGCTTGGATTATATTTGAGCTGACATCAGAAACTCCCATCCACATCTTGCTTTTTCAATTCCTGTGCTCCTTTGGCTCGAAACCAAACTGTTTGCTGGAGAAGCCTGTGGCTGGCTTTTTCCCATCATACACCTGATCTTTACAACGAAGAGATTGGCAAGAATGTTCAACAGTGTTATTTTTCCTGTTGTCTCTTTGTCTAACCATGTGCACAAGGAACACAAGAAAGACTTCATGTGTTTGGAATTAATCTTGAGAGATTTTAGGGGTGTGGAAACTTGAATCACGTCATGCCAACCGTGTTATTAGAAAGCCGGCTGTTCTTCCAGAACGCTCCCTGACTCGGGCAAGTCTTACAGTTAAAGTTCACAGAATGAGTACTGTGCATTGCAGTTCTTCTTAAAGCCTAACTTGTGGAGTATAAATCTTTTCAAAAGTTTGGCTGAGCAAGAAACTTACCCAGTTTTAAGTGTTATCTGTGTCTTTTAGTCTTATGGAAAGTTGATCCAGGCAAAAGAAATGTACGTGTGTACATACAGTAGAGTGAAGAAGAACAGCTCATTTTTAATTGGCTGAACTCCATTAAAAGAAAAATGTATTGAACACTGGATTTGATCATGTCTTTCAAATGTCTTTTAGTGTCGTGAATAGTATTACCAGGACTTTTGAATGTGTTAAAGAACAGAGTACAGTTATAAGTGGAAAAACGTCCTTCATTTCTCTATATAATCTCCTGCTACACTAAGACCGTCATCATAGTGGTTCACTATTGCTAGGACACCATAAAGGGAGAAAGTTTTCTCAGTATGCCAGAGACATAACCAGACAGCTTGCTTCACATCTGAAACACTGGCCTCCCAGGAACTCCTTAACATGGAAATGGAAATGGTTGCACACTCTGTCGAGTGCTTGTAATGTCCAAGTGGTGTTTCCACAGACAGATGCATCTCTTCCATTAGTGGGCGACAAGTTTTCCGTCGATTTTCAGGGATCCACTTGCTCCATCACCTTGGCCGGGATCATCATTCACAAACATATGGCTTTCTTTAAAATGTTTGCACCAGTCAAATGTTTTACTGCGGCTAAGAGTCTTACTGTATCACCGTTCTGTCCTTGAAGTCTTCTGTAGACGTTGGTTTTACACTTTCATTCATGAGAAATGTAATTACAGTGTATGCATTTCTAAACGTAATGTAACCGAGAGGGATTTAGTGAGCAAATTATAAAAGCGTAGTGAAATCTTATGGCCATCAGTTTGCGAGCTACAGTATAGCCACCTTTAAAATAACTAAAAGCTTTCGTTTTTTCAGCATTGCCGGTACTTGGTGTCGTGTCACTTCTTCCTGCAGCAAATCCATACAGTAGCTGTGCCTTTCACCTCTACTTGGATATTTGAGCTGAGCTAATACGGAGCTGGGTCTGACTTTGTTCTTCTGTCTGTGTCAGCATCCTGAACGTCCCACTGCGGTCTGCACCAGTCCGTAAGCTCAATCACATCAGCTTTTTTGTTCTTTTCTAATTAAACACACCCGTGCAATTGGAGCTTGGATGTTAATGATGGAGCGATATTTACCAAGGCTGAGTCACTGGACTGAAAATGGCAACAAAATTAAATTGTACAGCTTCTTTGCAAAATTAAAGGTGATGTATAGATGATGTATAGTACAGTGTGTATGCCCTTTAGTGGAAGTCATTTTTGGAAGTCGTTCGTCACACAACTCCTGGTGGAAATGCTCATTTTTTTGTTCCTGGTCCATAAATCTTTCTGCCACTTTTTTTTTTCCTTTTTTTTTTTTTTTAACAGTACCGGACCTTTTATAGGTCTACACATTTGCCTTGACCTTTATGAAGGCAACTCGAAATGATTGCTTATTTAAAAAAAAAACTACTATAAAAGGTGCATGATTCAAGCATTTATAGCTCTCGAGCTTGAGTAGTGTAGCATTTGTTCGAAAAGTGATCATAAAAACAGGCTCAAGACTGCTGACTTAAAGCAGCGTGAGAAAAGCAGAGCAATTTAAAAAAAGGAAACAGCTGATATATCCTGTAATGATCAGGAGCCGAAAGCAGCAGGTGGAAATGCTGAGCATTGTTATTAAGGATTCCACAGAGATCGGAATGATAGGAATAGTCTTTTAAGTCCTTACAAAAGGTCTTGCAAAAGGTGTGTGTGTGTGTGTGTGTGTGTGTGTGTGTGTGTGTGTGTGTGTGTGTGTGTGTGTGTGTGTGTGTGTGTGTGAAAAATGGGTACAGGCGAAAAACATGCAAGTTGATGAACAACAGGGTCTAGCTACCAAATACAGGGCAATGCGAATAGATTCATTTTGCACCCGCTGTGCAATTTACTGTGCCTGAAAGTCACTTTGGGACTCCAGATTGTCTGAGCAAGACAAAGAGATGTGGTACAGCATCTCTGTCCATTTGACAACCAAATTATACCATTAAATAAGTATTTACAGAGCATGCTCTTATTGGAAAACAATCACTGCCACTCATCCATCCAGGAACCTCTGAAGTTCAACTAGGCATGGAGACCAATGGTGACCATTTTTATGACCATGGTAGGACCTTCTGTTAACATTTACACACTCGTTCACACAATAGGTGCGATTTGGAAATGGCAGTTAGCCTACTCTGTATGTTTTGGGACTTTGGAAGGAAACCAGAGGACATGAAGACATACAGACCCGAGTCTGAAATCAAATCTGGATCATGGAGATGCAAGTCGACAATGTTAGCCACTTGGCCACTGTGCCACCATATTCCACTTGGCAACATCAATTTGTCAACATTACCAACTTTTTTAATTAAGTTGTTGTGTAATGTCAGTGAGACTAATTGATTCCTGTTATCACATCAGTTACAACAGTTCCCTCACCAGTCTTTCCTTTACTCTGTCAAGACAAAAAAACGTCTCGGGTTGTAACCCTGTTCCCTGATAAAGCGGGAACGAGATGCTGCTGCGTGAAAACGCTAGGGGAACATCTCTTTGTTCTACGGTTGTGAAGCCTGTGTGTATCAAAAATATTACGCCGAATATTTCGGCTTATAACCTCAGTCAGGTGATGTCACCCAATAAGGGTGCAGGTTATAGTAAAGTAAAGTAAAGCCTTTATTTTGTCACATATACATTACAGCACAGTGAAATTCCTTCTTCGCATATCCCAGTGTAACTGGGGTCAGAGCGCAGGGTCAGCCATGGTACAGCGCCCCTGGAGCAGTTAGGGTTAAGGGCCTTGCTCATGGGCCCAACAATGGCAACCTGGCTGAGCTGGGAATTGAACCGCCGATCTTCCGATCAGTAACTCAGTGCCTTAGCCCTTTGAGCCACCACTGCCCCTGCCTCCTTATAAAGAGGAGTGAACCGGAAACATCCTCAGGGCAAATTTTGTCTGAAGGACGTCTCGGCTCACCAGCAGTGCGGCATTGGAGCGCAGCATCTCGTTCCCGCTTTATCAAGGAAAGCGGACTCTAAAATCTTCCTGATCTGGGGAGAGCGCGCGAGAGAGGGAAAAGACTGTCTCATACGCACGCGAGCCCCAGGAATGCGCCGCAGCTCGCGGTTTCTCTTTAAAGAAAGCAGGCTGCGCGCGAAGTGCCTTAATAGGGAGGAGATCAGAATGCACGCACTCTCTTTGAATCCCACGCACTCAAAGAAAAAGTCGTGGAGATCGCGCTCCGAAAGAAATCTATCACACGGAGGCGCGCATCTCTCAACCAACTCTGCCATTATCGGTAAGTAAAGTTTTTCCTTCCTACCGTGATTCTGTTGCGCGCGCGCACACACACGCAAAAACAAAGAGGTCCTGAAGACAAAGGGATATGAGGACGTTTCCGGTTCACTCCTATTTATAACCCACAGGTGCACCTTATCGTGTGACGTCACCTGACTGAGGTTATAAGCCGAAGTATTCAGCGGTTTTGATACACACAGGCTTCACAGCTGGAGAACAAAGAGATGTTCCCCTAGCGTTTTCACGCAGCATCGAGTGTAGCTTTTGAAAGGGAACACTGCCTACCATGTTAGGATGAATTTACTTTATGGTACATTTAATTTAGAAATGGGGAAAAAAGCAAAAAAAAGAAAGAAAGCAAATTATTATTATGCTTAATTTTTTTAGCCCTGTGAATGAGTTGTTAAATAAAACAAAAATATAAAATCTTGGTTTAATTAAAGCCGGTGTTATTGTAACCGTTGATGTTATATGGAATCCTGATCAATCTGAAATAGTTGTTGAGGTTGTAATATGGACTTGAGTTGTTTATTGAGGTTATTATTTGAGTTTAGTCTAAAGAGGTTTTCTGTGTTGACTTGGACTTGTCTAAAATTTATTTCCATTTGTACTTGGATATGTCTTGATCATGGGTACTGGACTCAGCTAAACTTTGTGAAAAAAAAACTAATAATAATAATAATAATGTCTTTTTTTTGTATGCATGCAAACGGTATTCCTTCTTGTAGGCAAACTTGGCACAGTGCATGATTGAGCCAAAGGTTTTGATGGTTTTCATTCACACAATCTTGATTCTGACTCCCATTTATTACAACAATTACCTTGTCTTGGCTTCGAACCCTACATTCTTGACCCGTTTTTGGGCTACATTCACAGTACAAGCCTCATTGTTAAATTCAAAGCTTTTTAATTGTCATGATGGTTCACATTCATAACTACAGGTGACTTTCATGTGACTCTATTGTGGACGGGTCTGTCTTCTGAAAAGTCATTCCTCAGGGATAAAAAAATGTCATGTTTGTACATTTATTCGTTAAAAAAATAACATTTTATACAGAAATATGCTTTTGGGATTTTGTTCTGGAGGACAGCCAGAAGTAGAAGGAAAAATAAGACACCTCGCTTTAGCTGTTATTGCTAGCACTGCTATGAAAATCCCGCTCTGCTGGTGCTGAATGATGATATCAGCACCTGGCACATGCCGATCTGACCGTTCTCATGCAAGTCACATGACCACATATATCAGATATAGTGTATTGTATATCCAATCGAGAGCCACATGTGACAGTGACTCAGATCTGATCTGATAAACATGAGATTTGGGCATTGAGACATTGAAAAATCGAATTTGAATCACTTCAGTCTGATAATGTGAACGCACTGTAGCCTTGTCTAGTCCTGATGTTGTCTTGGAGATAGAGATTTTCTTTTCTGTCTAGAGGAGATAAGATTTGTCTTGACGATAGCATTTTTTTTCATAAATGTTCCAGGAATAACTCTTTACAGATACAAAAATCTCATCTGCATATACAGTAGATTTCCTTCAAATCTACTTTGCATGTGATGGAATTCACACCATTATTTCTTGCCATATTATTAACATGCTGTACAGTAGATATGTGACAACGTCAAATGCACAATAGTACTCATTATTTTTATTCAGAATCTAAAGAAGAAGGTCCTTAAAACATGGATAAATTAGCAAGGCAAGAGGTCTGTGAATGAGACACAGGGGGTGGCAGGATGAAATCAGAGCCAGTGTGAGAAAATCTATAATACATATCAACACTGAATCTTGGGGAAAGTATCAAGATTGATCTTGTTATTTCTTGTATTTCAAAGCAAAAAAAAAAAATATATACGAATAAACTAAGAAAAAAGAACCATGTCTCAGGAACAACAAACTCAAAATAGGAAAGTAAGTTACATACAGTATATTTTTCAAAATATTTATATTTTGTAAAATATTTATCATTAACAAACTACATTGCAAGTGGGAGACAAGTGGAGAGCGAAATAATGGCGTGCAATAAACTTTTGGAGTGCTTTTAGGTAAAAGCACAACAACACAAACATCTTTATCAATAAACAGGTAAAATGTCACTAATGGAAATGATTTCTACTTTTGAATTACAAGATACAGCATTAAATTGATTTCCAAATAGAGACCAATCAAAACAAGTATACAGATGTTTAGAGGCAGGAAGACACGTGGGCGAAGGTTGAGGCAACAGAATGATCAAAGCAAGACAATAGTGGGCAAAAGCACAGCTTAGAGATACACAAGTGATGGCAAAACTTTGCAAAATTGCTTTAGAAAAATGTGAGGAATATTGCCTCTGAAAAATAATATGGATTAGCATTCAGCATAAGCAGCACAAGAGGTTTCTTTCTTTTTAATATGACCTTTGCCATTCCCACTTCAGCATTTTGAACACGGCGACATCACGGAGTCGTCTTCAGAGCCGGGTGTTAAATGCAGAAGGACTGTCGAGGCTGAGAAGAAACCCTCACGCAAATGAAACGCACTGTGGTGTGACAGAAAAACCTGGCAAAATGAAAACGTCAGCCAATCATTATATGCAGATACTGCAAACACAGCATTTTCCTAAATTTCCTAAAGCCAAAATTAAGTGACTGAATATATAATTAACCACTCAAACATCAAAGAGTGTGCTGTGGTATGTGGCACCAAGATGCTTTAAGTCCTGTAAGATCCCTCCAGGGCTCGGACCTGGGTATCCAGAGATTCTGAGAATTTGGAAACTAAGTCTACACCTCACGTCTGAGATGGTAGAGGGGCTGCCAGAAGTTTTTCCCCATTATGTCGATGTGACAGGACCAAGACAGGTCCTGCATGATACGAACACAGAGATATGTGAAACTGTCCACTCTTTCAAATTTTTGCCCTCTCATTGATCAGCGGGGTCTGGTAGTTCCTCTCCTGCTCCTGCTAAAAGATCCCATAGCCAGCAAGAAATACTGTACCATTGCCATGAGGGTGTTTTCTTGGTAATGTTTAGGTAGGTGGTACGGTATGTGCTAAAGTAACATCCATATGAATTCCAGGCCAAAAGAGTTTCCAGCAGAATGGTACACAGAGCATCACATTACCTCAGTTGGTTTGTCTTCTTCTCTTAGTGCACCGGTGCCAACACTTACCATTTGGTAAGCACTCATCAATTGGAGTCCATATCTAATGCTTGCATGCCCATTTTTGGTGCTTTTTCATGGTGGACAAGGGGTCAACATGAAAATAAGCAGTCTGTGTTTATGTAAAGGATACAAAGCAAGATGGAATCCACTTGTGTTCCGACACATTTCTATCACAGCCAGCAATTTGTGCTACAAAAGCTCTTTTGTGGAATTGGAGCAGATTAGTCTGGCAAATAATTATCGCCTTTTCACTGGTTTTCCTAGCTTGGACCACTTTTTGGTAAGTACTCATGTCCATCATACTAGGCCATCATAATTTGGCCCATGTCAGAGACGCTCATCCAACACTTATCCTTTTTACCTACTTCCGAAACCACTCTCAGCTCTCAAGTTTTGAGAACTGACAACAGTGGAACCTTGGATTGCGAGCATAATTCGTAACGGAAGCAGACTCATATATCAAAAGCGGGCGCATGAATCAAAGCAAATTTGTCATAGGAAATAATGTAAACTCAAATTATCCATTCCACAGTAAAAGTAAAAATAAAACAAATTAACCTGCACTTTACCTTTGAAAAGAATCGTGTGTCCAATTAAAGTGCATAGACAAAGAGCCGGCTGACAGAGAGAGAGAGAGAGAGAAAATCGATCTTTAACCTCTCTAATGAGACTTGCTTTTGCTTTACATGCACGCACACATGTGTGTTATAATAAACAGTATACGCGCGCTATACACACATGCATACAGACAAAAAAATTAAAAGATGTTTTACGCAAACACATATGGTCACAGCGCACTAAGACAGAGCACTAAGAGAGAGAAAAACCATTGGCTCAGTTGTGATCATGTGACACTCAGCATCAAAACAAGAACCGCATGCGTGTTACATGATACTCCAAAACCAAGACTTGCTCGTTTTTCAAGTCAGAGTTTATTCAAATCTTTGCTCATCTTGCAGAACACACGCAAACCGCATTACTCGCAATCCGAGGTTCCACTGTATTTACTTGCTGCCTAATACTGTATATCCACCTTTTGAAAATCCTTTACTTATGTAATACAGTTAACCAAAGCAGCTCCGGGCTGATATTCTCTCCAGCTAAATAGTGCTATTTCAGTCCTCAGTACAAACCAGATGTAAGCATTTACTTTCTTACACTTGACAGATTCTCTCACACTGTCTTCTCTGAATATACAGTATAATATAGGATGAATTACCAAGACATAAATAGGCATTATTCCCCAGGCTTTAATATCATCAGTAGTCTACCTACTGTACAGTACAGTACATGTAGGTTATCAAAACATTACCTTGCAGATATTTGTCTTACTAGAATAGAATATACAGTAGAATATATTGCACACTAAAGTATACATTTAGCTGGAATGAATCACTCTTAATATTATACCGAAAAATGAATTAACAGAAGCTTGCAAGTGTTAGACTGTTTTCACTTACAGGTCATGCTGAATGTAATGTGTTATTAGCAGGCACAAATCACACTTTCATGCCACAGCCTTGTTGAACGCTTGATTCTAATGTAGTCAGGAGGTGTTGATTAATTTGTCATAACATCAGCTTTGGCAGTAGTTCCAGCTGAAACGTTTTTAATAAATGGCTTATTTATTTATTTATTTTTCTTAAATGCATCAAAGTTCTATAGTAACACGGTTGACACATGGCTAGTGAACATGGGAAAAAAAAACGTGTCAGTTTGTCACGGCGTGCGCCTGTGATGGGCGTGCGCCCAAATCTATTATCGCTCACTTCGTAGGCTCCCTAAGTAAGCGGCACCCCTTTCTGCAGGTGCCCGAAGGGACGGGGCCGCCTATGCGGGCCGGCTGGCATTGATTAACGTTAATAGGATCTCGGGCTTGCTCCGCATTATAAAAGCAAGGCGCGGAGTTTAGTCCGGGGTCGGGGAAGATCGTAACGCGGTGGAGCTTGGGAGTGGCATGGGAGTGGCATGGGAGTGGCATGGGAGTGGGGAAATGGAACGTGCCCCAGAGACTTAAAAAGGACATTTGATTTCCGCCCTTTGATCTCCGCAGCGCGGGAAAGAGCTATGTGAGCTCCCAGGTTATCCTTCATTCGCCTTCGCGTCCTCGCCGCCGAAGAGGAAAAGGCCGCGAGGAGGACAGCGTTAAGGCCAACGATCCCAGCCGGGAAAGCCGCCCAACCAATGGATGTCCGTGCGAGACTCCCGCCTGAGGCCGCGCGCACAGAGAGCTGGGAGGGGCCAGGCCGGCCATCGACAGCGGGGAGGAACCGGCCAGGGAGCGTGCAGGAGCGCTGCCTCGCGTGCTCCGTTGGCCACTCCGCTCACCGCCGCCAGCCGCGTGCCCGCATGCCAGCTGGGCACTGCCTCGGACCCTGCACGTGCACACATCATTCCTTCCCTTTCTCTCCGTCCTCCCTCCTTTTTTCCCTTTCCTTCCCTAATTTATTCCTAATAAATTACCCTTTTCCTCTAAGATCTCGCCTCGTGTCTTTGTTTCATGGTGCCGCCCGTGCAACTTTGGGTCGAACCCGTTACACAGTTATATAAAACCATTCTGTACTTTTGTTTTTAATAAATGTTTATTGTTATTATTATTAACTTATGAAAAAGAGGCTGCTGAGCATAAGGTAAGTGATAAGAGAAGAAAGTTCAGTTTGGCAAATTTCTGTGTTCATGGGACTTGTTGTAGCTATAAAAATTTTACAGAAGACTTCAAGTAGTAACACATTTGAATGACCTTATTTTTAAAAAAATTACACCATAGGTCCATTCATTCTCCTGAACATTTAGTGGAACTCCACAAGTGGAACATCCGATCTTTAAAAATCAGCTCATAACTTGTTGCCAGCTTGCAGAAAAGACTGGGAGTTATTGGCACATCCCCTGTGCAGTTGTAATCTCGCTCCATCTGATTGATTCCCACATGTTTGGGCCATTAAAGGAGTTCCTGGGAGGCCAGTGTTTCTGACGTGAAGCAGGCAGTCCAATCATGGCTCCGGTGTACTGAGAGAACCTTCTACCTTGATAATCCAGTAGTGTAGTAGCGAATTATATAAAGAAATAAAGTGTGTTTTTACTCTCTTGGCTGTTATTCTGTACAATCAAAAGTCCCGGTTTGACACACTCCACACTCCACATGTGTATTCCACATACAGTAGAATGTGGTTACATTTAAAGGGGGACAAATTCTTGATATGTCAATCTGTAGGAAAATAAAGGATAGAACTGAATTGCTATTTTAAAGTAACTATTTTATAATACCAAAATGTATTAACAATACCAATGTGTCAAATTACAGTCCAAAATTCTTCTATTTCTAAAAAAGAAATTCACCATCCATATTAGTGCTGATTGCTGTATACACAGAAAGCATTCATTCTGAAGGTTGTGCTTGGTCACTGCTTTGATGTGAATGGGTTTGACTCAAGTCAGCATATCCTCTTTGGAGAGGTTTCACAACAAGGCTTAACAGGGCTCCGTATCTGTGACATTTCTGTTAAAAGCAGATGTAACATTCATGAGTTCACAGCTGGGTCAAAACAAACAGCGAATGTATCTTACATAATGTATCATCAATTTGCCTATTGCACTGCTACTTCCGCACAGGTCAGTGAGAGAAGGTCGATGAATGTATTACCACTGTGCACCTATTAGTACCTGCTGCTGTTCCTGCTGAAGGAATGAATATCTCTGTGCTATTGTAAAATGCCAGCTTTAAATAGCTTCTGATAACAACAGATCATTTGTGTTTTTGTCATGTCACATGCAGCAAAAGGAAGTTGGCAAAGCAAAGAAACAAGACTCACAATAAACTTCTTTATTGCACCTGACAAGAGATGTGTGTTAAATAGATGAGCAAAAGCAGGTTGGTTTGTTATCATTAGGATGATTTGTACATATTTGTGCATGGAGCCATATCTTAATTGTTGTGCCATTAGTACTGGTTCCTTTTACGCTCCTAGATACAAATGTTCATTTGTGCTTGTTGTTTGCCACGTTCGCTTGCCAAGTGTAAGTTTTTAGCACGCAATCATTTCGTTGCCAACATATTGTTTAAATTAACACATTTGCACAATCAAACGCGTTTTAATAAATATTTGAAATATAAATTTGGAGCAACCCACCCTAAGAGTAATCACCGTCTTACACATTTTCAGTTGTAATTTAATTTGTATTTAATCTTTTTTTAAGCTGCTGAATGTAGAATTGCCAAATTATTCATAAAAATAATATTGACAAATTTTATTGAAAAATATAGATTTTTTTAATGTAGTTACTGTTATAATTTATTTGCTGGTTAATGAACTGGATAATGATATAACAATATGAAAACATTAAAATTCTATTTTATTATTACTTTCAGAATTTTATTTTATGACTATTGATATTTTTGTCAAACCTGTTACTTGTGATAATGATAATAATTATAAGAAGAAGAAGAAGTTGTCACAGCACGCTAGGTCATGCCCATATCTCAGGCAAGATCATGATCACCTGCACACTCCTGCTCCACGATCCATCCCGTTCCTTGCTTTTCACCACCTCATTCACTGCTCCAAACACACCTGTTCTCAATTTCTGATCATCACAGCTCTCTATTTAACACACCTTCAGACAACAGCTCTCTGCCAGATTATTGTGTGCTATCCATGCCCAGTATTCCAGCGTTTCTCTCTGCTTTGAACTCCCGGATCTCGACCACGCTCTGTTTTCACGACCTCGTCTTTGTCTCACGCTACGGATCTTTCGTCTATACGGATTTACTGTTGCTGACCCTTGGATTTGTTTATCGACCACGAGCTCTGATCACGGACTTTCTCGGTTTCACGTTTCTGACCTCTGCCTGTTCATCGACCACGAGCTATTGTTTCGGATCTAGCAGCCTGCGCGATCCGTCTGCCTCGCTTTGCGGGATTGTCATCACCGGCAAACAGCGTATGCTCTTTCTACACGCGCCGGCTCGGCACTTCCGCATTCCTGCCACAGAGCCCATTCAGAAAAGCAGTGAGCGCGCTCTCGGCACTTCCGCATTCCAGCCACTGAGCTCATTGACTCTAAGCGCTGCACTCGCTCTCTACATACACCGGCTCTACTCTGCATTCGCGCTGCAGAGCTCGTGCAGAGAAACAGTAAAAGCTCACTCTGCGCTTGGATCCTTCACCCCCACGCACGCCCGTGACAGTATAATCTGGCCATTAATGGATCCAGCAGAGGCTGTACAATTAAGAGGGGCACTAGAGAAACAGGGGGCGCTCTTGGACACTCACCAGCAGAATATCCAGCAGATAACTTGCTCCCTCCATAACGTTACAGAGGCTTTAGCTGCTCTCATCTTGCAAATAAAGCAAACACAAGCACATCCAGCTCCCATTCTCCAGCCTCCTCTTCCTGGGCACTCTATCAATCATGAACCATGCCTCCCTGCACCGCCCACTTACGACGGAAATCCGTCCACCTGCCGCTCATTTTTATCTCAGTGCTCCCTTGTGCTTGAGCTGCAGGCATCATCTTTTCCCACTGAACGCTCCAAGGTTGCCTACATCATCTCTCTCCTTTCTGGTAAAGCAAGAGAATGGGGGACAGCCTTATGGGATGCCCAGATGCCCTGCTGCTACACGTACAAGACTTTCACGGATGAAATGAGACAGGTTTTCGATCGTTCATTCACGGGGCGTCAGGCGGCAGCTCAGTTACTTGAACTACGTCAGGGATCTCGATCTGTCTCTGATTATGCTATTGATTTTCGGACTCTGGCTCCCTCTTGTGGTTGGAAGAATCGGGCACTCTTCGACACTTTCCTTCACGGACTCTCTGACCCAGTCAAGGATGAGTTAGCAGCCCGAGAGCTCCCTTCCAACCTTCAGGGGCTCATTGACCTGGCTACAAGTATTGACGCCCGCAAACGAACACGACAAAGGGAGTCTCGTCAGTTCCTCAACGTACCCGCTCCTAACACAGACACACCTAAGCCCCCCCCAGAACCTATGCAGGTCGACTGCGCGCACATCTCGTCCAAGGAACGTCAACGTCGGAAGGATGATGGTGCTTGCTTCTACTGTGGTCAGGTTGGCCACGTCGTACGAACCTGTCCATTAAAAAGCCGGGACACCCCGGTAGTTCTGGGGGTACGGGGCAGTTCTACACAACACCCATCTCCTAACCTTCGCTCTCGCTTCCCAGTGACCCTGATTTATGACAACCGGCCTCACGTCACACACGCCCTAGTAGACTCTGGAGCAGACCAGAATTTAATCTCCTCAGCTATGGTTTCTCAACTCAAGATTCCACACACCCCACTTAACCAACCATTTAGCGTACAGGCCCTTGATGGCAGCAAGCTCTCCTCAATCACCCACCGCACCGCTCCAGTCACACTGCAGTTTTCTGGTAATCATGTTGAAACCACCACGTTCCTCATCATTAAGAGTGCTCATGCACCTATAGTTCTGGGTCTTCCATGGTTAAAACTACATAACCCTCACATCGACTGGGCAAGGAGAAGCATCCTGGATTGGAGCCCTACTTGCCACTCCTCATGCCTCCGTTCCGCTGCCACCAGAAGCGTCTTGCCCACCTCTCTGGAGGAGATCCCTGACATTTCCAAGGTCCCTGCCGAGTACCACGACCTTCGCCAGGTGTTCAGTAAGTCACATGCCATCTCATTACCTCCTCACCGTCCATATGACTGTGCCATCAACCTACTTCCAGGCACCACTCCACCTAAAGGGCGACTCTACTCTCTCTCACGTCCCGAGAGAGAAGCCATGGAAAAATACATCTCTGAGTCACTTTCAGCTGGAATCATACGCCCTTCCTCCTCCCCTGCAGGGGCGGGCTTTTTCTTTGTGGAAAAAAAGGACAAGTCCCTCAGACCCTGCATCGATTATAGAGGCCTTAATGAGATTACAGTCAAGAACCGCTACCCGCTTCCCCTCATGTCTACCGCATTTGAATTACTCCAGGATGCCCGCCTGTTTTCCAAGTTAGACCTAAGAAACGCTTACCACCTGGTCAGGATAAGAGAGGGTGATGAGTGGAAGACTGCATTCAACACCCCTACGGGTCATTATGAGTACCTGGTTGTTCCATTTGGTCTGACCAATGCACCGGCAGTTTTTCAGGCACTCATTAATGATGTCCTTAGAGACTTTCTCAATGTTTTTGTGTTCGCTTACCTTGACGACATTCTAATCTTCTCTCACTCCTTAGAGGAACATAAGCTCCACGTGCGTCAGGTCCTTCAACGTCTGCTGGAAAATAAACTCTATGTCAAGGCTGAGAAGTGTGAATTTCACTGTGAGTCCACCTCCTTCCTGGGATATGCCATTTCACCATCAGGTATGCAGATGGACCCAGTCAAGGTAAAAGCCGTCACGGATTGGCCAACACCATCGTCAAGGCGGGAGTTTCAACGCTTTTTGGGTGGCCGACTATCAAGGAGGATGTCAAAAGCTTTGTGGCGTCTTGTGATATCTGCACCAGGAATAAGACAACAAATCGTCCGCCTGAGGGACTCCTAAGACCCCTTCCCATTCCCCATCGCCCTTGGTCTCACATTTCACTGGACTTCATAACCGGATTGCCACCTTCCAACAATAATACCTGCATTTTAACAGTTGTTGACCGGTTTTCCAAGTCAGCCCACTTCATTCCTCTACCAAAGCTTCCGTCTGCCAAGGAAACGGCTGAACTCCTTATCTCCCACGTTTTCAGAATCCACGGCCTCCCATCGGATATAGTTTCGGATAGGGGCCCGCAGTTCTCTGCACAATTTTGGAAAGCCTTCTGTGGCCTTATTGGCGCCACCCCCAGCCTCTCATCAGGATTTCACCCTCAGACCAATGGTCAAACCGAGCGCATGAATCAAGAATTGGAGAAATCTCTGAGATGCATGACCTCACAGGATGCAGCTTCTTGGAGTCGTTTCCTCCCTTGGATTGAGTATGCGCATAACTCGCTCCCCACCTCCTCCACAGGCATGTCACCTTTTCAGTGTTGCCTCGACTATCAACCACCACTGTTTCCAACCCAGGAGGAAGAAACTGCTGTCCCTTCAGCTCAAGCCTTCATCCGTCGTTGTAAAAGGACATGGCAACGAGCTCGTGCTCAATTACAACGTTCCGTGGCCATTTTTCAGCGCAAGGCCAATCTCCACCGCTCAGCTGCTCCAGTTTACAGAGTTGGACAAAGAGTTATGCTCTCCACACGTAACCTACCACTCAAGACTACATCCCAGAAACTCTCGCCTAAGTTCATTGGCCCATTCACAATCTCTCGTGTCATTAATCCATGCTCCATCAGACTGGCCCTGCCATTATCCATGCGACGAATTAACCCCACGTTCCACGTCTCCCATGTCCGCCGTTTGGTCCCGTGTCCTTTGTCACCAACCCCACGCCCTCCTCCTCCACCTCGACTTATAGACGGGGGTGAAGCCTTTACCGTCCGCAGACTCCTTAAGTCCCGCCGCCGTGGGCGCGGCCTCCAGTACCTGGTGGATTGGGAGGGCTATGGACCCGAGGAAAGAAGTTGGGTACCAGCCAGGTTCATCTTGGACCGCTCTCTGATCACAGAGTTTCACAATCTCCACCCCGAGGCACCCTCAAGAACGCCAGGTGTCGTTCGTAGAGGGGGGGGTACTGTCACAGCACGCTAGGTCATGCCCATATCTCAGGCAAGATCATGATCACCTGCACACTCCTGCTCCACGATCCATCCCGTTCCTTGCTTTTCACCACCTCATTCACTGCTCCAAACACACCTGTTCTCAATTTCTGATCATCACAGCTCTCTATTTAACACACCTTCAGACAACAGCTCTCTGCCAGATTATTGTGTGCTATCCATGCCCAGTATTCCAGCGTTTCTCTCTGTTTTGAACTCCCGGATCTCGACCACGCTCTGTTTTCACGACCTCGTCTTTGTCTCACGCTACGGATCTTTCGTCTATACGGATTTACTGTTGCTGACCCTTGGATTTGTTTATCGACCACGAGCTCTGATCACGGACTTTCTCGGTTTCACGTTTCTGACCTCTGCCTGTTCATCGACCACGAGCTATTGTTTCGGATCTAGCAGCCTGCGCGATCCGTCTGCCTCGCTTTGCGGGATTGTCATCACCGGCAAACAGCGTATGCTCTTTCTACACGCGCCGGCTCGGCACTTCCGCATTCCTGCCACAGAGCCCATTCAGAAAAGCAGTGAGCGCGCTCTCGGCACTTCCGCATTCCAGCCACTGAGCTCATTGACTCTAAGCGCTGCACTCGCTCTCTACATACACCGGCTCTACTCTGCATTCGCGCTGCAGAGCTCGTGCAGAGAAACAGTAAAAGCTCACTCTGCGCTTGGATCCTTCACCCCCACGCACGCCCGTGACAGAAGTAGAAGAAGAAGAAGAAGAAGAACAACAACAACAACATAAACAACTTTCATTTAATAATTCAGTAGATAAAAATAAAGAAATGAATGAATGAATGAATGAATAGATGGCAGCATGGTGGCTCTTAGCACTGTCAACTTGCACGTCCAGGTCCTAGGTTCGATTCCTGCGTTCCTGCATCCTGCGTCTGTGTGCATGAAGTTTGCATGCTTGGTGGGTTTCCCCAGGTACTCCTGGTTCCTCCCACCGTCCAAAGACATGTAGAATAGGCTAGTATTATTATGTATACATTATATGGTCAATATTCATAATTATACATATATATCATATCATACATAAAATTATATTGCATGTAGGTTGTGAATGTGCCTATGAATGTTCACCATGATTGGAATAAACAAAATGATAACTATTGGCTTCAAAGGTGACACACCCACCCCACCCCCCATGGTCCCTACATAGTTGGACTACAGTCTTTGGATGGATGAAAATAAATAAATAAATAAATAAGCAAGACTAAACTAGGGAGAAACTCGTGACAGAATCCATTAAAAATATATAATAATAAGTAAATTAATGAATGAACAGCTATTTTATAATTATATCTGTTGCTATTTACTGAACAGCAATGTGGTACTTATGAATTATTATGTTTTATTGCAAATTTTGTATGTGTTTTTATTGGAAAGCACTTTGGTCACTTCAGTGTTGTAAAGGGCTATTCAAATAAACTTTGATTGATTGATTGATTGATTGATTGATTGATTATTTGTATATCTGTTATGTTGTTATTTTCTTTCCTAAAGGTAAAATACTGAATTTGCCAGTGAGGCTTTATGTAAACATCATTTGCAGTCTTAAAAAAAAACGAAATTAAAACCGTGATGAAGGCAGGTATAATATTTAATGAAAGGAGTTGAAGTTTTACATAACATTCTATAAGGGTGCATTGTTCCAAATATCCTGAACAGTAAAGAGCAATGAATCACCAGGTCTGTAATGAGGCAATAAAGCTGTATCTATTGTTCCTTAAGCACACAAAAAAAATTTTTAAGGGGGCACATTGGGTTTGAGTTCAGAAAGTGTCCGACGATGTATTTTTCAGTATGGTTAGTTAACTCTGGTGAAATGAGGGATGGAATGAGGGAGGGAGTGCCATTATATCAGGCTTGTAATCCTTTCTGTCACAATCATAACCGTGTAGAAACGTACTATTTAACATTAGGGACTGGGTTGCATGCAATATCAACCATATCGCCAAACATCATCTGTTTTACCAACAAACACAGTGTATTAAATCAATGAGTTTAAAATAGCTGAGAGAAAGAAAGGGTGTTTCTGTGAGCAATGGCTGGTTGTGATGTTATTAGAGTGGAAAATCTAATATCTACCAAAAGCATGACAGTTAAACTTGGTATTAAGCAATGCTTTATTATTAGACTTTCTCATCGATGGTAAAAGAAGAATGATGTGAAGCGAAATATCACACATATTACAAGCTGTATCTCGAATTTAATATGTTTTTTGTCCTGATGTGTGTTATTCTGTCACATAGTGGTAATGATGATGATCACCTCATATCAGGGCTTTAACAGAGTTCATGGTTTCATTGTAGTGTAATACCCAGCATGCAGCATAGTAATATGCAATCCATCTAACAAACCAGCCAATCCAGACTTGCCCGGAACACCCATGAATCCTGGCAAAGTCATTTCTGTTTCTTAAAAAAATCCATTTTACAAGCAAGTTTCTTGTTTAAAAAAAAAAAAAAAAAAAAAACAGAATGTAACTCCATTTATATTTCCTCCTTCTTCTGTTTTAGACCAAAATGGAAGGAAAGAAAGGGTTAAAGAGGAGGTGGAAGAGAGAGGTGGGAGGTAGCGAGAGCATCCTGGGTTTTAGTAGATAGAATAGATTATGCACGGTCACACTGAGGAGCTCATTCACATTCCATCAAGAGCAAAACCTCAGGATCAGCGCACATGGGAGTTCATTCTAACCCTGGATGTAGGAGGATCTGTGCTCTGTGGCAGATGGAGTGTCATATGCGCTGCACTTCTTTGCACATGCTGCATGGACAGCAGTACGGGTGCCCTCCTAACCTATCACACCCATTGAAATAAATTTGAAAGAAGCTCTCGTTCCTCCTCTCCTCTGGTGATCAGGGAATGTGATCAGACAGCACAGCAGTGTTGCAGTGGAACAAAATGCTTTCTTCACATACAGAAAGACACACACACACACACACACACACACACACACACACACACACAAATCAACCAGATTTATAGCCTAGATTTGATCCCTAATGAAATGAAGGTCAGAAGAATGTAGCTATCCTAAAACATTTGGGTTTATTTTTCTTAAACTTGTTCAATTCCAAATATACTTAAGTCACACAGAGTGTGTACACATTATATTCATCACCTGTGCAAGGTATTAAATCTAGTTTTGTCTTGCTTGATTGAAATCTTTGGAATTTGATCTGTAGCCATTTTAAACACTTGCCATTAGAGTATCTGGCAGCGCTGGACTGAATACTCAGTTCTGCATAGAATTCCAAATAAAATATATTCTCTATAAAGGAAATGGTCTTTAGCATTAATATTTGCAAATTCTTTATTTGATATTTTTTTTAGCCGTTTTTTTTTTTTTTTTTTTTTTTTTTGCAGATTTTTTGTTCCTATTGTTTTGGGATGTGAACCTGCCCACTTTTATGCAAGTTCCCGGCATGCTTTGGATAAAATGTAGGAATTGTTTAAATGTTAAGTTTGGGGGGGAAAAAGGTTCTGGGAAGGTTGTTAGATAACATTCTGGGAGCATTTCAACAAGGTTTGTGAAATGTTTTAAGAACTTTATTTTGTAAGTTCTGGGAATGTTAGACAATATTCTGGGATTATTTCAATAGGGTTTGTAGAATGTTTTAAGAACTATATTTGTAGGTTCTGGCAATGTCGTTAGATAAAATTATGGGAACATTTCAACAACTCGACTTGTAAAAGGTTTTGAGAACTGTATGTGTAGGTTTTGGGAACGCCGGTAGACAACTATGGGAACGTAAAAAAAAAAAATGTAAACAATACGCATATCATGCCCTATAAAGCTAAAACAAATAATAAAGCTTATTATAAATGCCGTTCTCCAGCTAGGTGTTTCATCATCCTATATTTTGAGACATTTACAGCAAATGCAGTCCATATACAGTAGGAACTTTTTATAGCTCTTTTATATATATATATATATATATATATATATATATATATATATATATATATAGAAGCTGTATAAAAGCCCTTCTAATAGCCATGTGGGCTCCATTTTCCATTTTCAACACTGAACTTGCGTGGAAAAAAAGTAGATACACTAAATGCAGATCAAACTTCATGAATTATTCTGAATGGAAACTTTTTCATTTTAGCATGCAGCAAGGCTTGTGATTAGTCCCTCTTTCTACAAGGCTGATGAGTTGAGCAGCACTGAAATCATCTAATTAGATATCACAACTAGAGCAGACTAAAGGAATTTGGCAACAATCTAAAGTACACTTTTCTAAACTTGAACGTGTGCTGAAGAGGTAATGAAGAAAAAAAAATATCTAGGGGAAAAAGGAAAAAAAAATCCACCTTCTTTCATAACGTTAAAGCCTTTGATCACAGTGCTGCCCAAAAGCACTTCTATGCTCTTTGACTTCTGACTTGCGTCCTTCACATATACTGTACTGAACTTCAGAGAAATTGGTATTTTCACTTATTCTAAGACACAAACAGCTTGCGCAGGATTGCTTGTGGCTGCTCGGCAACAGGTCATAGAAAGTCACATTACCTATAAATAATTTCCAAAATACCTTCACATTTCGCTTTTTCCTTGGCCTTCGGACGATCCTCGAACCTGCACTCCCCTCCATACAGTATACACACTGAACAACATGATGTAATCCCAGTGCAAACATGTCGCTTTTCTGTTTAGGCGTCTGTAAGCTTTGCTACTAAAGTATGATGCGCTGAATAAATATTGGTTTTAATAATAGTACCTCATTAAAGTTTATCCCTTCAAATCTTTCGAATCCTTAATGATGTTATATTACTATTTACTATTTATTAATTATAATGCAAACATGTGGTCACAGACGAGACGGACGTATATCACAGAGAGCAGCCAGACACCTGGGTTTAAAAGTAAAGGTGGGTGTTTGTATTATTTTCAGCCTGTCTTTCTAGCTAAATCTATTTGGAATTCGAGTCAGGTCATGCCTGGATCAGTACCTGATGCCAAGAAGCTGCCATGGCCGCCCTGTTGGTCTGTACCTTCAGGACAAATGGACCTGATCCATGCAACCTGCCTTCCTTCTGCCACCACAACAACTCCTCCTCAAAATGCGTCTTCAGCTTAAGCCCTTACCGAACTGTTTGACAAGATGTCAAAACTCCCTGGCCACTGTTTTTTTTTTCCTTCTTCAGGAGAAAAGCATTGTTTTTGTACTCTTCTTGCCTACATAAAATGCACCCCAAATGATAGAATGGCTCAGACACATTGGAAAGCTGAACTGTATTGTCTCTGTAATGTCTTCTTTGATGTTCAAGCCTCAATACAATTATTATGTTTAAAATAATTTGCATATTACACTTATTAACAGACTTTAATATTATATACAACAATTCGTTGCCAGTCCAGCTCTCTATGGGTGTAACATAATATTTTTTGCCTTTGATCCACGTCTGACTACCACATGGGATTGGGATTTGCCCAATGGTTTTGGTACACTGTGCATCAGTGTTTCCCATTATTTTTCCCCCTAAGGACCCACTTTTTTAAAATAACAAACCGTTGCAATCCGATTCACAATAGGGCTTGTTTAGAAATCATGAAAAAAAAATTTATATGTGCATAAATGATTGTTACTGATCATTTTATCTGCATTTACACCTTGAATTGGAGGCCAGTAGCCTATTATTTCTAAGATAGGCGACATACTGGATGATATATCACAACTTCATATGCATGTGTTGATTGAAAACGTTCATTTTAAAATTAAGCAACAATAAAACTAGACTTTAAAAATGATACCAAATAAATGCATTTATAATCAGGATAATCAGGTGCATTTATAATCCCACCCTAACTGAAGGCAGAATTATGACAGAAATTGTCACAGTAGTAGAAAACTAATTAGCTCCCCCGTGTGACAGAAAGCTGTACTTTAGACACCCATTTCGATAATGGTGACCCAAATAAAATCCCGTGCAACAAACCTGTAGGTCACAACCAGGTGTTTGGGAACCAATGCTGTAGATTATTGTTTCACGTTTAAATGTCCATTTCGGATTGTGTGCGATATTTGGTAACCTCCTGCACATGGATTCTGGAGACTTGAGTCGTTGAATCTTTTACCAAGTCTACATTGGACATTTAATAATAGTTTATTAGTTTTGTTAGAACAGATGTCTACATTTAAAAACATTATAGGCTAGACCTAGGCTAGAGACACATTGCGCAACCATTATATACTGTATATTGTGGCATGAGCCTAAATCTTCTGTTGCCCCTTGCTCAGCCTCCACTTTTGCAGGTGTATGAAGGGGCAGTGCCACGGGAATGGGCACCGGCTGGTGATGAATCATCATTAATGGATCTCGGCTTGTCCCTGTGCTATAAAACACTATGCGCCAGGGAATTCACCGCATTGGGGACATCCTTTGGCACATTTGGCTAATCTGGTTTGGCCGATGAATGAAAAGTGCTGTTCGAGAAAGCAGTTACGCCAACGGAACCCTGCCTACAGACCTGCATGTGTATACTTTCCTCACGTTTTTCCCTTCCTCCCTCCTTTTAACCATTTCCTTTCCCTTTACTTCTAAGAAAACTACCTCTTTTCTGTAAGACCTTGCCTCGTGAAGGCAAGGTGACATGCTATATATATATATATATATATATATATATATATATATATATATATATACAGGGTGGGCCATTTATATGGATAGACCTTAATAAAATGGGAATGGTTGGTGATATTAACGACCTGTTTGTGGCACATTAGTATATGTGAGGGGGCAAACTTTTCAAGATGGGTGGTGACCATGGTGGCCATTTAGAAGTCGGCCATCTTGGATCCAACTTTTGTTTTTTCAATAGGAAGAGGGTCATGTGACATGTTTCTCTTTGTTCACAGCCATTGACATGTCGAAGAGGTTAACACGTGATGAGCGGATCGAAATTGTGTTGATATCTGGTGAACGCAGCAGATTTCAATGCAAGACACCCTACGAGACCACCCATCTCCCATGCTACAGTTAGCAAACTGCTTGCTAAGTTTCATGAAACTGGTTCAGTGTTGGATTTGCCAAAATGTGGATGCATGAAAACGGTCACTAATGAACAAACATCAGTGGCTGTCCTAGCTTCATTCAGCAAGAGCCCACAGCGTAGCACTCGCCGCACGTCACTGGACAGTGGCATTAGTCGAACATCCCTTCGGCGGATATTAGCTACTCACAAATGGCACCCTTACAAGCTCCAGCTACTGCAGCATCTCAAGGAGGATGACCCAGATCGGCGCACACAATTAGCAGAACGGGCAAAACAAAAATTGAAACAGGACCCTCAGTTCACGCAGAAGATTTTGTTCAGTGATGAGGCAAACTTTTATGTGAATGGTGAAGTTAACAAACAAAACCACCGCTATTGGTCTGACACTAACCCACATTGGATCCCTCCAAGACTGTTGGAACAAAAAAAGTGATGGTATGGTGTGGTATATGGGGTACAAAGATAGCGGGGACATTCTTCATCAATGGAAACCTCAAGGCCACTGAATATTTGAAATTGCTACATGATGATGTGTTTCCCTCTTTATGCACTGAAGCTGGCACGTTCCCTGAGCTTTTCCAGCAAGATGGTGCACCACCACATTATGGGTGTCAGGTCCGAGCATTCCTAGATGAACAGTTTCCTGAAAAGTGGATTGGTCGTCATCGGCCAGTTGAATGGCCCCCAAGGTCTCCCGATCTGACCCCCTTAGACTTTTATCTTTGGGGTCATCTGAAGGCAATTGTCTATGGTGTGAAGATACGAGATGTGCAGCACCTGAAACTCCGGATACTGGAAGCCTGTGCTGGCATTTCTCCTGCGGTGTTGCTATCAGTGTGTGAAGAGTGGGAGAAGAGGGTTGCATCACAATGGGCAACACATTTTATAAGTGGTCAGAAACTTGTAAATAACTCATGAAAGAATAAAGTGACGTTAAAACCAAGCACACCATTGTTTTTCTTGTGAAATTCCCAATAAGTTTGATGCGTCACATGACCCTCTTCCAATTGCAAAAAACAAAAGTTGGATCCAAGATGGCCGACTTCTAAATGGCCACCATGGTCACCACCCATCTTGAAAAGTTTGCCCCCTCACATATACTAATGTGCCACAAACAGGATGTTAATATCACCAACCATTCCCATTTTATTAAGGTGTATCCATATAAATGGCCCACCCTGTACATATATACACATACATTTATCCGTGTTGATGCAGGATAGCCCTAAATCTGTAAAATTTGCATGGGTCAGACAGAGAGGACCGATGGCTGTGATAATGTGAAATAATGACGAAATTGTTTGAAACTATTTTTTTATGTAATAGAAGTAACATATCAAGTTTGGTTTCAGCAAAAAAATTAATTTCCCTTTTTTTTTTTTTTTTTTACAAAGCTTTCAAGATGCGTTATTATTATTATTATTAATGCATACAAACCACTTTTATCTTCTTATCTCAAAGTTAGCATTAAATCCTGCCTGTTATTACTGCTCTTGAAAAGGAAGTCTTAAATACTTGCCACAGAGTCAGAGCTGCTGAGAAACATGATTACATTTAGTGCTTTTCCAGGAGTTTATTCAGCAGTTTTGGGGATTCCGTTCCTGCCAGCCTGAGTCACTCACCACACGCAGATTTGTTTTTCCAGCCCACACTGCAGAGACCTTCAGAAATATTTGCTTGTGAGTTTTAAGAAGGGTAGTCAAGCATCAAATTGGCTTTGCACTCCTCAGTTCTGACTGTCTGTGATGACAGATGGGTTTCCTAAGCGTCCGCAATGTTGACAACGCAGCTCATTTGCACTAGAATAGAGCTGACCTGCAGGATATTCTTACAGAGTCAATTGAATAAACTGTCGCATGGTGAATATTTAGTGGATTGGAAGTGCTCGGTAATTTATCTCTTTAATATTCCAAGAGTCCTTTAGTTCTTGTGTTACAAAGAGTTTGCAGATCAACGATGGGGCGGGGTGAGGCAATCGTACATGCATTGGCAACTTCCTTAGGTACACCTGTTCAACTGATTATAAATACAAATATCTAATTGCCAATCACTGCATTTGTGCATGTAGACATGGTCAAGACATTCGAATGGGGCAGAAAGGTGATTCAAGTGGCAGCACGGTGGCTGAGTGGTTAGCACTGTCGCCTGGACTGCGTTCGATTCCCACCTCAGGTGTATGTGCAATGGATTTTTTGCATGATCTCCCCATGCTTGGTGGGTTTCCTCCCACAGTCCAGAGACATGCAGATTAAACTAAAGTAACTTTTGTTTCCATATTATCTGTAGTGTGAGTTTGTTGTGTGCCCTGTCTGGGATAAATTGGTACCTTGTCCAGGGTGTGCCCTAGGTCTCTTGGGATATGATCCACGTCCCACCTTAGAGTCAGGTTAAATTGGTATGGATGATGTGAGAGGTGATTTAAGAGATTTTGAATGTAGCATGTACTGTAGCAATGTGTCATATTGGTTGGTCTGAGTATTTTCATGCATATCAGTCTCTAGGGTTTACAGAGAACGATCTGAAAAGGAGAGAATACCCAGTGAGCAACTGTTCTCTGGGTGACAATGCTTGTTGATGAAATAATAACTCATTCCACCCAGGCTATGCCGAAAAGCCTGGTCTAAGAGTTACCTGGTTCGATGAAACAATTTCTTATGTGACATTTGGATGGTATTAGAATTTGGCATAAACAACAGGAACGTATGGATCTGTCTTTGGTGTTCCCAAATTGCCCATAGTGTGTGAGTATGTGTATGTACATATGTGTGGGCCCTGCAACGGTTTGGCACCCTGTCCACTGTGTACCCCACCTCATGCCCTAAGTCTCCTGGGATAGGGTCTAGGTCCCCACAATCCTGTATGCAGGATAAAGCGGTACAATGGGTGAGTGAATGTCCAATCAGATTTAAGATTTCAATTGCACTGTAAGTACATAAGAAATGGCATGATAAGTTATGTTGCAATACATTTTTTTAGATGCTAAAATAATACCTAGTACTAAATCATTGTATTTTTGCCATAATTTTATGGACCAAGCTTATTAATTATTTATTAGCATGTCTACACTATATAAATAATTTCAGGTGTCATGATATCATAATTTCTTTTAATTTTTTTTTTTTTTTTTTTTAATGGAAGATATTTTTAAAAATGGAATCTGTACTGTCCAAAACTGGCTATATTGTTCTGCTTACATTTGTCTATGATTTTGTGTGAATCCAAATAGACACAAGTAGTGTATGAACATCTGTGGCTGTGACAGAAGGAGTGAGGGTGTTAGTGAGAGACTGGAAGAGAGATGGTGCAGGGAGGACTCGGACAAAGCTGATCAGAAGAAGATGTACTGCCTGAACATGCAGATAAAGCCCTAACAGTCTCTCACCTCTGATTTATAATGCACCAGCTCACAGGATTTAAAGTCAAAGCTCTTACAAAATGTTTGCGTCTTTATGAAACAAGACATGCAATGGCTGAATAAATTTTTTAACTATTTAATAATTGTTTACTTCATTAATCTTCGTGACAAAAAGAAGCTGAATGCACAAAAATATCTTGTTTTTAAAGGGGCAAATGTGAAGGGATTTTATGAGAATGTGGTCTTTCAGCTGTTAAAAATGTTCAATTTGTAAAACAATTTTCTATTCAAGTATCAAATGTCACAACATTACAAGTCGAACCAGGACTTGCTAAAGGACATTTCTCATGACGAAATGTATTCTTATTAATATACAGTATTTAGATTAATCCCTAAGGGAAACTATAACATTACAGCAGCCAGTTTAGAGTTCAAATACTATACAACAAATCAAACATACTGTCAGGGATAACCTCTAGAGGGCGCCAAAGCGCCCTGTGATTTTGTTTGTAGTTCCTTTTGTTTTCATTTCATTTCCCATTATGCACCTCGGTCAGGTGACGTGGGGCGCTCACCTGAACCGAGTTGATTATTAGTTTCTTTATAATAGGTTGTCTTGAGTTTAGTTATTTGTCTTGCATCTGTTGATTTTCACCTCGTTCATGTCTGTGCGTTTAGTTCGTGTCTTTCAGTGTTTTTATACGTGTTTTAGTTTCATTTTCATTTAAAGTATATTTGTTTATTTGATTTTCCCTGACCTTTTGTTTAAATAAACATCGTTTCCTTCAAACACCTGGATTCTCTGCGTTTATGCCTCGCACCCCAAGTTCATGACATATACAGTAGTAGACAAAATAGTGGTTGCCCATTATAAACTAAATATTGGATTACATCGACTTTTATCAAAAGTCAAGAAAAATGACATTCACAGTGGACAAGGACATGGACTAGTGTAATAAGGCACTGTCATCAATGTGTTGTGAACTAAATTGTTTTCTTTTCAATGTTTCTCATAATACATAATCTTTATAATGAGAAAATATTTTGTGTGCAACAAAACTCAAATATTTTTTCCTCGTTCCAATTTTCTGCCAGTGACTACAGTACCTACAAAAACACAGCACAAGTTTGAATTCATTAAAATATATTAATATATTTAAACCAAAAAAAAAAAAAAAAACGTATTATTGATACCAAGTTGCCTATTAACATTGACACAAAAGGGTAAATGTGGGGGGATTTTATGAAAATGTGGTCTTTCAGCTGTTAAAGATGCACTTTTCCATTTGTAAAAGCATTTTCTATTCAAGTATCGAATGTCATAGTTACAATTTGAAACACTACAGGGGGGGGGGGGAGGGGTTCGAGTCAAACCAGGACTTGCTGAAATTTCTCATGAATGAAACCTCTTAAACAGCAACTTTTTTTTTAGCCACAGTAAAACATTTTAGGTGCGAGCATTTAAAGAATGTCCTTGAACGATGATCTCACCAGAAGTGGCTCAGTGCCCACTGCAGACATTCCTGTGAACTTTACCAGCACAAACGTCTAGATGAGATCCATCTGTCACCACTTGCACATTACAGGAAGTCAGCTGGAAGTTATTGTTACATCCCCCATATACAGTCCCGCGTGCTTGGGCCAATAAAGGAGTTCCTGGGAGGCCAGCGTTTCAGACATAAATCAGGTAGTCCGACCACGGCTCCAGCGTACTGAGAAAACCTTCTACCGTGATGCAATACTAGCACTAGTGTAACACTGGGATGAGTGCATTAGTGTAGGAGGGGATTATATAGAGAATCTACATAAGATTTACATTTTCTACAGAAACAAAAGGAAAAAGCTGCAGCTCATTTCTGTGCCTGTATGTTGCATTTGTTCATTTGACTTGAACTAAAAGTGAGAAAACAAGGAAATGGCATTTTATTATATTTTATTATTATTTTCCTTGCCATGCATTAAAAAGGCAAATTCCTTTATTTAATTTTTTTAACAAATTTTTTATCTTTTTAAACGTGTATTGTTGTATATAAGCATTCACTAAATCTGGCAAATGCATTTTCTCCAGTTCTTTATAGTATTCAGTTTCGGATTCCCATGAGACTTGGGGAACGAGGCGGGGTACACCCTGGACAGGGTGCCAATCCATTGCAGGATACACACGCATACACACACTCACACACTCATCCACACACTATTGATATTTTGGGAACGCCAATTGGTCTAATCTGCAGATTTTTTTGGACTGTGGGAGAAAACTGTTTAGGTTTAGCTTTTTTTTCTTTTTTTCTTTTCTTCACAGCTGTCTCTTTTCTAAAATCATTTATTGTGATCGTAAATGGTGCTCTTTAAACCTGGGGGAATCATAAAAAGCAGATTTTTAAAGCTCACAATAACTTTATCCTTTATCATTATCATAGCATCTGTTGCACTCTAACCAGTGTAGGTGTAATATCATGCCCAAGTGTGATAACAGTACAAGCTGTAAGTGTCAGCATGTAGTGAGCAAACTTTTGGAAAGAGTACAAAACACAAATAAGCAGGTTGAAGTAATTACTATACTGTGCTTTTTATATAGTAAAATGTATACAATGAACACAACTAATCTGAATGTTCTATATCTGAGGAATGCCTTTTTGAACGATCTGGTAACCAAGTGATCTACAGTATGCTGAGGGAAATCCCCGTCCATCATGAACATTAAGTAGTGTAGTAAAGTTCCATTAGTTGATTGCTACAGCGCTTCACTTCTGACATATTTTGTTATGTTACAGCCTTATTCCCAAATGGATTAAATTCATTATTTTCCTCTAAATTCTACAAACAATACCCCATAATGACAATGTGAAAAAAAAAATATTAGTATTAAGTATAATGTATTAAGAATACATAATCCCATATTCACAGCCTTTGCCATGACACCCAAAATTGAGTTCAGGTACATTCTCTTTCCACTGATCATCCTTGAGATGTTTCTACAACTCGATTGGGATCCACCAAAAAGCACACACATGTCTACAGTATATAAGGTCCCACAGATACAGTAACAGTGCATGTCAGAGCACAAACCAAGCCATGAAGTCCAAGGAATTGTCTGCTGACCTCCAAGACAGGAATGTACTCCATAGGGTTAATTAAATGTAGCAAAAGTGAATATTTATTCATGGAAAATGAACTCAAGTACAATACACTTAAAATACGAAAGAAAATAAAAGTAATTACAGCAGGGGTAACCCGTGCCTTTCAGAGTTGGCCTTCAGGGAGCAAAAAAAAAAAAAAAAAAAAGTTTGAAAATCCACATATTGCTTACGTGTGGGGCTAGTGGTGGCGCAATTGGTTAAGACAGAGGGTTACTGGGGAACTAATCGGAAGATCAGGGGTTTAAGCCCCAGCACTGCCAGGCTTCCACTGAGCCCTTGAGCAAGTCTCTTAACCTTGTCTGAATTTGTTCTATTTAAATCTGTACATGTGCTATAAGGTATATGTGAAAAAATATTTTTAACTTCAGCCATGTATTATTAGTAAACTAACAAAAAAAAAGTCTCTCATTAAACATAAAAAAAAAAAAATTGGAATGCCTCAAATGCAGCCTCTAGTGTTCAGTATCCACATAGCAACAGCAAAGAAAAAAAATCTGATGGCTGAATTTCACCTTGCTCCACCAGGCCCTAACTATGTTGCATTTGAGAAACCTTTGTAAGAATAGTACAGTTTTAAATAGTACAATAATTAAAGTGACAAAAAAATTTGATTTTGAGAACTATAATGCCTTCAATGAAGACCATGAATGCATTAACGCATCGCCTGTGCATAACCGTCACCCATTGTCCATCTGTCCTTCTCCAACAGCACTCTCTTCAACCAGGTGGGTAATATACAATCTACTTTTTCCCCAGCAGACTGATTTGTGTTGTACTTGTGTCATTCCGTATTTTTAGATTCATCACTGCATGAGTAATCATAGCCTAATACAGTCCTATCCCTCATCTGCACACAATTCTAGCAATGCAGCACAATTGCCTCCTGCTGGAGCCGATGTAAGTGTCTCAAAAGGACCATACCAGATACATTTCCAGTGCCATAAAAACAGATTGGAACTTTCATGATGCCATTAATAAGAAAGCGAGACAGACGGTGAAATGTAAACGCAACTCAAGTTCATTGTGCTCAAACATATACACAAGTGTACAGTATAGTGAAATGCCTTTCACAGGGTATGAATATAAATGCAGGAACACAGAATTACCGAGGCAGCACCCTTTCAGCACCAGTGGGTCAAGCATTGCTTCCCAGTCAAAACCATGAACCATAATCAATAACAAAAAGCTCTTTGAACTCATTAGTTAATATTCATTCATTCATCTTCTGGAGGTGCAAGGCCACAGTGCAAACTCCTATGCCACCGTGCCGCCTCATTAGTTAATCATTATGGTTAATTTATGGTTAATTTGGTTGTGTGCGCTTGCTTCAAAAGACTCCTACATTTTTGTGTTTTTCATGTGCAAGGCAGAGGCTGTGGAGGTAGCTTGTGCATGCATAAACATCTGTATGTAGCCTATGCATGTGAAATTTCTATTCAAATCTGGTGTACGTATCTTGCATAATGAAATGTCAGCAGTAATCAGATTTCCTGAAGAGACATACAAACTACTAGATTTTCCCACCAACTTCCTGTCTAAAAAATAGACTTTGTATGATACATGTTCAAATAACATTTACATAGCATGGAGCAATCCACCACCAAGGATTTGATTTTATATATATATATATATATATATATATATATATATATATATATATATATATATGTCACGGGCGTCGTGGGGGTGAAGGATCCAAGCGCAGAGTGAGCTTTTACTGTTTCTCTGCACGAGCTCTGCAGCGCGAATGCAGAGTAGAGCCGGTGTATGTAGAGAGCGAGTGCAGCGCTTAGAGTCAATGAGCTCAGTGGCTGGAATGCGGAAGTGCCGAGAGCGCGCTCACTGCTTTTCTGAATGGGCTCTGTGGCAGGAATGCGGAAGTGCCGAGCCGGCGCGTGTAGAAAGAGCATACGCTGTTTGCCGGTGATGACAATCCCGCAAAGCGAGGCAGACGGATCGCGCAGGCTGCTAGATCCGAAACAATAGCTCGTGGTCGATGAACAGGCAGAGGTCAGAAACGTGAAACCGAGAAAGTCCGTGATCAGAGCTCGTGGTCGATAAACAAATCCAAGGGTCAGCAACAGTAAATCCGTATAGACGAAAGATCCGTAGCGTGAGACAAAGACGAGGTCGTGAAAACAGAGCGTGGTCGAGATCCGGGAGTTCAAAACAGAGAGAAACGCTGGAATACTGGGCATGGATAGCACACAATAATCTGGCAGAGAGCTGTTGTCTGAAGGTGTGTTAAATAGAGAGCTGTGATGATCAGAAATTGAGAACAGGTGTGTTTGGAGCAGTGAATGAGGTGGTGAAAAGCAAGGAACGGGATGGATCGTGGAGCAGGAGTGTGCAGGTGATCATGATCTTGACTGAGATATGGGCATGACCTAGCGTGCTGTGACAGTACCCCCCCCTCTACGAACGACACCTGGCGTTCTTGAGGGTGCCTCGGGGTGGAGATTGTGAAACTCTGTGATCAGAGAGCGGTCCAAGATGAACCTGGCTGGTACCCAACTTCTTTCCTCGGGTCCATAGCCCTCCCAATCCACCAGGTACTGGAGGCCGCGCCCACGGCGGCGGGACTTAAGGAGTCTGCGGACGGTAAAGGCTTCACCCCCGTCTATAAGTCGAGGTGGAGGAGGAGGGCGTGGGGTTGGTGACAAAGGACACGGGACCAAACGGCGGACATGGGAGACGTGGAACGTGGGGTTAATTCGCCGCATGGATAATGGCAGGGCCAGTCTGATGGAGCATGGATTAATGACACGAGAGATTGTGAATGGGCCAATGAACTTAGGCGAGAGTTTCTGGGATGTAGTCTTGAGTGGTAGGTTACGTGTGGAGAGCATAACTCTTTGTCCAACTCTGTAAACTGGAGCAGCTGAGCGGTGGAGATTGGCCTTGCGCTGAAAAATGGCCACGGAACGTTGTAATTGAGCACGAGCTCGTTGCCATGTCCTTTTACAACGACGGATGAAGGCTTGAGCTGAAGGGACAGCAGTTTCTTCCTCCTGGGTTGGAAACAGTGGTGGTTGATAGCCGAGGCAACACTGAAAAGGTGACATGCCTGTGGAGGAGGTGGGGAGCGAGTTATGCGCATACTCAATCCAAGGGAGGAAACGACTCCAAGAAGCTGCATCCTGTGAGGTCATGCATCTCAGAGATTTCTCCAATTCTTGATTCATGCGCTCGGTTTGACCATTGGTCTGAGGGTGAAATCCTGATGAGAGGCTGGGGGTGGCGCCAATAAGGCCACAGAAGGCTTTCCAAAATTGTGCAGAGAACTGCGGGCCCCTATCCGAAACTATATCCGATGGGAGGCCGTGGATTCTGAAAACGTGGGAGATAAGGAGTTCAGCCGTTTCCTTGGCAGACGGAAGCTTTGGTAGAGGAATGAAGTGGGCTGACTTGGAAAACCGGTCAACAACTGTTAAAATGCAGGTATTATTGTTGGAAGGTGGCAATCCGTTTATGAAGTCCAGTGAAATGTGAGACCAAGGGCGATGGGGAATGGGAAGGGGTCTTAGGAGTCCCTCAGGCGGACGATTTGTTGTCTTATTCCTGGTGCAGATATCACAAGACGCCACAAAGCTTTTGACATCCTCCTTGATAGTCGGCCACCAGAAGCGTTGATGGAGCATTGAGAAGGTGCGAGTCGCCCCTGGGTGACAGGCTAGCCTGGAGCTGTGGCCCCATTCCAAGACTTGGGAGCGAACAGACAGCGGGACGAAAAGTAGACCAGGAGGGACATTACTGGGGCCTGGCTCCTGTTCAAGAGATTGCAGGACCAGGTTTTCCACATCTAACCGGGTTACAGCTATAAGGCACTGGGGGGGAAGAATAGTTTCCCTTGTGGATATGTCCTGGGGGGCGGGAAACTGTCGGGAGAGGGCATCGGGCTTAGTATTCTTGGTTCCTGGGCGATATGACAGCATGAAGTTAAACCGTGAAAAGAACAGTGACCAGCGTGCCTGACGTGAATTGAGTCTCTTGGCTGACTTGAGGTATTCTAGGTTCTTGTGATCAGTCCAAACAAGAAATGGGTGTTCAGCTCCTTCCAACCAATGTCTCCATTCTTCGAGGGCAACCTTGACTGCTAGCAACTCACGATCCCCAATGTCATAGTTCCGTTCAGGGGGCGTGAGCCGACGAGAAAAGAAAGAGCATGGATGAAGTTTGTTGTCCTTTGGTGTTTTCTGAGAAAGCACGGCTCCCACTCCTGTCTCGGAAGCATCAACTTCGACAATGAACTGGAGAGATGGATCAGGAAAGGTGAGGATGGGTGCTGTGGTAAAGCGCTGCTTGAGCTCATTGAAGGCCTTCTCTGCTAGGGGGTTCCATCGAAAAGGGATCTTGGTGGATGTGAGAGATGTGAGTGGGGCTGCCACTGTGCTGTAGTCACGGATAAAACGCCGATAGAAATTGGCAAGCCCAAAAAGCGTTGAAGCTCCCGCCTTGACGATGGTGTTGGCCAATCCGTGACGGCTTTTACCTTGACTGGGTCCATCTGCATACCTGATGGTGAAATGGCATACCCCAGGAAGGAGGTGGACTCACAGTGAAATTCACACTTCTCAGCCTTGACATAGAGTTTATTTTCCAGCAGACGTTGAAGGACCTGACGCACGTGGAGCTTATGTTCCTCTAAGGAGTGAGAGAAGATTAGAATGTCGTCAAGGTAAGCGAACACAAAAACATTGAGAAAGTCTCTAAGGACATCATTAATGAGTGCCTGAAAAACTGCCGGTGCATTGGTCAGACCAAATGGAACAACCAGGTACTCATAATGACCCGTAGGGGTGTTGAATGCAGTCTTCCACTCATCACCCTCTCTTATCCTGACCAGGTGGTAAGCGTTTCTTAGGTCTAACTTGGAAAACAGGCGGGCATCCTGGAGTAATTCAAATGCGGTAGACATGAGGGGAAGCGGGTAGCGGTTCTTGACTGTAATCTCATTAAGGCCTCTATAATCGATGCAGGGTCTGAGGGACTTGTCCTTTTTTTCCACAAAGAAAAAGCCCGCCCCTGCAGGGGAGGAGGAAGGGCGTATGATTCCAGCTGAAAGTGACTCAGAGATGTATTTTTCCATGGCTTCTCTCTCGGGACGTGAGAGAGAGTAGAGTCGCCCTTTAGGTGGAGTGGTGCCTGGAAGTAGGTTGATGGCACAGTCATATGGACGGTGAGGAGGTAATGAGATGGCATGTGACTTACTGAACACCTGGCGAAGGTCGTGGTACTCGGCAGGGACCTTGGAAATGTCAGGGATCTCCTCCAGAGAGGTGGGCAAGACGCTTCTGGTGGCAGCGGAACGGAGGCATGAGGAGTGGCAAGTAGGGCTCCAATCCAGGATGCTTCTCCTTGCCCAGTCGATGTGAGGGTTATGTAGTTTTAACCATGGAAGACCCAGAACTATAGGTGCATGAGCACTCTTAATGATGAGGAACGTGGTGGTTTCAACATGATTACCAGAAAACTGCAATGTGACTGGAGCAGTGCGGTGGGTGATTGAGGAGAGCTTGCTGCCATCAAGGGCCTGTACGCTAAATGGTTGGTTAAGTGGGGTGTGTGGAATCTTGAGTTGAGAAACCATAGCTGAGGAGATTAAATTCTGGTCTGCTCCAGAGTCTACTAGGGCGTGTGTGACGTGAGGCCGATTGTCATAAATCAGGGTCACTGGGAAGCGAGAGCGAAGGTTAGGAGATGGGTGTTGTGTAGAACTGCCCCGTACCCCCAGAACTACTGGGGTGTCCCGGCTTTTTAATGGACAGGTTCGTACGACGTGGCCAACCTGACCACAGTAGAAGCAAGCACCATCATCCTTCCGACGTTGACGTTCCTTGGACGAGATGTGCGCGCAGTCGACCTGCATAGGTTCTGGGGGGGGCTTAGGTGTGTCTGTGTTAGGAGCGGGTACGTTGAGGAACTGACGAGACTCCCTTTGTCGTGTTCGTTTGCGGGCGTCAATACTTGTAGCCAGGTCAATGAGCCCCTGAAGGTTGGAAGGGAGCTCTCGGGCTGCTAACTCATCCTTGACTGGGTCAGAGAGTCCGTGAAGGAAAGTGTCGAAGAGTGCCCGATTCTTCCAACCACAAGAGGGAGCCAGAGTCCGAAAATCAATAGCATAATCAGAGACAGATCGAGATCCCTGACGTAGTTCAAGTAACTGAGCTGCCGCCTGACGCCCCGTGAATGAACGATCGAAAACCTGTCTCATTTCATCCGTGAAAGTCTTGTACGTGTAGCAGCAGGGCATCTGGGCATCCCATAAGGCTGTCCCCCATTCTCTTGCTTTACCAGAAAGGAGAGTGATGATGTAGGCAACCTTGGAGCGTTCAGTGGGAAAAGATGATGCCTGCAGCTCAAGCACAAGGGAGCACTGAGATAAAAATGAGCGGCAGGTGGACGGATTTCCGTCGTAAGTGGGCGGTGCAGGGAGGCATGGTTCATGATTGATAGAGTGCCCAGGAAGAGGAGGCTGGAGAATGGGAGCTGGATGTGCTTGTGTTTGCTTTATTTGCAAGATGAGAGCAGCTAAAGCCTCTGTAACGTTATGGAGGGAGCAAGTTATCTGCTGGATATTCTGCTGGTGAGTGTCCAAGAGCGCCCCCTGTTTCTCTAGTGCCCCTCTTAATTGTACAGCCTCTGCTGGATCCATTAATGGCCAGATTATACTGTCACGGGCGTGCGTGGGGGTGAAGGATCCAAGCGCAGAGTGAGCTTTTACTGTTTCTCTGCACGAGCTCTGCAGCGCGAATGCAGAGTAGAGCCGGTGTATGTAGAGAGCGAGTGCAGCGCTTAGAGTCAATGAGCTCAGTGGCTGGAATGCGGAAGTGCCGAGAGCGCGCTCACTGCTTTTCTGAATGGGCTCTGTGGCAGGAATGCGGAAGTGCCGAGCCGGCGCGTGTAGAAAGAGCATACGCTGTTTGCCGGTGATGACAATCCCGCAAAGCGAGGCAGACGGATCGCGCAGGCTGCTAGATCCGAAACAATAGCTCGTGGTTGATGAACAGGCAGAGGTCAGAAACGTGAAACCGAGAAAGTCCGTGATCAGAGCTCGTGGTCGATAAACAAATCCAAGGGTCAGCAACAGTAAATCCGTATAGACGAAAGATCCGTAGCGTGAGACAAAGACGAGGTCGTGAAAACAGAGCGTGGTCGAGATCCGGGAGTTCAAAACAGAGAGAAACGCTGGAATACTGGGCATGGATAGCACACAATAATCTGGCAGAGAGCTGTTGTCTGAAGGTGTGTTAAATAGAGAGCTGTGATGATCAGAAATTGAGAACAGGTGTGTTTGGAGCAGTGAATGAGGTGGTGAAAAGCAAGGAACGGGATGGATCGTGGAGCAGGAGTGTGCAGGTGATCATGATCTTGCCTGAGATATGGGCATGACCTAGCGTGCTGTGACAATATATATATATAAAGCAAAGACAGCAGCACAATACAGTTGCAGTATAGTATTTTAAACACAACACAATTTTGATATAGAACATAGGGGAAGAAATCTATAGTTTAGTGTGTAGCAATTACTACTGTACATGCTAAAGTAAAGGGTATTATTTATTATTGTGATTCCTAAACGCTATATTTAACTCTGGTATTTACTATGTTGGATAGTTGTAATTGTATAGTTATAATTATACTGTATAGTAATTACTACACACATTAGCAAACTGAAGCTTTTACAATAATGGGTATGAAACACCATAATCGACTGTAATATTTACTATAGCAATTTACTATACTGTACATTATAATAAATTGCCAAAGGTAATTACAGATTTTTACAGATGAGTTCCGTTCCGGGATCACGTTTGTAAGTTGGATTTGTTCTTAAGTCTGACAAAGTGAGCCTAATACTGTATGCCTTTGACACGAAAAGCATACCAATCCACTTGGCTAAATCTCTGGTCCCTTTCCCCACACTGCCACCATGTGGCCAACAACCATAATGACGCCTTAGGAAATGAATCTCACATGTCGAATGTAACAGTGTTGTCTCTTTGCCTTTAAATCATAAAGAGAATCCTGGACGTCATGAGCTGTTTTCCACTGTATTGGACCGTAAACTCTGTTTTGTTGAGGATTTTCCGAAATTAGGATTATTCGGATTAGGATTATTCATCATTCACCATCACCGGACTGATTCACTGAAAGTGGTGAGGCTGACTCATTTCTCCCGTACCCCAACACACAAACACACATACAATGTACCAGATATTTTACATTTTATACATACACGTACACACTGAAATTATTGGATATAATTGTAAATATCGGTATCTGGTGCACTGCAGTGTCTATTATTTGTGTTTATCTTTTACCTGTATAAAGTATTTAACATCGCACTGTAATAAACTGTAGCTCTTATCATGGTTATTACTACATGCTGTAGTAAACTATGGTATTTCTTATACAGTAGTATTTAACCACAAGCCATAGTAAACTGCTATGTAGTATTTACTATAGTAATTACTACACTCTATAGTAAACTAGTAGCCTGTAGTATTTACTATAGTGATTAACCACATACTGTAGTTAACTGTAGTATTTCATATAATAATTAACTATATTGCATAGTTGTTGTAGTATTTTACAGTAAGGTTCAAAAACACTGTAGTATTTACTGTAATGTTTTTGTTGTTGTTTTCCTATGGGAGGCCACTTACTGAAAATTGTCCAATGTCTTTTGTAGAAACCATGAAATCATGTCAAAAGGTTTGTTTATTGTTTACAGCTGATCTTCTGCTGGTTTTGAGTGCCTCTGTGCTGATCAGCGCAGGAAGGTTATGGAAACCAGCAATGGATTCAATCACTTGCAAATATTCATTGCATTAAATCGCACACACTCAACATCTATGCATATTGCTTTATCCTGTATACAGGGTCGCAGGGGGCCTGGAGTCTATCCCAAAAGATTTAGAGCAAGAGGCAGTGTACAACCCAGACAGGGTGCCAATCCATTTCAGGGCACACACAACGCCAATTTGCATAATCCTAGGGAAACAAATAACCAAGTATGAGAAGAACATGCAAACTCCATACACACTGAGCCAATTCAGGAATCGAACCCGGACCCTGGAGCTGGCAGGGTGACAGTGCTAACCACTAAGCCACCTTGCCACATGCATGAAATCAGCTAATACTTAAAAAAAAAAAAAAAAGTTCAGCCACGATTTCAGTACATCCCTAATAAATGAAGCTAACGGATATTAAATAACTGATGTTAACTAGAGTAAGTTTCAGAATTTTCTAAAGAAAGATAAGTTGCATTTGGCCCACGTACACCACCATATATTTAAATTTGAAATGAAACTGCTTGTCAGCCATTTGTTCCATTATTTATGAGCCCATTTGTCAAACCCTCTTGACTTAAAGCTGAAAGCTGTCTCGACTTCAATCACATATTGAGTGTTTCATTTCAAATTCAGTGTGGTGGTATACAGAGGCCAAATGACAAATATCATTATCTTTTTTCCAAACGTCATGGACCTAACTGTCTAATCTTACCGGAGTTTTCATTGATCAAACACTAACAACTCATTTTCCATTCATCTACCTGCCAGAAAGTGAGAACATGCTTCAAGTGGAGAGCAAAAATATTACTGCTGTGACACAGTAACAGTAATATATATATATACATACACACACGTGGACAAAATTGTTGGTACCCTTCGGTCAATGAAAGAAAAACTCACAATGGTCACAGAAATAACTTTAATCTGACAAAAGTAATAATAAATAAGAATTCTATGAATGTTAACCAATGAAAGTCAGACATTGCTTTTCAACCATGCTTCAACAAAATTGTTTTAAAAAATGAACACATGGAACAGGCCTGGACAAAAATGATGGTACCCCTAACTTAATGGTTTGTTGCACAACCTTTTGAGGCAATCACTGCAATCAAACGATTCCTGTAACTGTCAGTGAGACTTCTGCACCTCTCTGCAGGTATTTTGGCCCACTCCTCATGAGCAAGCTGCTCCAGTTGTTTCCGGTTTGAAGGGTGCCTTTTCCAGACAGCATGTTTCAGCTCCTTCCAAAGATGCTCAATAGGATTGAGGTCAGGGCTCATAGAAGGCCACTTTAGAATAGTCCAATGTTTTCCTCTTAGCCATTCTTGGGTGTTTTTAGCTGTGTGTTTTGGGTCATTGTCCTGTTGCAAGACCCATGACCTGCGACTGAGACCCAGCTTTCTGACACTGGCCAGCACATTTCTCTCTAGAATCCCTTGATAGTCTTGAGATTTCATTGTACCCTGCACAGATTCAAGACACCCTGTGCCAGATGCAGCAAAGCAGCCCCAGAACATAACAGAGCCTCCTCCATGTTTCACAGTAGGGACAGTGTTCTTTTCTTCATATGCTTCATTTTTCCGTCTGTGAACATAGAGCTGATGTGCCTTGGCAAAAAGTTCCATTTTTGTCTCATCTGTCCATAGGACATTCTCCCAGAAGCTTTGTGGCTTGTCAACATGTAGTTTGGCATATTCCAGTCTGGCTTTTTTATGATTTGTTTTCAACAATGGTGTCCTCCTTGGTCGTCTCCCATGTAGTCCACTTTGGCTGAAACAACGACGGATGGTGCGATCTGACACTGATGTTCCTTGAGCATGAAGTTCACCTTGGATCTCTTTAGAAGTCTTTCTGGGCTCTTTTGTTACCATTGGGATTATCCGTCTCTTTGATTTGTCATGAATTTTCCTCGTGCGGCCACGTCCAGGGAGGTTGGCTACAGTCCCATGGATCTTAAATTTCTGAATAATATGTGCAACTGTAGTCACAGGAACATCTAGCTGCTTGGAAATGGTCTTATAGCCGTTACCTTTAACATGCTTGTCTATAATTTTCTTTCGAATCTCCTGAGACAACTCTTTCCTTCGCTTCCTCTGGTCCATGTTGAGTGTGGTACATACCATGTCACCAAACAACACAGTGACGACCTGGAGCCCTATATATAGGCCCACTGAGTGATTACAAGATTGTAGACACCTGTGATGCTAATTAGTGGACACACCTTGAATTAACATGTCCCTTTGGTCACATTATTTTCAGTATTCTCTAGGGGTACCATCATTTTTGTCCAGGCCTGTTCCATGAGTTTATTATTATTATTTATTATTATTTTTAAATAATTCCGTTGAAGCATGGTTGAAAAGCAATGTCTGACTTTCATTGGTTAACATTCATAGAATTTTTTTTAATTATTACTTTTGTCAGATTAAAGTTATTTATGTGTCCATTGTGAGTTTTTCTTTCATTGACCGAAGGGTACCAACAATTTTGTCCACGTGTGTATATATAAATGTACTTCATAACAATTGCTCAGCTTTTATTATAGATTGTACTGTATTTGCGTGTTACTGATTGCACATTGCAGTTCTGTGTTGCACAATAGCATTATCCTCTTGAGACCTGAATGTCCTTATATGAGGACAAGACATTTTCTTACAGCTTTATACACACATATTATGGCATGCCGTTTAGGAAAATATTCATGAGAGAACTTAATGAAAACTCTGAATATATTGAATGAACTGTGAGAATATTGAATGGATTCCAAATATATTGATTGAAAAATATATATATATTGAATGAATTCTGAATATATGGATTGAAAATTGATATATTGAATGGAAAGTCTGAATATATGGAATGAAACATGACGTCATCGAAACACAGCGCCATCTTTAGAAAGGATGAGCGAGTCGGCGAGAAACTTGGTTGCTGCAGTTGTGAGAAATTTTTTATAATGCTTATTTTATAATCAAATCCATTTGGTCTAATTTGTAATTTCTAAATCATAAACCTATAAATTTATGTTGTAATATAATATTTGATAGAGATTATGTAGGGGGGCAATCTGTGGCAGGGGGCATTTTAGCGCATAACACCGGTCTTCCGCGGTGAAATAGCAAATAAATTTCTTCGTCCGTTGTCTGATACTGAGTGCGGCTTGTGCCACCACTTTGGGCCGGACACGCACTCATCAGTGTGTTGACCATCTCTCCACACACACACACACACACACACACACACACACACACACACACACACACACTGTACATACATACTATATGCATAATGTATATCCTTGTACCATCCATGTATGACAACTGTTAGGTATATTTCTTTTGCTAAACATCTTCCTGTTGAAGACACTGATTAAATTAAAAATGATGAGATTTGAATAAAGATAAACAATGGGTAGAAATTGCAATGTCAAAAGCTACCAATTTGGGAGGTGACAGATTGGATAACCATTGGTGGCATTGTCAGAACAGATCAGTTAACAATCAGAACATTCAATCATTGTGAATTTATATTATTAATAATAATATTATTATTATCTGCTCTTTTTATTTGAAGGGGATAAGAACAAATAGTCTAATGGCATATAATGTACACATTTCTAATGACAACCGTGCTTATCTATTTCAATGTTGAAATGCAAATCCTCTGCCACATGTGTGAAGGACACCTGGGTACTGTAGAGCCTACATGCAGTCCAGTTTGAATGAGGATTGTTGTTAGGACATACTGGATTGTGCTTTCACAATAATCACTGCGTCCTCACTGTTTTGGGAAAGACTGGCGAATCTTCGATAAACTGAACAAATAAAGTGGCTCCTTTGTCCAGAAGAGAAGAAGTGTGCCCTGAGGGTGCAGTGTGAGGGGGAGTCGCTTTGTTTGGATCATAAAATGCTTTCTGACAGATTAATTCCTGCAGCGTTCAGACCATCAGCATGCAGCAGCCCTCCATAAACAACGCCAACTCAGTGCTTCGGCAATTCATTCTAACATTCGGAACATCTAGGCTTTGCAGTAAAAGAAAAAAAAATGTGTTGGAATTATCTGCAGTAATGCGATCGCAGCCAGAAGTCAAATAAAAATAGGTCTAGAATGTTTACCTAATTGGCAAACCTGCGCCTGACCTCCAAAGCTCGGGGTGCCAATGTGCGGCAAATGTTTGGTTTTCTTGGGGAAAAAAGTAAGGCTAAAAATAAAATAGTAAATAAATAAATAATAACTGGTTCCTGTATGTACTGTACTGTACGTGCCCACACAAGCAACCTATTATGAAGTTGCGCAATTTGTGAGTGTCTTTGCAAAAGAAACATTCCCAATGTGTCGTTTAATGTCAGTGTTACAAATGATTGAGTTTATTTACAGTTAAACAGAACGACGCCTCCAAATTCATGCTTTCATTCGGTCCTATTACAGTATTGCCATGAGGGACGTGAAGTCGTGCACCCGGCAGCAGAAGATTGCATGCTTCTTTCTCACCTGCCTCACCAGAACAAATAACTATCTGCTCCATTAACCATCTCGCAGCCAAATCTTCCAGCTAATCCTCCAACTCAGGAGTAAATGCAATACCCAAGATAGAATGTCAAATAAATTGAAATATCTGGAAGGGAATAAACAGTCAGTGATTTAAGCATGGACCTTCAAAATCTCATTAGTTTGAATCTATTTATTTTCGCTTCTTATCTCCTATATAATGAAATAGCTTTATGCTTCATCCGATCTCATCTTCCCTTATCAGAACATTTACTCCCAAACCAAAAATACATGTACATTTAAGAGATGAGGGAGAAAAAAAAAAAAAACACACGTATCATCCATATTTTTAAATGTAGCATTATTGTTTTTTTGGGCCGTCAATAAATCTATTCATGTTCACTGAGGTTTTGTGTAGTTTTGTGCGACAGCATAACTAAAAAAGAGAGCCAAAAGGAAACACTTCCTGAGATGTAAAGCGACCAATCACCTCACCATCAACAAGCCCGATGTTAGGAACCTCCACTAGAGGTCACTGTTCATGTCTGTCTGTCTGTGTAGTTCTTGTTGGTTGACTCAGTTTCCCAGAAGGCACCTCAGTCAGGTGATGAGTGCTCACCTGAACTGAGGTGGCTCATTAAAACCTCTATAAATAGCAGTTTGTTCTGGGAAACTGGGTCGAGCATTGTTTGTTTGGTCTGTTTGTTTGTATTTGTTGGATGTTTATTTGTTGGTATGTTTTGTTGTTTTTGTACATACCGTCATGTGGGCATTCCTTTTTGTTACTTTAAGTTTATATTTGGTTTATGTTTTGTAACTTTTGTTTTCAGAGGGCTCTAGTTTTGTTTTCTGTATGTTCCTTGTTCTGAAGGATTCATGGAGCTGCCTTGTTCAGTGTTTAGTTAGGCCATGTCTCCTCCTGGGTAAGTACTGTTCTGTCTTCTGGTTTTTTCCCTTGTATGTGTAGCCACATGAGGGCTTAGCCATTAGCAGGGTTATCCGCTAGTAGGGTTAGCCCCTAGTAGGGTTAGCCTCCAGTAGGCTAGCTTCTAGTGGGATTGACAGCTAGTGGTTCTGGTCACTAGTAGGTTAGCCGCTAGTTTGGTATAGCCCCATGTGTGCCCTGCCTTTTGTCTTCCGGTCCCCTAGGTCAGTACTAACCCCATTAGCCACTAACCCAGTTAGCTCAGCCTCCAGTGTCCCCAGTACTCCATGTAGCTACTAACCTCACTAACCCAGCCAGTCTAGTCCCTGAAGCCCTGTCTCCTGTCTAGCCCTGTCTCCTGTCTAGCCCAGTCTCCTGTCTAGCCCTGTCTCTCTAGTTCCAGCCACGTCCTGTCCAGTCTTGTCTCTAGTTCCCCTATGTGTCTTTAGTTAGCTCCAGCTCCATGTTTCCTCATCCCTAGTTCTGTCGGTTCCCTGTGTCAGCTCCTGGTCCCCTGTGTTCAGATCCCTTCTTGTTCCTGTGGTTTTCCTGAGCCCTAGTTTTAGTTTGAGTTTGTTGTTTTGGTTCGTTTGTCTGTTTTTGAGTTATTTGTTAATAAGGACTCTTTCTGTTTAAAACCCCTCTGCATCCATGCTTACCATATATGCCCACGGCAACAACATCAGCCGGTCTAGCCACTACCACCAGCTAGACCCATGACACCCGAGTGATGAATGAGAGTGAGGAAGACCGCATCTAAACAACCGAACATTAATTGGTAGGCAATTCCATAACTTCACCAGTTTCAATAAAAATCTGTCTCTTGCTCATATTTAGTGTGAATTAAATTGGTTAATTTGTACTGTGTTTAGTCGGGTACATGCCTTTAGGAGAATCATGGCATTTGTCTTCACTGTTATATATGAAAACAGAACCATATTTCATACTGTACAGTATATAAGATTTTCATTTATAGTTACATGTGGTTTTTGTCTCAAGTAAGATTAAATGGTAATTGTTTAAAATGGAATCAAACATGCACACACTAACATTACCTAAAACACCTGAACCACCTACTGCTAATGAATTTTCATAACCTGCAACACTATAGGTACTATGGTATTACCATGCTTGTCTATAGCTTGCACACTTCAGCTATTTAACTTCACCCTATGGTCAGAAGAAAATGCGATAACAAAAAAAAATCTGGTGACATCAGTCATGAACACCTTCACATGAGTGAATGTACTGTAGCTTTTCTGATGACATGATTGGCGAGAGTATATGCATGTAAGAGAAATTAGAAAACTGTCTGTACAAAAACACACCAGACTGTGATTTGAAGAGAAGGTTTAAACATATGAATCCCATTATGGTATTAGACCAAACTCATTGGCAATGGAATTCACCATGAGAATTGGGAAGTGCCATGGGATTGCCAACCCATTGCCATTGGGATATTGCTGAGGACCTCCTGAATCCGTGACTCCAAGAACTCCAGTGGGCGAGGCTTTGTCCTGTAGGGAAGTGGAGAAAAGTAGAGGAAGAAAAGCAAGCTCAAACCAAAGGCATGTTCTCACTCGCTCATCATCTATACCACTTTATCCTGTATTCAGGGTCATGGGGTCCTGGAGCCTATCCCAGGAGGCATAGGGCACACCCTGGACAGGATGCCAGTCCATCACAGGGCACACACACATACACTCACTCACACACTACGGGCAATTTGGGAACACCTATTAGCAGGTCTTTGGACAGTGGGAGGAAACCGGAGTACCCGGAGGAAACCCATCAAGCACGGGGAGAACAGGCAAACTCCATGCACACAGAGACGGGACTCGAACCCGGACCCTGGAGGTGCAAGGCAACAGTGCTAACCACTACACCACCGTGCCGCCCAATGGGCTACTCTGCTATACATAATACATGACTTATTGCTATAGTATTAGTACTTGAACAAACATGTTTAAATCTGATTAAATGTTTTTATGCCATGTGTTGTATGTTGAATATTTTATACTTAATTCACATTTATACTGTATATTGCCATTTTATGTGCTTTCCCCTAACTCGTGAAATTGCTACAGTAAATACACCTGGTCTAAATATGAAATCATATTTACTATTATCTATTTATAGACTGTTCTCATCAAGACTCCAGTGATACTACGAGTCCTATAGCCATCAAATATCGCCTTGTTAAATTTCACCCAGCCTGTACTGTACATCAGAGAAAACTACAAACATAAAGACTCCTACTCCAAGCACATACACTCTGGATCACCTGAGGACTGATTGTCATTAACTGAATGCTATTACAAGTGGGATATACTGAATTTACACACACACTGAGAGGTATCCTGCCTCTATCTTCAATCATTAATAAGCTATTTATGTTGTTTTTCCGTATTGTTTGACCCCACCTCGTCTTTTCTGTTTACAAAGCTGTCTAGACCTATTCATGCCTATTTGCTCTTCGCCTGACCTTTTCCTGTTCTCTCGAGCGTATTTAATTTTTCTGGGTTGTTTGTTTTGTATATAAAAAAGCACATGCCTGCAATTACGTCTTCTCTCTAGTGGGAGAGCATTATGAGAAGCGGAGACACTATTATACTCTCAACATGATCCTAGCCTCATGAGTTAGCTGTCATATGCTAGCTTTTCAAGGCCAAGGAACCACCAAATCATCCACCATGTGTTGGAAAACATAATTAAACCTTAAAGTCATTAAAAAAAAAAACTTCAGTTTAAATCTGTTCGTGGAGACAGTTCTATATTATATGTGGTCAATTATTTAGCATTTTCAAGAAGACGTTTTTCCCCTAGCTGTGTGAAAAGCTATGCTAAGCAAGATTTTTTTTTTTTTTTTTCATATGCAAAGCTGATGGAGCGGAGAGAGATTTATTGCCTGCTGAGTTAAACAGCCCTTAAATCTGCAGAGATCACATTTTCTGGCATTAAATTGTCCAATTTAACAGACAGTTTCCTGATACCATCATAAAGTGTCTCAAACATAAAAGCAAACAAACTGTAGGTCTTGCGAGTTGGTGCTACCGTATAAAGACAGTCTTTCCCAGATAGTGCACACACATTAGCACAAATAACGTTTCTAAGATAAAGTATTCATTTATGCAGTGGGTTCATTTATGCAACAATGCATTTGACCTTTTGTCAAGTTTTGTCCTTTTTTATATCATTTACCAAGTTTGAATTCTGTTATCAGTCATGTGTTCACATCTGGATTCACAAAGACTTTAAATCATGTACCTGTTATATGTTCAAAAAGTTCCTTCCAATTGTTAAACAAGCTCTTGAAATTTGGCACAATGGCGGCTTAGTGGTTAGAACTGTGGCCTCTCACCTCCAGGGTTGAGGGGTTGGATCTCACCTCTGGCCTCCACGCATGGAGTTTGCATGCTCTGCCTGTGATTGAGAGGTGTGTGCTCGTGCACTGCAATGGTTTGGTGCCCCATCCAACCTGACCTTGTGCCGTGAGATCCCAGGACACAACCCCAAACTCTGACTCCCCTGCCCCCATGACCTTGCACAGGATAAGTGGTACTGTACTGTATAAATAATGAAGGGGTGTAGACATGTAAAATGTGCAGTAGTATAGCGCAGAGCGTGTCTTGTCCAGAAAAACAGATGTGTTGTTTTTTAGTAAGACTTGTGATTTCTATGAATGAATGCATTGATATTTAGAGAAGAATTCAAGAACAGTATGATCATGAGACTCTTAGCAGTAGTAAAACATTTGAATGATAGCATGAACGTCATTAAAGAAGGCTGAACGCCCATGAATGACGATCTTGGACAAGGGGGACCAGGATCCTATTTTCAAAGATCAGAAAGCCTGCTGAAGAAAACTTGCTGAAGAGAATCATATATCTTTGGCAATTATTCACACAATCGTTCACAAGCACCACTTGCATATTACAGGAACTCAGCTTGGAGTTAGTGCCACATCCCCCTTTCAGTTCTGACGTCACTCCACTGCATTGCACATGCTTGGGGCATTAAAGGAGTTCCTGGGAGGCCAGCGTTTCATATGTGAAGCAGGTAGTCTGATAATGGCTCTGAGAAGACTTTGTACCTTGATGGTATCCACGCACTAGTGAAACACTGGGATGACTGCATTAGTGTAACAGGGGATTATATCGAGAAATAAAGGGAGTTTTTACTTCCATAACTACAGTATGTTCTGTTATTCTGCACAATCAATAGTCCCAGATTTATATCCAGGTGTTTGATTTAATAAGTAATTATAAAAAGCCACAATTAAAACGGGGACTTGTATCTAAAACTGTTATCCAAGAAAGAAAACCTTTATGACTTTTATTGATGCCATCACTGATGTCATGCTGTTAAGTTAGCCACAAGTCTGTGAGCTCGCGCAGCGGAGGGAGCGGATAGCGCTGTCCTCCGAGTGTGTTACGCCGCCCCCAACAGTGCGCGAGCGAGCAGTTCGAAAAGATGCGGTCGGCTGGCGTCACGTGGTTCGGAGGAAACGCGTGATAGTCTTCGGCCCTCCCGGCTGAGTGGTAGTAGTAGCCTGAATGTGGAGCCTCCTAGTGACGGGGAGGAATTGGACACGACTAAATTAGGGAGAAAATCGGGGAAAAATCCCCCCCCAAAAAAAAAAAACCTAAACCAAAATAACAAATTTAAAAATGAAATAACAAAACCGAAAACAAAATAACAAATTCCAAAACAAAATCAAAACAAGATAACAAAACCAAAAACAATACAACAAATCAGAAAATACAACGAAATATCCAGAAACAAAATAGCAAATGAGAAAACACAACGACAATTCTGTCAAACCGGAAAATGTAGGTATAATTTGCAAATGAAATTCTTATCGCTGCTTGGAAGAGACATCTGTCACTCAAAACATACAAGAAGTACTGTCAAGTGAAGTGAAATTTATATTTAAAGCACATTTAACACTACTTACTTGGCCAAGCTGCTGTACAATCCTAAAATACTAAAAATAATCCTTAAAAGGAAATGCATCTAAATGTCCGTGAGACTGAAGTACGTCCTGTATATTTTGAGTGACAGATGTTTCGTCCAATCAGCGGTAAGAATCAACATGCTTACGTTGGGTTGTGAATTAAATCCTACTGCTAATCTAGAGTGGCAGACGTCTCGTCCAATCAGTGGTAAGAATGTCATTCGCAAGCCACACCTACCTTTTACAGCTTGTTGATTCTTACCGCTGATTGGACGAGGCATCTGTTACTCGAAATATACAGGAAGTACTGCAGCCTCACGGACATTTAGATGTATTTTCCTAACGTTTAAGGATTAATTTCAGTATTCTAGGATTTTACATCACTTTGGTCAACTAAGTTGTGTTAAATGTGCTTTTAAAATAAGTTGGAGTTCACTTGACAGTACCGCGTGTATGTTTTGAGTGACGGATGTCTCTTCCAATCAGCGCTAAGAATTTAATTCGAGAACTGTACCTACCTGTTCCGGTTTGACTGAATTGCCGTTGTGTTTTCTCATTTGGTTTATCGTTTTCGTTTTTATTTTGTTTTTGAATTTGTTATTTTGTTTTGGGTTTTGTTTTTTTTTGTTTGTTTTTGTTATTTTGTTTTTGAATGTTATTTTGTTTTCTCTTTTGTTATTTTGTTTTGCTCTTCACGGTTACCATATAAACAGCAGAGTTTTCAACACAGAGTCAAGTGAGTTCTGCTTATCAAACAGACTCATCAACGCGGAACCGCACTCGAGTGCTGCTTCTGCTTACAGCTTTAGATGAGACGGAGACAGTAGTTCAGGGACAGTACAGCAGGTTCTTTTCTTATATGATAAATAGGGCCGCATCGAGACATGGTGCGTCATGGTAAAAATCCAACACCGCAAGGACGAGAGACGCGCCTTTCATAGGCAACATGCTGACTTGGCCCTTATTAACACCTAATTATTCCTTCTGCGCAATAAGGGATTCAATACCCACACAAGCAGAGATAAACGAACAACAAAGAAATGGAAAGGTTATTCCTGTTAACGCATGATTTTCTGACAACTGATTCAAGGATGAGGCAGGAAGGAACATTTTGCAAGCAATCAATGTTCACCTGCATTTCTTTACGATACGTTTGCTTAGAGCTGAAACTTTTTAAGCAGCCCCAGAGTCGTAGCTCTTTTTAATGGAGACAGCTCACTTATCTGTCAACGGGCCATACGCCTCATCATTAAAAAAAAAACACCTCTTAATTAGTCTCTACTGCGTTAATCAGCAGCTTCATCACCATTAATTAGAGTCACAGCATGTGGGCTGGGTTTAATTAGATACACTGATGCTGTCACGCACCTAACAGTGACCTCAAATCCTTCCAAGGGCCATGGAGCTTTGTAACTTTATTGGTGCCTTAAGTTTTCTCTGCTTAACTCTGCTTAAAGTTATGCCTCATAGTCTGTCTGGTATGAGGAATTGGAATTTGAAGGAGACCAGAAGTGGAGAAAAACAGTTTTATGGTTACAGTACATTACAAATCAGACCTAGTTGTTTTTTTTTTATTATTATTAAAGGTCTCATATTTTCTATTTCTTCAATAAGTTAATGCAGGTCTTGGAGCTTCCCTAAAGCATGTGTGATGATCTTTCAGCTGAAATAACTAAAAGGACATTTTTCCATTTTTCATATCCTACCAGAGAACCGCAGAGCTGATCAACACTCTGAGGGAGGGGCTCTTCTTATATGACGTCACAATACAACAATGAACAAAAAGCACAGATCTTTAGATCTTTTTGTCAGATGTTACTATGGTACACTGAAGTGCCAAAGGCTTTTATTGAGAATTACATTCAGTTTATGTAAACAGTCAGTATTACGGTCTCAGGGTGCTTTACTTTTGGCAGACACAGGACTGATGGTGGCGCTCACCTCCATAAACTTCAAAGAAGCCACATCCCTTCAGGAAAAACATCAGGGACAGACATATATTGTTCAAATGGTACATTGATTAGACTGCTGAGGACTGGGGTAAAGTTTTTTTTTTTTTTCTGATGAATCCCCTTTCCGATTGTTTGGGGCACGAAGAAAAAAGCTTGTCCAGAGAAGAAAAGGTGGGCACAAACATTAGTCCTGTTAGGCCAAGAGTAAAACATCCTGAGACCATTCATGTGTGCGGTTGCTTCTCAGCTAAGGGAGTGGGCTCACTTACAATTTGCCTAAGAACACAGCCATGAATAAAGAATGGTACAAAAAAAAATCCTCCAAGAGGAACTTGTCCCAACCATACAAAGGACAGTTTGGTAACAAACGCTGCCTTTTCCAGCATGATGGAGCACGTTGCCATAAGACAAAAGTGATAACTAAGTGGTTTAGGGAACAAAACATCAAAAATTTACGTTGATGGCCAAGAAACTTCCCAGACCTTAATCCTATTGAGAGTGTACAAGCTTCTATACAGTATGTGGGTGAACAAACAAAAACCCACAGATTCTGACAAACTCCAAGCATTGATTATACAAGAATGGGCTGCTCTCAGTCAGGATGTGGCCCAGAAGTTGATTGACAGCATGTCTGGGTGAATTGCAGAGGTCTTGGAAAAGAAGGATCAGCATTCAAACTTAATGTAGCTGTCAATAAAAGCCATTAACACTTATGAAACGCTTGTAATTATAATTAAGTATACCTGTAACGTAAACAAGATTACCTTGTCTGCACTAAACCTCTGTCTCATTGCCTCTTCCATGGTTTGAAAACCACCCTGCCGTTTGGAGTTATCTGCCTGTGATTTGCAAAATAACCCTAGACTCCTATCCAAACTGCATCTCTTTGACAGTGATCAGATTAAGCACGAATCCATTAGACTTACAACTTTCCTGACAGAGCACCCTGACCTTTTATGTATGAGCTCATTGTATTGCAAAGTCCACAGCAATCATACCTTAGGAATTATCTGAAATATAATGCTTATACAAAACATGAGATCCGGCTAACTGGTCTCTAAACAAATTCTATCTAACTTTCACCCAGTTGATCTTTGTTCAGATCAATACAGTTTGAAATACATGATGGTATACAGGACAGCTGCATGCAAAATTGATATCTTCTGCATTCCCATGTCAAACCGGGATCAACAAAGGCCATGTGTGGGTGTTTAATTTCAAACTGTAATTCTAGCATCAGAAAATGTAAATAGCTTTAAATTGATATGATTTACTCAATCAGACAAATGAACTTACAAGGCTTATTATGAGTTGTGTGTGATTGTTTTATATGAATAGGGTAGTACTAGTGTTTATCTTGGCATCTAAACTGTCTCCCTTCTCTTTGCCAACTAGTTGATAAAGTTCCTCTATCTCTAGCATCTACGTATGACCACATTTGTGCTGCCTAGTTGTGATGGTGCCAGTAACCATTCAATAAACTGTCGTTGGTTTAACTGTCCATTTAACCACACAGTACAATGCTTCTTTTTTTTTAAAGAAGTTTTCTAGGGATTTAGTTTTTATTTTCTCCCAATTTGGTCAGAGCCAATTCCCACCCATCATTAGGGTACTCCCACATCAAGGCTACAAATATAATTCGGGGATGGCCGAAGACTGTCACATGTTTCCTCCAAGCCCTATGACGCCAACCAACCACATTGTTTTCAAACAGCTTGCTTACATGATTCAGCCCCTCACTAACACTTAGAGCTTCAATTGATATGAGAGCCTTCCATCCCTCCCATCTGAGAGGGCTCGGCCAGTCAGCTATCGGCTACAAGAGGCTATAACGTCATGGGTCAGCACTTTACCACTTTACCACTGTGCAACTCAGAGACCAAATACAATGCTTCTTTGATGCTTGGGGTTTTTTCTAGTCTATCAATCAAAAACAGAAATATGGTTAACCAAGAACTAGCTGTATAGCTTCATAATAAATACACCATAACATTACTGTGCATACTTACAATCGTGTTTATGCATGGACATTTCTGGTGCACAGTGGTTACTCGGGCGTGCAGAAAAGAAAAAACATACAACATGGCCTTAACAATTAAAATCGATTCCCATTTTTTTCATAAGTGACCGTTTGAAATACAGTGGAACCTTGGATTACAGGCATAATTTGTTCCAGAAGCGAGCTCATATTCCAAAACACTCGTAAACCAAATCAACCCTCCCCATAAGAAATAATGAATAATTCGTTCTACAGCCCAAAAAAAATTATACAGAAAAAGAATTAATGCAATACATAAAGTAAAAATAAAACAAATTAACCTGCACTTTACCTTTAAAAAAAAGTTAAAATAAATTCCAACAGATAAATGTTTCCATTTGTGCGCGAAGGCACCATGTATTTGTGTGTGTGTGTGTGTGTGTGTGTGTGTGTGTGGAATTAGCCCCTTCCCTCACCTCGTCTTACACAGTAAAACTCCTCCTCTCTCCCCCCACCTCGCTTTTTAAGTTTCACAACAAACACACACACAACAGAAACACTGTTTTAATGGGAAAAAAAAGAAATCTTTCTAATGACACTCGCATGAGCGCACACCAACGGAATCACTGCTGTAAACAAAAACGTATGAACCGGCACCTTACCTTTGAAAAGAATCGCAACAGAGCAGAGTTTCTGTGTAGAGCAGAGTGTGTGTGTCTGTGTGAAGCCGGGGAGGGGAGGTGTAAAGGCGAGAGAGGGTGTGTGTGTCAGTGGCAAAAAACTTGGCACTCGTAAACCAAGACATGCTCGTTTTTCAAGTCAAAATTGATTAAAAATCTTTGCTCGTCTTGCGGGACACTCTTAAACCGGGTTACTCGCAATCCGAGGTTCCACTGTACAGCGTAAATCAACTATCATTCCATCAGTACTTACTAGTGTCATGAATTAAACTAAATTGACCTAAACATCAAAAACAACCTGCACTCCAAAAACAAATTAAGACCAAGATATCCCAGCATTGTTGTGAGGCAGTTCTGACATCGATGTGAGGTGTCTGCACAGAACATTTTTATCATGAAAATCTATTTTGATCAATACAGGCGTCTGTTAGAACAAAAATACGACCTGAAGTTGTAGGAATGGCCAAATTCCAAACTCCTTTCTAGAACAAAGAAAGACTTCAAGTTGGTTATTAATAAAGATAAGCAGGTATGGCTAATAAATTCATTAGCTATCTCATCAGACAATGTGCCTCCTAATTATATAATATAAAGTAATAAATCATGACAAGCTAGTGCATTAATATACTATATAGTATACAGTATATTCTGTATGGACAAACGTTTGCAGACACCCAACCATCACATGGTTCTTCTTAGTTCTTCTTTACTGTTATTATAACCTCCTTCTCTTCTACAAAATGCTTTCCCCTGGAGCTGTGTGGATTTGTCTTCACTCAGAAGCATACGCATTAGTGTGGTCAGGACGTGATACAGGGTAAGGAGGCCTGGCATGCAGTCGCTGTTCCAGTTCATCCCACAGGTGTTCAGTGGGGTTGAGGTCAGGAATCTGTGTAGAATACTTGAGTTCTTCATCTACAACCTTGGTACGCCAGGTTTCATGAAACTTGCTTTGTGTGATAGTGAACGGAATTTGTAAAGCTGGAGGTTATTTATATTTATATATATATATATATATATATATATATATAGATAGATAGATAGATAGATAGATAGATAGATAGATATATATATATATATATATAGATAGATAGATAGATAGATAGATAGATAGATAGATATATATTTTACATAGTTGTGTGGCAACAATTTAATTCTACCATGTAATGTATAGTTGTGACGGTCAGGTGTCTGAACACTTTTGACCATGTAGTATATGACTGTGAAGAGTTATTATTTTTTGAATGATTATTTTTTTCTAGGCGTTTCCATACAGTATAGGACCTGTGTGTGCTAATGAATCATTATTAATCTTAATTTAATGGAAATGGCTTGGAGCAATTCATTAGCTAGAATATGAGACAAATAAAAACTCCAAGATGCTTCCTAATTATACTGTATAATATAATGTATAGTAATCCCACGGGGAATTTGGCAAAATTTGATTTTTTTGATGATCAAGTTTACTCACTTACCATCTGTACCGCTTTATCCTGTATACTGGGTCACGGGGCTGGAGCCTATCCCAGGAGACTTAGGGCACGAGGTGGGGTACACCCTGGACAGTCCATTGCAGAACACACACACACACACACACACACACACACACACACACACACACACACATACTGTATACACACTACAGACAATTTGGGAACGGCAATTAAACTGTGTCTTTGGGCGGTGAGAGGAAACCGAAGTGCCAAGGGGAAACCCACCAAGCGTGGGGAGAACATGCAAACTCCATGCACACAGACCCCAAGGTGGGAATCGAATCCGGTCCCTGGAGGTGCAAGGCGACAGTGCTAAGCACTTGCCACCATGGCGGCAAGTCATCCATCATTTTTCAATGATCAAACGTTCCACTCACTAAATGTCTAAGGGCATAACTGCTGTGGGCTCCGAATCACCAATATAGTAAAATATTTGCACCATTCATTGGGAGTCTCATGACCGTACTGTGCTTGAAGTCTTTTGTAAATGTCAGTCGGTTTTATGATCTTATTTGCAATAAATTTCATCACAAGTCCCACTGCTCATACAAACAAGAGGTTAAAGAGTAAGCTATACAACATTTTCCCATAATATTTTGAATGCAAATCATATTGTTGGCTGTTTTCCAGAATTTAGCAACATAAACTTTGGTAGAACTTTGGTACAAAGCAGCGAGGGTAAAAATGGCTATTTGAAAAATCATCTCAACAAAGCCATGAAATAGCACCAAGAAGAGAAAAGTTTAGCAGGTCTGGCAGATACGATGCAGCTGGAGGACCCTGGACTTGTCAGAAGCCAGACAACTCGGAACACACTGAGCAGATTCTCCTCCAGCAGCAGGATCGCTCTATTCTGACTGGGCTGCTAATTTAGATTCTGGCAGGTACATCACATTCTGCACAAAGCTGGAGAAACACTCTGAGATGCCATCTGCAATGGAAACTTCTTCATCTTGGATGTCTCTCAAAGTAGACGGATTGTAAATAGTGAAAATGATTAAACCTCGGTTTCTGAAGAATTTTATTGTAGTAGAATAAAAAAAATACGACCATGAATCCTCAGGTGCGGTGATTATTCTGTATATGATTTCTATAACAATGTGCAACTTTAAAATAAATGAAACACTAAGATGATGATGACACTACAATAATAACCGTTGTTGCTATGGTAATATGTGGGATATGAGGATTCCAGGGCCCACTATTAGCTTTCTAATGTGCCCTCCTTTCAGTATCCATAAACAAAACAAAGAATGGTTTATTCATTTAATCAGCCAACATGTGACCAGCAAAAGGCCCCTGATCTCTTGTGCCTGGTGCATTTGCATGGCTTTAAAGAGCACAATAGGCCATGGGAGAGTCGGCTGGGTCCCCTGCATCAGACAGTAATACTGCACATTTGTGGACTCAGCTAACCAGTCTCAAATTGCTTCCTAATATTTTTTCTCCAGCAACCAGCTTATGTTTCGAGACGATGCATTAAACTTGAGCACAGTGTAGAAACAGGTAAGTACTGTAGCTCCGCTCCCTCCAGATAAATGGATCCCAGTTAAGGCTGCTGACTCAGAGTCTGTTCCTGCACTGAATAAAGGAAATGATCCTACACCCATACAAGGTGAATACGGGATCGATAAACACCATACTGCACTTTTCTCAGCCGCAGAGACAGACGCAGTCCCATGCCTTCTCCTTCGTTCCTTATTCGGGCTTTAATTGCTTCATTGATCCATGTGATGAGGTTCGGTTAACCAAGCATGTGTTGTTAATAGCTGCAGTGATTAATAAGCATGCCCAGTGATTAATAGTGCACTCAGTATTTCCCACTGTTTCCAGTACAGTAAAAGGTTAAAGTGGGGATTTTAAAAGCTGTGGCCATATTGTACTTTCATACATCAACCTCAAGTATATTATATTAACACAATATTAATAATATAGTTGCAAGCAACGATGACGGGCCCAAGCACCCTGCGCCATTCCCACCCCGGGCGCATCGCACAACCTGTGTCATCCGAGTGTGTTAAGACCTCGAAAAGCCATCGCCACTCGGTTGCACCTCTCAACCTGCACACATCACACACTATACAGGGCTAATGTCAGTTTGGGCCCTAAAAATTTGTTGAGTGCATTAGTGTGTGTGTGTGTGTGTGTGTATGTGTGTGTGTGTGTGTGTGTGTGTGTGTGTGTGTGTGTGTGTGTGTGTGTGTGTGTGTGTGTGTGTGTGTGTGTGTGTGTGTGTGTGTGTGTGTGTGTGTGTGTGTGTGTGTGTGTGTGTGTGTGTGTGTGTGTGTGTGGTTGTGTGTGTGTGTGTGTGTGTGTGTGTGTGTGTGTGTGTGTGTGTGTGTGTGTGTGTGTGTGTGTGTGTGTGTGTGTGTGTGTGTGTGTGTGTGTGTGTGTGTGTGTGTGTGTGTGTGCGCATCATGAGAGGTGTGTGCGTGAGTGTAAACATTTATTGAAAATCCCTCCGCAATTTTGCATCCTCAATGTCTTTAGATCTCTTTGGCCCAGTTTGGTAGCGATTGTATAATTTCCCTAGGAGGAGTACATCAAAATCCATCTCGCATTTTTGTGAATGACCCAAAATAACCGGCCTCCTGTTGAGTTTAGCCCAGGACATGCAGCCCGAAAGTTGTTCGACTCGATGAGCTCTAAATGTGTAACGAGTTTCGTGTGCCTACGTGAAAGTGTGTATGAGCTAGGCAGCAAAATCTCGTGTGGGGGCCCCTTTTTGCCCCGGGCCACGAGACTCTCAGGCATCCTGATGGCAGCAGATTCCAACCTGAGTTTTTGAGCATGTTAAGGCCCCCAAAAAGTCCAAAAGGGTGGGGAAAAAAATAATAATCCTAAGGAAAACAAGAGGGCCCTTCACACACTATGACGACATAGGGCTGATGTCATAGTGCTTGGGCCCTAAATATTATCATATTATCATATATCGTGTAACAATGCATTTAGTATTAAAATATTTATACAGGTTTTTCTTTTCCTGAAGTGTGTATACTTTTACTTGGCCAATTTTTGGATATCTGATCAAAATAAACTATAAAATGTATTTTAATGAATATAAAAATAAAAAAACAGATAATCAATTCAATTTTGTTCACTTACATTAAGTGCACAAAATTAATGTAAAAATACATTAATTTAAAAAACAAAAATACTTTTTGTTTTTAACACTGGTTTCATGACCCAGATGTTTTTGCTTGATGATAATAATATTAAATCTCTGTAATTTTATTTCTCTTAAATATGTAAGAATCTGTGAGAAAAAGAAAACTTATCTGAGACTTATCTGCTGATATGCCATTTTGGCACCGGTGGTTTAAAACGGTGGCCGAATCGATTCCTCTTCCCTCGGCTGTTAATGCCTGTGCATGTGGCCTTGATGACGTTTTTTTGACAGCGTTTTAACGCACTACATTCATAGGCGTAATTTCGCAATTCGTCCGTGCAACAGAGGAGACGTAAGAACGAGTTTTGTGTCTGTAAGCGGTCAGAGTCGTATATTTCAGAGTTGTGGCCGTAGATTTTGGAATCCAACTCGGACAAAACACAGAATTACACACAAATCTTTTTTTTACGCATGATTATTTCTGACAGTGATTTTATTCCATATTTGTGCAGCAAGATGTTTTGCTCGTGTAAGCCTCACTGAAGCTAGTTTTCCACTTTCAGCACTGTCTAAAAGCCTTGCATCTAAAAGCTTCATGCTGCTGATTAACCTTTCTTTCAGGCCAGATTAAGTGCAGTTACTCAGAGGGGAAGATTCTGCTTCCTTAAATGGTACCAAATTCAGGGAAAAAAGGAAAAGTTAAAAAAAAAAAAAACATTCTCCAGCACAACATATGAAGAAACAAGTAACAATTTCTGGGTTCATGCCACTTGTATCTGGAGAAAGAGAGAGAGATAGAAAGAAACGTGAATTCTTTGTTGTTGTTGTTGTTTTTAATTTGCGCACTAAATTAGAATAGTTTTTTTTTCCATTTTGGTATGGATTTGAACATTTGAAAACACCAACTTACAGTTCATGTCTTTGGACTATGGAAGGATGTGGAGTACCTGGAAGAAACCCACTATGGATGGGAAGAACATCCCAAAAAAAATAAATGTAGTAATAATAATAATAATAATAAAGCATAACGTGTGTGTGTGTTTTTTTTTTTTTTGTCATATTTTTCTGGTTACTTAACTCACATATCCACTGGCCAACATCATGAACACAAGACTAACTAGAGAGGCACATTTTCTGAAGAAACTGTGAGTGGTGCTTTGCCGTGATGTCATAGAGATTCCCATGTCATAGTCATAGATGTAGCTGATGTCGGTCTCAATGTTAAGTCTATGGGACTTTTTGAGACGGTGAATTAACCGCCGACCCCTTAGAAAAGTCATAGCACCCCATTCCCGAACAAACCGCACGGTTTGACACCTCATTCATGGGTCTACGGGACTAGTTACGTGCCAAACTTTCATACGGAAGAAGAAGAAAAAGAAAAAGATTAAGCCTGTGAGATTATAACAGTAGTCCGTCCTCGCTTCGCAAAGCACCACTAATAATAATAATAATAATAATAATCATAATAATAATCATAATAATAAAGCATAACGTGTGTGTGTAAAGCATAACGTGTGTTTTTTTTTTGTCATATTTTTCTGGTTACTGAACTCACATATCCACTGGCCAACATCATGAACACAAGACTAATAGCTATACACGCTCCTGTCTAGTCTAACCCTGATTTTTTTTTTTTTTTTCTGTAACCATCTCAATGATCAAGATTATAGTAACAAGATGAGAAAATTATCAAAATGCCAAGAGATGATGTTAATGGCTATCTATTCTATACATTCCCACAGTGCCATCAGAAGGACACGGAGACTCTGTGACTTCAGTTACTATTACGCTTACTATGCGTAATATAAACGCATTACACTGACATCACTCTGTTGGACTGAAGCAGTAAATTCACCATATTGTAAATAAATGCACTAGCACATAATAATGCATTAGCCTTCAACTCTTTACATATTTCTGTATCTGACGATTCAAATATCAAATGAAAAGGCTGCTTTGGTTATGAAAAACGCACATTAGACCTTCAAGCAAATCCTGAATGCAACGCGTTGATAATATAACACTTTCTGATGCACTGCTCCTATTAGACCACATCCTCTGGACTTGTTGGTCACCTGTATCTCATCTCTTTTTTTTTTTTCTTCTTTTTTTTTTTTTTTTTTTTTTTAACTGCAGCCTGAGCAAAGAAAACAACGAGTCTACAGGGACTCGTCACTTTTACATGGCTGTCTAAAGTGCTGCACTTCAGCACTCAGTTCGGAGGCTTGAATGTGAAGTCTCGGGTGAATATACCTCCAGTGTCTTTCAGCAATAATAGTAAATACTGGTGTTTGTGTTAGACCGGATTAATGCTCTTAACTTGCTTGTAATAGCTTGGGATAAAACTTTCGGGTTACGTTTCTGTAGCTGATAATTAGGATGCCGGGGAAAAGCGCGTGAGACTTGGTAGCTCGCAAGAGCTTACACTTGCCCGGCGGACTAGTTCATCAATGTAGTTCGCTTGTTTTTCTCCACTTTTTCTCAAGCCTTCAAATCTCCTGATGTGTCCATTCATTCACTCAAATGGATACGACCTTTTAAACATCATTTTTGTGATTCTGTATCTGTAATTTGACAATTACATTTCAGCCAGCTTATTTAAATCTACCACTCAAACCTGTACTGTGCAAGTCAGACAGACTTCCTGTAAATTCTTTCCTGATACTATTTACAGGAAATTATCATATCCATGTCAATTCTCTAGTTACATCCACAGACTTGGGTCATATTTACGATTCCACTAATTGTAAGAGAAAATATTGTGCATTATTATAATGCATATAAGTCATTTTAACAGTACATGTGGTTCTATGAGCGTCTATATGTGTCACATGCACAGCTGGGTACTTAATGAGCTGGTTTTACTGTAGCTTGAGCCTTACTTTTTACTCGAATGAAGGTCAAATACAGATACATTTATTAAGAACAAAATGAAAAAAAAAAAAACTATTAGCCAGACATGCACGGGTCATTTGTAGAATTAATCTAGTATGCTGGGTAAATACATGCTTTTTCTGGTTATTCGCTTAATTATTTCAAATAACAAACTCCTTTTGTGTGATAGAGCTATTAATCATTAACCATTCTATGCAGATTTCCAAAACAAAACAAAATTACTTTTACTCGAGGCACTCAAGCATTAATCCAACAGCAATATTTGGCCGAATATTTTTTTTTTTTTGCTTCCAAATTGCCTGTTCAAAGTTCAGCAGCGATACTGAAGTGTCGTTCAGAAGAACTGAAAACAGAATTCTAAAGACGCAGCAAAATCAATGAACAAAATGACGCACTGAACTGAGAAGTGCCTTATCATCTCTCCAAGATCCCTAGTTAACAGTCTGACTCTAAACTAGAGTGATAATGCTCTGCCAAAGACGGGGAAAAAGTAGTCTTTTGAAAGTTTCAGCCATGGAAAGTGATTTATAGTCTTATATTTGCATCTGCATAATAATTATTTACTCGTGCGTGTGTGCTGTTTAAAGCTATCTGGGTATTGACTCCTTTTCTACAACAGTTACTTGCAATCGAGTAATCTGATTGGGCAAGAGGCATTCCGTGAGTTCTGATATTAGAGCATAACAGCACTAGGATGTTTACATACATGTATCACTCCACGTCACAGATCTTTTAAATGTTCATCGCCAACATGGGTGAAAGTAGTTCGGTACGGTCTGTAGTACTGGAAAGAGGGAAGAACGGCTGCCTGCCAAAACCCTCATCCAAAACCAGTCATGCACCCACTTTCAGCAGGAAAACACACCTGATAGCGTTATGTCATCTTAAACAACACTTTGCCTAATTAGGAATTGCTTTTAAGTTGTCCTAAACTGCCTCGGAATAATCCCTGTTCTTGATTTACAGCTAATTAGCTTCTAGCACAAGGCTGAATCTTTCTAACCTCTGGTCAAGGGCACTACTTACTGTGAGAGACAAGGGATTGTGCAGCCTACATACAGTAGCACACTAGCTTTCCATTTAATGCTATTTGGGAGTCAAACCCGACAACCCATAAGTTAACAGATACTTTATAGCAGAAACATAAAGTAAATCTTGTAGGGTTCACTGTCCACTACGTCCATGGTTTATTTTCCTTGCCTGTTGGCTGCGAGAAATGTCATAATTAAGCAATTTCTCACAAGAAATTGTGCTGTTGTACTGAATGTCAAAAAGGCTGTGATATCTTCAGGCTGCACCTGAATATAGCCGATCTGATGTTCAGTTTCACGTGTGATATTGCTTAATTATCACATTTCATATCTTCACAGCAGTTGGGTGTTCTGTTAAGCTTGTGTGGCTTGTTATCTATCACTTCTGCCACAAAGTTAGCCACGAAGCAGACAACTTATATACTTAGAGCAGAGGTGTGTGCACCCCAGAAGTGGTGTTCCAGTTGTCTGTAACTGTTGAAAAAAATAAAAATAATAATAAGAGTTGAGCGCTTTGACAAGTCCAGGTCAACACGCGGCTGACTGTTGGTCGCTGTTGCAGAGCCGGACAGTCCATCAGGACAGGATGTACTCGCGTTTGACTGATCTCACCGTCACTACATGTCATTTTTGCTCTACTGCTGATTTTTCCAACATAGAATTCAGCAATCAAATCACAGACTCTCACTTCGCCCCCTAAAGCAGTCAGCGAGCATCCAGTTTCTTCTGCTGCCCTCAATAGTGGTTGGAACGCCTCGACAGCTTCCTTACCAAGGAATCTGCCGTGCCAAATTTACACAATGATATGCCATCCTCACCTAGATTACCTTAACCCAGTGAAGTGAATTGCAGGTTGAAATCTACACCCTGAACACAAGACCATTATGCATGCTGTTTAAGCGTAATGTAAATAATGCAATACCATAGGTAAGATTAGGGTCAGGGATTTATCTCGAGTGTGTCGTACATTAGATGAATTAACACATTTGATTTATTTATACGCAATTATATATACTTACATATTTTTTATTCACTTAGTTCACTTTTTAAATTCACAGATAGCTCAGTGGAGTTCAGCTTAGGCATATTTTAGTAAAACATGTCATGCGTGTACACCTCCACCGCTGAGAGTGATGAGGATCTGAATGACAGCTGCGTCCTTTTTTTATGTTATTGTCAAACGTCCCACTGTGCAACCTGGATTTACAAAAATCAACATCTATATTTAAAAAATAGTAATTACAAAAATTATTATTATTATTTGCCTTTGACATAAATAATATTGGGTTGCACGTTATTAAGGGACCATCTTTTGCATAATGATTTTAGATTTTTTTTTTCTTTTGCAAAAGTGATATCTCATGTTTATGTGGGTCAGATCCACACAGACAGGGGAAGACATCTCTACTTGCATAGCAAAGGTCTGTTATTGCTGTTTTGTTAGGGCAACATGACTATTAGGAATCTTTAGTGATGATGAAATAATGCTCGTTGAATTGCAACAAAAAAAAATGAGGATAATGGATGTGGCCAAATCACAGTATTTTTTTTTTTTTATGTTAGAAATTTAATACAGAAAATGTGTGTGCCAAAGAAGTAACTTGTGAAGTTTATGCCACCTAGAAATGACCAATCATCCTTCCTTAAAAAATGTAAGTTGCTAACTTCAGCCGTATCGCGGAGAGGATTTTATTTGTGACGTAAAAATGGCCATAAAAATGAAACAATAATAATGTAAAATGCAAATTATTCCTATTTATTTATGATTATTGATAACATTGGTGTTAGCTTCTAGAAGCATATGACCTGTAAAATGTGTTACTTAAATTGTTTTATATATAAGCTTAAAAAGTAAAAAATAAAAGTCTGTAGTGTCTGTAACCATGGCAATCTAAACTGGCTGAGTTTTATCTGAATGACAATTAAGATCATTGAAAGATTTGAATATTAAAAAAGTTACGGACACTACAGCCAAAAGTTGTGAGAATGACACAAATATTAGTTTTCACAAAGTTTGCTGCTGAACTGCTTTTAGATCTTTGTTTCAGTTGTTTCTGTGATGTACTGAAATATAATTACAAGCACTTCATATGTTTCAAAGGCTTTTATCGACAATGACATGACATTTATGCAAAGAGTCATTATTTGCAGTGTTGGCGCTTCTTTTTCAGGACCTCTGCGATTCGACTGGGCTGCTCTCAATCAACTTCTGGGCCAAATCCTGACTGATAGCAACCCATTCTTTCATAATCACTTCTTGGAGATTGTCAGAATTAGTGGGTTTTTGTTTGTCCATCCGCCTCTTGAGGATTGACCACAAGTTCTCGATGGGATTAAGATCTGGGGAGTTTCCAGGCCATGGACCCAAAATTTCAACGTTTTGGTCCCCGAGCCACTTAGTTATCACTTTTGCCTTATGGCACGGTGCTCCATCATGCTGGAAAATGCATTGTTCTTCACCAAACTGTTGTTGGATTGTTGGAAGAAGTTGCTGTTGGAGGGTGTTTTCGTACCATTCTTTATTCATGGATGTGTTTTGGGGCAAAATTGTGAGTGAGCCCACCCCCTTGGATGAGAAGCAACCCCACACATGAATGGTCTCAGGATGCTTTACTGTTGGCATGACACAGGACTGATGGTAGCGCTCACCTTTTCTTCTCCGGACAAGCCTTTTTCCAGATGCCCCAAACAATCAGAAAGAGGCTTCATCCGAGAATATGACTTTGCTCCAGTCCTCAGCAGTCCATTCGCCATACTTTTTGCAGAAGATCAATCTGTCCCTGATGTCCCTTTTTTTTGGAGAGAAGTGGCTTCTTTGCTGCCCTTCTTGACAACAGGCCATCTTCCAAAAGTCTTGGCCTCACTGTGCGTGCAGATGCGCTCACACCTGCCTGCTGCCATTCCTGAGCAGCTCTGCACTGGTGGCACTCCGATCCCGCAGCTGAATCCTCTTTAGGAGACGATCCTGGCGCTTGCTGGACTTTCTTGGATGCCCTGAAGCCTTCTTAACAAGAATTGAACCTCTTTCCTTGAAGTTCTTGATGATCCTATAAATTGTTGATTTAGGTGCAATCTTAGTAGCCACAATATCCTTGCCTGTGAAGTCATTTTTATGCAACGCAATGATGGCTGCACGCGTTTCAATGAAAGAACAATGATTTCAAGCATCACCCTCCTATTAACATGTCAAGCCTGCCATTCTAACCCAATCAGCCTGACATAATGATCTCCAGCCTTGTGCTCGTCAACATTCTCACCTGAGTTAACAAGACGATTACTGAAATGATCTCAGCAGGTCCTTTAATGACAGCAATGAAATGCAGTGGAAAGTTTTTTTTTTTCGGGATTAAGTTAATTTTCATGGCAAAGAAGGACTATGCAATTCATCTGATCACTCTTCATAACATTCTGGAGTATATGCAAATTGCTATTATAAAAACTTAAGCAGCTACTTTTCCAATTTCCAAAATTTATGTAATTCTCAAAACTTTTGGCCATGACTGTACATAAAAAGCCATGAAATTGTATAGAGCAATTGTCTTTCTTTTTAGCTGATGAAAATATAAATGTGTATGTATATTTAAAAAAAAAAAAAAAAAGCATGGATCGAGAGATAAGAAGCCTTACTGTACATATTATGAAAAAATTGTGTTCCTATCTGAAAATTCACTTTTACACCTACTGTGAGTGAGACACTTTTAGCACCAATACCACTTATTGGCCGATGTGTTCTATGTGCTCCACACATCCATAGCGGAACATAACCGACATGCTATTGCACTCTCATGGCATGTACAGTACATGGTATGTGCTAATTATGTTAGAAAATAATCACATTGGAAGGCTCACTAAACTGAACGAAATTCGTACAATTCTCACTCCTGTACGTACATCCGGCAACAAGCTGAGGAATTCTTTGCAAGGATGCCTAATCCAATTTTTCATCCGGCTTGTTTCAATGAGACGGATCTCTTGCATCAACAATTGCGACTAACTAGCTAACAGGACACAAAAATAAGGAATGTTAGATCATTAAAAACATTTTAAGCAGTGAAGTCCCAAGGACAAGCATGATTTTGCATGATAAGTAGAAGCAACTAAGTGGTACTCTAAAACAGCAGGAAAGCTTGAAATGAAATGGTGCATGAATGTGGAAATCAGCAGGAAAAGCAGATGTAAATATTCAGCAGGGGAAAACATCACGGCTGGATTTTTCATGTTCCAGTGGTTTTTTTTTTTTTTTTTTTTTTGCCACAATTCCACTTTTGCTCAGCGCATACCTACAGTAACTCAAATATATAACATATATATAAATAATCTCTCCATTGTGTCCTAAGTCTCTCACTCACTCATCATCTATACGGCTTAATCTTGTATTCAGGGTCACGGGGGGCCTGGAGCCTATCCCAGGAGACTTAAGGCACATGGCAGGGTACACCCTGGAGAGGGTGCCAATCCATTGCAGGGCACACACACTACAGACAATTTGGGAATGCCAATTAGCCTAACCTAACCTACTGGACTGTGGAAGGAAACCGGAGTACCCGGAGGAAACCCACCAAGCACAGGGAGAACATGCAAACTCCATGCACACAGAGACAGGAATCGAGCCTGACCAGGGATTGAACCCGGACCCTGGCGGTGCAAGGCAGCAGTGCTAACCACTACACCACCGTGCCGCCCTGTCCTATGTCTGTCCTGTCAAATTGAGATGGGTACTGTTCTAGCATGGCCTGACAAGAAAGTAAAAGTAAAAATTCCCAATGGCAAATATTATTTAAGTACTGTTAAAGTAGACATTTTCCATTTACATCCTACCTGGGTAAAAGTACAAAAGTACAGTACTCACTTTCAAATTGACTTACGTATCAAAAGTATAGGGCTTGTATTAGCTCACAGTAGCCTATAGCTATATATATACACATACACACACACACACTATATATATATATATATATATATATATATATATATATATATATATATATATATATAGAAATATATCTGTACTTTTTTTTCTCATGGCGTAGCATCATCTAATTGTTTATATATATATATATATATATATATATATATAATATATATATACAGTATATACATATACACATACACACACACACACACACACACACACACACACACACACACACACATATATATATAAACAATTAGATGATGCTACGCCATGAGAAAAAAAAGTACAGATATTTTCTGTACTTTAAGCGGAGTAAAAGTAAAACATCTCCTTTATCCTCTGGTGGCAGGTTGAAAAATTGTGCCTTTTAAGGAGCTTACACTCCATATATTTATATGCATTGGGCCACAGCATAATCTCCAAAATGAAAAATAAAAGCCCCAATTGCATGAAGCCAAATTAATTATTGCACTGTGTATAACTGTTTAAAAAATGCCCACGCACGTGTGAAGATGAACCACTCTCTGAGATGTACTCAGTGTGTCACCTTTCTGTCTATACCACATCTGACACTTTCTCCCGTGTCTCTCGACCTCTCTGAGCGAGTCTACGACACTGGGCATCAGCGTCACACAAACTTCTATTCGTGGATAGGAGACGTGAGAATGTGCTCTTCTGTGCACTTCACTCATTTTCCACATTCGCACCATTCTTTAAAAATATCACAGTGAATATAGCTGCTTTGATTTAAGAACATGCTCATGGTAATTTTATTTATCATTAGCTGAAGCACCTGTTATTGAAGGTTAAAGAGTTTGTAGAAATAGTTAAAAGGTTAAAGATAAAAATAAGCGGATCAGCTTTAATGTAATCAGTGATGCTACTGTGTTATTTCAGGTTGACGCCCACACACTTGTCTGTCTGTCTTTCTGGTCGGCCAAACTAACCTAACATATTCTTTCGTCGTCAGCCACATACACTCCCTGTTCGGTAATTGGAGCGTGAATCACAGATGACTAATCGAAAAAGTAAAGGAAGATGATGTTTTGTTTAAAAACGTCTCCAGTGCATTCAAAATTCACTTATACCACTTCAGCGCTGTTACGTCAGATGTGAAAATATTAACCAATTCCAGTAAAACTATCCAGTTTAGCGTTTCTAATTAATATCTATAAGAGCAGGTGTTTGTTTAGATTGAGCAAGCAGCTTAATAGTAGCTTATTTTAAAGTGGATTATTAAATCCAAATCAGGCACATAATTATTCATAACATCGCCTCCAGTCAACATTTTGATTTCATTTATGGTGCAGGTTAAACTTCAGGCAGATCTTTAAGTACTGCAAAATGTTCATTATATTCTGTCTAGCTAGATTTGCATGATGCTGTGACGAAATCTGGCTGGACAGACATACAGACATATAGACAGAGAGACAAGCAGACAAAAACTTTCTTTTTTTTTTTTCCCCCCGATTTTCTCCCCTAATTTTTAGTCGTGTCCAATTCCTCCCCGTCACTAGGGAGGAGCCGGGAGTGGTAGTAGTACTATTAACACGTGATAGCCGAAGACTATCACGTGTTTCCTCCGAACCACGTGACGCCAGCCGACTGCATCTTTTCGAACTGCTCGCTCGCGCACCGTTGGGGGCGGCGTAACACACTCGGAGGACAGCGCTATCCGCTCCCTCCGCTGCGCAAGCTCACAGACGCCCCTGACTGGCTGTAGAGCCGTGATTAATGTGGGAGCACTAAGTACCTCTCATCCCTCCCCTCTGAGAGAGCTCGGCCAATCAGCTCTCTCTAGACCTCCGGCTGCGAGAGGTTACAGCACCACCCGGGATTCGAACTAGCGATCTCCGGATGATAGGGCGAGCGCTTTAACCACTGCGCCACTCGGAGGCCCAGGCAAAAACTTTCTGAGGCAGTTTTTTTATTTTGTCCTCCAGTGTATGAAACAAAAATAAAATATTGAAAGAAAAAGTTTTGAACAGGCAAAGTACAGGCAAAGCCAGACAAAATCTGGCTGGACAGACATACAGATATACAGACATACAGACAGAGAGATAAGCAGACAAGAACTTTCTGAGGCTGGTTTCTGGTCCTCCAACGTATGAAACAAAGATAACATTAGAAGAAAAAGTTTTGAACAGGAAATGTACAGGCAAAACCTTTCGTTTATTTATATAGATGATTTTTTAACATGAGGGTATGGAAAGCTACCTTCACATGTACAGTACCGTAGCAAGAAAACCGTGCTTGAAGTTGCTAGATGTAATATTGTGGGTATATCTTACATCAGTGTACAAAATAGCTTGCAGGAATATGTGGTATTTTAAGATAGAACCGTTTTTTCCTTGGGCTGGAAATAGTGAGTCACTGTGAGTTGAATCCGCTGCGTGAGGGATGCTTTCTGTCAGGCGGTGACTACGGACCCAGATGCAGGTAAGCATATACTTTATTAAGCAAGCTTGAAGGCCAATTCAAAATATGAGACAAAAATGAAGGTCAGTGAACAGGCAAAGGTCAGGAGATGTACAGCGATGAACAGCATAAACTCTGCTAGGCAAAGTGCACAGAGGAGAAAAACAGAGACTAGTCCGAACCAGGAAAAAATATTGCTGGTCATTTTGAGTCCTGGGGAATTGGATTGGCTTTGGGAGCCATCTTTGTATTGCTTGTATTGTGTTATGGGTACTGTAGTACGGTAGGCGCTGATTCTGTATTGACTCATCGGGATGGTTTCCTTCTCAGTTCCAGAAATAAATGCTGCCTGACATTTAGCATGGAGGACCGACATTCAAAAAGTAGCACAATTCTTTGGAGTAAAATTTTGACCCTGTGTGTGTAGACATGCAACTGCAGATGAGCCACACTTTTTTTTTTCCCCCTCCGTTTTATTGTTCCCAGAGCTCTTTGTTTTATTAAAGGTGAACCAAAGTGCTGTTGCAATAAAATACATTTATTCTTTGTGTGTCCTGTTCATAGCCAATGGCCTGGATCACAAAAAATGAGACTTGTCACAAAAATGAAAACAACTTCAGAGGAAATGTTGCAGTAGGAAGAAATTACATTTCAGCATTGATAATAATCTATAACGTAATCCTTATATTTAATATCCTTGAACCGAAAGGTTTGACCCATCTTAGTTTTCAAGCCCCAAGCAAACTCCGGAAAAATTGGTTATTCCTTTTCTTGATTAACTCCAAATAAGGTCTATCAGCTATTATCACATTTGGGCATTTGGTTACAGGCAGGGCTGGAACTCCAGGGTTGTTTTTTTTTCCTCATGCAGAGGATCGGCACAAACAGGAGAGTAAAAAATAGATGCAAAATACATGCAGACTACACGATGATGTTTCAGGTTGCCTGTCATCACATTATCACTTCCTTTTGAATAAAGCACGGTGTCTCTGACAAGCCAGAATCCACTAATGCTGTGTAGAAAGTGAACTGTGGAGCAGGAATTAACAGACGCTCTTCTCTTTTTCAGACCAGCATGCCAAAGCAGAATGTGGGCGTTTTTGCCAGTACTAATTAAAACTGCTCTAAAATTATAGAGAATCTCATAACATGCAAAATAAGATGACAAATAAATTGTAAAGTCAATATTACTCACTTGGATGATTAGATAGAGCTGATGTAGTGTAATTAGGCAATGGAAGCTTGGTGGCTATTGGAGATCATTTCAACGCTTGATGAAACTGAAATAGTCAGTAGAAATCACAGCAATGTTTAATAGTGAGAATAAGTGTATTTCCACTTGCAAAATGTGACAAGAACTCAAAGGATTTTAACTAAGCAAAAGGAAACTACTTCTTAGTGAGATTAATCAGAAAAAAAAGGCTTCAGTTTGCTAAGGAGCAAATAGATTTGACTTTGAAGATTCAAACCGCAGCACCACAAAGTCGCCATTTTTGGGCCCTTGAGCAAGGCCCTTAACTCAGATGTATAATGTAAATGTAAAAGGGTCAGATTGCAGATTGAGCCTATTCCTGAGCGATGGGCGTGTCAAGGTAAAAAGCGAAATACCCATCATGCATCGTGATGTTATGATCTGGAGTTGCTTCAGTTGGGAATGTCTATGTTATGCAATGTGGCAATAAAAAAAAGTCAGCTGATGACCTGAGTGTACTGAGTGACCAGCTTATCACATGTATGGAGTTTTTTTTTCCCTCCCATGATGACACCGTCAATTATATATATATACATACACACACACACACACACACACACATACACATACATATATATATATTTGTGAAATATTTGTGAAATTGTGAAAGAGTAGTTTTATGAACATAAAGTATCATTTTCACACATGAATTGGCCAGTACAGAGAGTCTTGACCTTTATCATATTGAAAGTCTTTGGGATGAGCTGAAGAAGACTTTACATACTGGTCTGACTCTTCCTACATCAACAAACCTAAGCTAAAATTGAATGCAATGCTGGACAGGAATAAATGTTATGACGTTGCATAAAGATGTTAAAGTACCATAGACTACCATAATTAATAATTTTAGGTAAACCAATGAATTTTTTTAAACCTGTGCAGAGTATATCAGTTATTTATAATCATAAATCCTAATCCTAACTCATAATTCAGAATCACATGCATATTAAATTATACACAAAGTTCTTTAATGTTGCCCAGCATGCTCAACACCTCATTTACAGCAAATCCATAAAGGAAACAAGGCATTATGGAGTGGCCTTGTAACCACATAAAGGCTGAGAATAAGAAGAAAGATGGCTCTGGTGTTTTTTTAGATGAAGGAATTGCAAGCTGTGTGCCTGATTACTGTATGTTGTTAGTTCTTAGAAAGCTATTACAAGGATACCCAGAATTGTATTAAACAGTTACCTATAGCATAAGTATGACTTCATTTCATTTAAAGCTTTCAACTTACAGATGATGTTCTTACCAAAGTCTATAGCCGGGAGCCAGAGGCAGTGAGGTAATAAGAAAGAAGCTGCCCGAATGAACACAGCTGTTCATGTATCTGAGCCACTTCAAGGCTGTGCACTCCATCATATAGACGTTAATGAGCTAACACTGCAAAGGACAAATGTCCTTTGCCTGCTCACCCACAGAGCGTCAACTGTCTAGCTACAACGATGCTGACTGAACCTGCAAGCTTGAACAATTTAATTTTATTTGCATTTGCAGAACAGATTAACAGAAAATTTGTCTGACTGTAATTATGATGCATTCTACATTTTTGTACATTTATCCTCTAGATTGTGAGACATGATCGAGAATTTGTTCAATTCAATTCAATTTTATTAATTCCTTCAATTGTGTTTTGTAGCACCACATTTTGGACATGCGGCACGGTGGCATTGTGGGTAGCACTGTCGCCTTGCACCCCCAGGGTCCGGGTTTGAGTCCCGCCTTTGTGTGCATGGAGTTTGCATGTTTTCCCCGTGCTTGGTGGGTTTCCTCCCGTAGTCCAAAGACATGCCAGTTAGGCTAAATTGGGTTCCCAAATTGCCAGTAGTGTGTGAGTGTGTGTACCCTGTGATGGATAGGCACCCTGTCTGGGGTGAACCCTAACACACCACAGAACAGCAGAGCATCCGGTGTGCACATACAAGCTTGGCACAGGTTTTATTTTATTATTTTATTTCTTTTATATTTTTCACACGTACCATATGTGACCGTTTATATATATTTTTTTACATGATCCACAGTTTACATGAGTTTCATTGAACACAGTTTAATTTTATATGTAAAGCTCTTTTAACTAGCTACACTTTCACAAATAGCTTTCTAGATATGTATAAATTCGTTACATACATAAGTACTGTACATAGGTACTAGGTGACCCTGAAAAAAGTTTAAAAATATCTTGTAGTGAATGGACAAAGTCACAAACTTGTAAGTGATAAGTGCAATGATGCAGTGCAAACAGATGGAAGAAGTATAACACATTTGGTAGGCAAATTAACTATGCAAATGACGGTAACAATGCTATACAGCAGAAATAACTGTATAAATAAATTCAAGTAAAAAAATCTTTGTAAATAAAATAAAAACATAACGGATAATGTAAAAATGAAAGAAAAAATTCAAATGTACATATAGGATCCATTCATCCATCCATCCATCTAGGAACAGAGTGGAGGCCAACAGTAACCTTTAGATTTATTCGCATTTTTAAAATCCGCTCAACATTCACACACTACAATTTGTGGAACACCAGTTAGTCTTCTCTGCATGTCTTTGGACTGTAGACGGAAACAGAAGAAACTCCACCAAGCATGGAGAGAACGTGCAAACTCCATGCTCACAGACTACGAGGCGCGAATCAAGGGGACAGTGATAACCTCTAAGCCACTATGATGCCACATACAGTATAGGATATAAACTCACTCTCACTCACTCATCATCTATACCGCTTAATCCTGTATTCAGGGTCACGGGGGCCTGGAGCCTATCCCAGGAGACTTGGGGCACATGGCAGGGTACACCCTGGACAGGGTGCCAATCCATCACAGGGCACAGACACACACACACACACATACACTCACTCATACACACACTATGGGCAATTTGGAAACGCCAATTAACCTAACCTACATGTCTTTGGACTGTGGGAGGAAACCGGAGTACCCGGAGGAAACCCACCAGGCACGGGGAGAACATGCAAACTCCAGGCACACAGAGACGGGAATCGAGCCTGGCCGGGGATCGAACCCGGACCCTGGCAGTGCAAGGCGACAGTACTGACCACTACACCACAGTGCCGCCAGGATATAAACTATATATTAAAAAAAAAAAAAAAACCATCATTGATAAAGTGCAAAATTAAGTTAAGGAATGGAGAACATCAGAACATACACACACACACACACACACACTACTGAAACCAGTTGGCCTGAATCCTAAACACTCAGGAGGAAAAGAACAGCTCCATCCTTAAACCAGAAAAGGATGTAGGCTAAGCAGTGCTAAGCAATTAGGCATTAAGTGTGCATGTGGGAGCAATTAAACTGCGTTTGAAAAGCTTCATAAAGCAATGAGCTTCACTGTCTCTAATCGTCCCTTATCTCCCGCGAAATACATCAACAGGAACAGCAGGTGGCTCTACTTGTCCACGAGAATGAGTATGGATTGTGATGCTTCGGTAATGTTGCCTAGCATTCAGGTTACCCTTGCCGTCAGTTTTATTTATTTATTTATTTTTTTAACCTTAATTCTGTCTATAAAGTGACAGAGGGAAAAAAAATAGAGATAAGGTAATACATTGATTAAAGCCCATCTTGACTTTCATATCAGGCCTCGGAATTGACACCATTTTGTGGAGGGTGTGTGTTAAGACACTTTGGACCCATTACTGAACCCTATTATTCTCTTGCTGAACATTTTAAAGGGCAATGTAGTTCATTCCTGCGCCTGAGATTCCAATCCTGCTCAGTTAAAGAGTTTAGATTAGAGGAGAGGAGAGAAGTTCAGCAGTGCAGAAACTCTGACAGTGAGAAATTGCAGTGGGACGAACAGCTGCTGTGGAGGGCAAGAGGCCACCAGCACCACCAATCTGATAACAACACCCATAAGGAAGGTTCTTTTCACTGAGCTACTGGCTGAAACATTACTCTGAAGGGGTTCTTTAATTTTCTGAACCACCACAGTTCAAAGGACATCGTGGCCTCCGTTGCTTGATGCCTCCACCCCATGGTCAGTGGCTTAGTGGTTGGGAGTAGATTAATGGACTTAAATCACTGTGCATAGTAAAGCTCATGTGGATCTTCTTCTCTGCGATTATAATATGTATTAGTTTCACATGAAAAATATATTTTTTTTAATCTTAAGAGTTTTCCTTAACAATAGACAACATTTAAAGCGTCTATACAGTATGTGCGTGGTAAGGTTTTTTGTAAGAAGGATGTCATGTAGTCTTTTTGGAAGGAGTCTCCAGTATTAGCACTTTGTCACATTCAAAGTTAGAACTTACAGACAGATTATATCAAAAGAAATCAGTTTCGAAGAAAATAACAGTGACTTTTATATTGTAGCGTAAAAAACAGTTAGCAAAGTTTTACTAGCAATTCCACTGAGACCAATTAGCCATTTTAAACTGCCATTAGACCGCATCTGGAGCAGAGACCACAGCCTAGCACTGCCTCTTTAATTAGTGATGGTGAACCAGTGATGTGTACATTAAAGGTGAAATTTAGATAGGAGGCAAGGGACCGCTTAAAGGTATTAAGGAATTGATTACAGAGCACATCGTATACAGCGCGCACGATAGAAGAGTGCACATGCCGCATTGTGCAAACAGCAAGGAAAAACGAGCAACACTCATTTGTAAGTGCGAACAGTGTACTCCAAAAAAAAAAAAAAAAATTACTATTCAACCTGTTACAATAGGCTGAGCGAGACTCTGAGAAAGAACCTCTCGAAAACTTTTTCTGCAAAACTTGTGATTGCCTGAAACAAAACAGTCTGCCGATGGTATAAGCCAAAAAAACAAAAAAAAATCTCAAGTAAACAAAATAAAGTGCAGATCACCCAAGCAGCAAGTTGAAAGTATTCATCTGAATCAGCGTCTAGGTACTGCTGCTAGATTGAGCTGGATGTTTAACGTGTAGATCGAAAGGAGAGAAAGTAAAAACATCAGTAGCTTGGAGAAGATGAAATTTTACCCCAGACTATGTCATGATTATAATTCCAAAGTTTTGAAGTAGTTTGAGCATTCACAGTCCTGCGTAAAAGTCTTGAGCCATCCCGCATTTCAATAGATTAATAGAAATTTAAAAAAGGGCAGGTTGGGGTGTATGGGCAAATAAAAGATTGGTTGATTATGAAACAACCTCATTTCCCCTCTCGTCTGTTCCAACCACTCGGCATTCAGCATCACCAGTATACGAATCACTGGCCTGATCATCTGTCATCATCTGCACCTGTTTCTCAATAGTTCATAACTTAAGTTAGATGTTTTTATGCTTGAATGATTCAACAACTATAACACAAATGCAACAAACCCACAAAAAAAAAAGAGCGAGGCAGAAGAGTTTCACAATGAAAGGAACAGAAATAGTACAATAGTGCTGAATAGTTTCAATGAACTGCATGCTTTCTGCTCTAAACATTAAAAGAAGATACTGAAAAGTAAAAAGTCCCATCTTTTAGGGAATCGGGCTTCTGAGCCCCTCAAGTTTTTTTTTTATTGTTTTTCCAAATGCAGGAAAGAAATGGCACTAACATTCTTGCAGAGTGTAATAGTGCAAAGTCAACTAGCATGTATAGAGTGAGAAGTGCAGGTTTTGTTTTTGCAATAGACCCATTTTTATCAGACCCAATTCATTTTATCAAATCATATGTATCTGTAAATTCTAATTGACATAATTTGATACAGAATGCAGATATTAAAGCCTATGGAAATTCCTAAAGCAACCCACATTCAGGCTTCATACGAGTCAAGAGGTGATATACAGTAACGGCGGGCCTGGAGCCTATCCCAGAAAAGGTAAAAAAAAAAAAATCCTTAACAAGGCAAACACATTTCAAAATTCAAATTCTAACAGTTTTTAACCCATTTAAGATTTTGCTTTATTTAAGCTTAAGTTGCATGTTTTGGCATATCTACTGTGTATTGTGCCCCAGTATCAGAGTGCCAGAATCCCAGAACCCACGTGTGCTTCTTCTTCTTTAGTTTTAGTTGTTTGCTTTTATAACCTAAATAACCACTACTACTACAAAAGGGACAGTAAGTGATTTGATCAACTACGATCTGACACTGAATGCTGCAACCCGAAAAGTCATGACATCTCTACTTTACACCCAGATGAAAAATTCCCTGCATTAAGAAGTCAAGCATATGCCATTAATATTCAGCAATGATAGGCACAAAGTGCAGCTGTCAGACAGAGGGAGAGACGGAGGAGTTACACGATCCACGTCTCAGGTACACCATGTCAACATTTATCATACATGTTGGCTCACAACAGCTCTCTGGGATGCGAAGCTTACACGTTGTTCTATAGTAATGTCAACCTCATAAAAATAACAGTTCAATAATCATTTGCTGTTGTTTGTACACATATGTAAACACTGCCTGGCTAATATTCTCTCTCTCTCTCTCTCTCTCTTTATATATATATATATATATATATATATATATAAGTAAAAAGAAAAATTTGTCTTTTTTTTTTTCCCCGATTTTCTCCCTAATTTAGTGTCCACTCCTCCACTAGGGGGCTCCATTAAGGCTACTACCACCAGCTACCACTCGCCGCTGGCGCGCACCGTTGGGGGCGGAACAACACACTCGGAGGACAGCGCTATCCGCTCCCTCCGCTGCGCGAGCTCACAGACGCCCCTGACTGGCTGTAGAGCCGTGATTAATGTCGGAGCACTATGTACCTCTCATCCCTCCCCTCTGAGAGAGCTCGGCCAATCAGCTCTCTCTAGACCTCCGGCTGCGAGAGGTTACAGCACCACCCGGGATTCGAACTAGCGATCTCCGGATGACAGGGCGAGCGCTTTAACCACTGCGCCATTTTTGTGTGAAAATGATTCTTCATCCTCCAAGATCCACTGTTTCACAATTAAGGGTAATGAAACCCATTGATGGGTTAAAATGTTACTAAATGTTATAATCAGCTGATTTAATTTTATTGCCACATAACGTTGCTGAGACTTGACCTCACAAACTGAAGCCCCCAGATCATAACACTGCCTCCAGAGGCCTGTACAGTGGCCCCTACGCATGACGGGTGCATCGTTGCATGTGGATCTCATCTTACCCTTACACGGCCATCACACTGCAGTAGGGTCAACCTGGAATCATCAAACCACATGCTCTTTTTCCATTTCTCCAAAGTCTGATATTTATGCGAACTAACAAATTCAAGCCCTTTTCTTATGGCGGCACACCTGTCACATTGCATTGTGCATGTGGAAATGCTATTACTTTTACAAGTAAACATAGCTTTTATTGATATACCATTAAATATGGCTTTTTACTGCTGGTTTTTCTTTTACTGTGCAATATATCAACTTGTATTTACTCTCTATAGTATTGTGTTGGAGAGATTGTAACAATATTATACAATATAAAAATCCTACTAACCTTGGTTGTTTTCCGTGTTTGATGCAGGCCGATCTTTTTAACAAGCTGGGTTATGTAAGTGATTCACTTTGATTTAAAATAAACTGCCCGGCCAAAAAAAAAAAAAAAAAACGTCAAAGCACAGGGTCAGCAATGATGTCACATATACGTGGAGCAGAGAGTGTTAAGGGCCTTACATACGAGTCCAGCGGTGGGTTTGAACCTGCAACCTTATGATCAGTAACCCTTAGCCATAACTGCTGAGTCATGTAGACTTCCCGGCGGTCCATGCAGTCTTTATGAAATTACAGACCAGCAGGGATGATTCAACTACATTATTCATGAATGACATAACCAATAAACTTAACCAGTGAATTTGTGTCATTTTCTGTTCAGGTTGGCTTGTGCAATCCTTGGAAAGAAGTTGCGAAAGCTGCATCCAGCTTTCAAAGCTGTCAGTGTCCTTAAGTGAAGGCCGAGGGACAGATTGAACGTGATAAAGTCTGGGATGTTAACAGTGGAAAATGAACATGTGCCCTTTTAATGCATTGTTAGTCTGAGTTCTTTGCAGGACTTCCTTGCAGCACACGGAGAAAATCAAAACAACTTGTCCGATTCATAATGTGCTAGCAGAACAATCCTCACAGCTCTCAGAAACCAGAAGCAGCACATTGAGAAACGTGTTTATATCAGTCGGAAAATTTCTGGAAAATTGAGAATTAATGGCAGAGAAAATCCCTTCTTCTAAGTGTTGCATGGCATCAATTATCCCATTGGCTCTATTCAAAAGACATTTTAACTTGTTAATGGTCGGGCCATTGAACTAAAGCAATTATGCTCCATTTGTGACAGTGGAACTAGAATCAATAGCAGTTATCAAGGTGCAGATGTAATGCTCACTGAAAAGATGAGTTAAATTTAAAATAATTACCATGATTGCCAAATAATTGAGAAATAAAAAGCGTTTTCTTCTCTTGCAGGCTCTTTAGTAGCAATTTTTACGTTCAGAGAATGGATGATCCCTTGACCTGCAAAAGTCCAAATTTTTAAAAAAAGATTTTCCTTTTATATGCAGGAACAGTTCATGTCAGGAATTATTCTGTCTCCTTTGCAAAGCTGACTATAGCTTTGAAGCCTGTACAAAAACACATTACCCATGAAGAAAAACGCTTAATGCAAAAAAAAAAAATGCTATTATGTGGACTATTATTTTTTTTTATTTAAAAAAACATATTGACATTATGCGTATGGAGAACAAAATGCACTGTCTTGCAAAAAAAAAAAAATAAATAAATAAATAAAGGAATTTCATTAACGGCCTGCTGTGACGATCACGGCGATTCCCTGTTTCATTGTTTTGATAAACATATGCAATTTATTTCCATCCAGACTTGCATACGATTGTGGCCGAGCTCTTTCGACGGGGTTAAAGTCAGCACTCCTCAGCTGGTGTCCTAGTCATGTGGGGAAATGATAATTCATCGATCCAGAATCCAGATCCACAACTTTTTTTACAATTTGAATCATGGAATATCCCGTGTCATCACGAAAGTAAAATTGAGGTCATTAACTGAAGTTTTTTAAAGTTTCGTTAAGCCTTTAATAATCAAATATACGGTACATTACTGCACAGTGTGGTCACAGCACAGGCTCAGCCATGATACAGCACCACCGGAGCAGGTAAAGTTAAGGGCCTTGCTCAGGGGCCCAACAATAGCAATCTGGTGGAACTGGGGCTCAAACTGCTGACCTTCTGATCAATGACTCAATGCCTTAGCCCCCTTAGCTACCACTGCCCTAGCCTTCATTTTATTGCCACATAATGTTGTTTAGTGTAGACCTGACCAACTTAAGCAAACCCAGATCATAACACTGCCTTCGAAGGCTTGTACAGTGGCCACTATTCATGATGAGTGCGTCCCTTCATGCACTTCCGCTAATTTCATCAATTTCCTTAGTTGTTTTCTTTGCTTGATCCAAGGCAATAATGTGACCATGGGATATGGTTTATGACATTTAATAATTGTAATTATCTAATCATACTTAGCCTCTTTATCTATGTATTTGATTATTTTAATTGGCAAATGGCATTGTTTCCACCAAGCAGTATACAGGGCATCCTTACACACTTATTCTTAACAATGTTTCTTCCACAGGGGTTTAATGTTTACTGTAGATTAAGTACAAGTCTGAATAAAAGGTCAGAACAATATTTGTATACAGAAATGCCTTCATTTGCTCTATAGATTGACTGATTAAAATTAAGTGTTTAAAGTTAAGTACATTTTCGTGTCTTTCTTTTGATCCTGGTTCAAATGCATCTGGAAGTAAATCCATTTAACCATAAAATCATGAATGGATTTATCAATGGGAATACATTGTGACTATGGACAAAAGAACAAAATGAGGAAAAACAAACTGAAGAACACAGATACTGTACAACTGCCAGTGATGTTGTGGCTCTGTGCCTGCAGAGGGCCTCCTGCCCTGAATATGGAAATACCTCCACCATTATGTCACCACTTCCTGTTCACACACTAGCGCATGTAATAATTCATACCCTTACCTTTGTTTCATTTAAATGCATTTTCAAATGCACATTCAAATGCAAATTCAATGCATTTGTCTATTTATTTATTTATTTATTTTTTCTTTTACATTACTTGCAAGGGATTTGCAAAGTCATCTGGTACAAGAGCATCAGACTTGCTATAAAGTTTCGCAAATAAATTATCGAAAGATATTCTTTGTAAGCAGCTACATTTTCCATTATCTTATCTCGTTCATATTTAGGAACAAAATCATTACTTATACTCTTTTATTCATTCTGCTCCGTTTCCACATGTGTATGGAGGAAGCTCGCTGTGATTCTGATGTATGTATTATGGAAAACTCATAAAACGGAAAACGACATAACCATAATAAAAGTGCCTTGCACGACAGCTAGGAAACCAACATTATATATTATTCAATATTATTGATGTTATTATGACTAAAACAGCAGAATTTTAAACTGTTTTGTTGTATATTGAGTTTTTTAAGAAGTTATGAATGTTTTTTTTTTTTTTTCCCTCTAAAATTATGTCTTTTCTTGGACAAAATGAAGGACACTAGGATGTAATCATTTCTGGTTATATTGAGACCTTAGTCTTGTTAACATGTTGTTGGGTCTGGTTAAATCTTCTTGTTTGGTTGATGAGGCTAGGGATTGTAAGAATGAAAATAAAAACAGATACAGTATGACGTACACATATACTGTACATAACTTAAGATATTATTCTGGCTGAAATTCACTCACTCATCATCTATATCCTGTATTCAGGGTCGTGGGAGCCCTGGAGCCTATCGCAGGAGGCTTAGGGTACAAGGCAGGGTACACCCTGGAGAGGGTGCCAATCCATTACAGGGCAAACACACACACACACACACACACACACACACACACACTACAGGCAATTTGGAAAGTCGAGGGAGGAAACCCACCAAGCACGGTGAGAACAGTTAAACTCCATGCACACAGAGATGGGAATCGAGCCTGGCCGGGAATCGAACCTGGACCCTGGAGGTGCAAGGTGACAGTGCTGACCACGACACCACCGTTGCCGCCTGGATGAAGCTCATTTTCACATAAAAAACAAGTCAATACTAATACCTCAAAATCTTTGTCTCTTTAATGTATTAGTTTAATACTTCTATGTAATGTTGTTACAACTTTTTTTTTTTACTCTTTTTTTTTAACCAATGGACCAAAAGGGGGCATCTTATCTGAAAGGTAAAGCTGGTATCTTGTCACTTCCCTCTCATTCCAACTGAAAATGTCCAGCTACAGTTAAAAACATGAGAAACACAAAAAATACACCTATTTATTTGTATTTTGCAGCAAATTGTGTTCAAATTTTGTAATGGACCGTAATATTTCTTGGGTTTTTTTCCCCTCTCAGAGAAGTGCCATTAATATACCAAAATGAAAAAATTCTATTGTCCACGACAGACATTAAATAGTGGGTGGTGTGGTCATCTCTTAATTAAATCAGAGCAATATTGTACTATGTGTAGGGGCACTGGTGGCTCAGTGGTAGGTTTCTCACCTACAATGCAGAAAGCCAAGCCTTGATTCCCAGCCAATGCCCAAATCCAGCCAGGCACCCTGCGTGTTGGTCCCGAGCCAAGATGAAAATAGGAGGGTTATGTCAGGAAGGGTGTCCAGAGTAAAACCTATGCCAAGTTAAATGTGCTGATTGAATCATTCGATGTGGCAACCCTTTCATAAGTTGAAGCCAACAAAACGGCAAAAAATTTGGACGACTCTGTACTCGCAGTAGACTGTCATCATTCACGTTAGCAAAGCTGCACCCTCAGAATACCAGTCAGGTCTGGTGACTGGTATTCTGTCTGGTCTCAATTTCAATGACATTCAGTCTGGTGTCATAAATTGAGAGACACAGGCATGATGTAAGCAAAGATTTAGCTGTTAAAATGAATATAAAATAATAAACACAGCAATAACATAAATCAGTGTTTAAAGTAACAAGATTAATATAGTTTAAAATGTATTTAAATGCATTTATATGTGCAAGGATAAAAATATGCAAGTACCTTATTCTGTTTATTGTGTTCATCTAAATGACCATAATTTCCCACCTGTTTGAAATTTCAATACTGAGATTATACTTTATGTTGCAAAAGTAAAATCCATCATTATAATTACCAAGAATAACCTACTAGCATTTAAATATTTCATCAAGTATGTATTAAATAGTTTGAAGCGTTTACATTAGTCAATTCCTTGTAATTGACTGCCATCTAGTGGTTGTCGCTGGAATTGTCGCCTTAAAGTATTGTACAATGATCACCTACAGTACATGGTTACACAACTTACAGAAGTGCTGTGCTGTATGCGCTCTCATCATCCACTTTATTATAAATACACCTGTAAATCTACTTATTTATGCAATTCTCCAATCATCCAAGCATGTGGAAGCAGCACGGTGCATAAAATCATGCTGATGGCGTTCAAGAGTTAACATCAAACATCAGAATGGGGGAAAGGTGTGTGATCGCAGTGACTGTTCGGTGGCATGGCTGTAGGCACCCAAAGGGCTACTTTAAGTGTTTCAAAAAGTACTGTAGAGTTTACAGGTGCAAAAAAAAAAAAAATCTCTCTACTATCCCCAAAAAATGTTCCACATAGAGCCCATAGGTTATCCAGTGGTCAAGTCAAAGGGGTTTTGAGTTATAGATACAAACTTCCAACTACACAAAGTGGCCACGGAATATTTTAAAATAATCAAGTTGATCTTCACTGCTAACATCTAACATCAAAGGGTGAGCCATGGCTGATGCAATAGTGAGAAAACTACACCCCCGTGTCACATCCCACCCAAAGGAACTGCAGAATGTTCACACTAGCCTAAAACACAAGCTACTGAGAGAAATCCAAGTGGATTTCCATCAATACAGAAGCCAAAATGACCACAACTAATCTCCTGTTACACAGAGAGCACACTGAGGATGACACAGGGCTCTCTGTACCTCTGTACACAGCAGTGTAGGCCTAAACCAGGGAGAGGCACAGGAGGTGGAGCAGGTGACGGGGGAGCAAGAGGATAAGATCCCATTACATTACAGTACAGCAGCAATCTAAAAGAGCCGGACCAGATAATGCTCAAAGAGATGGGAATCACCAATCCTACTTCAGCAGAACTGTACCAGCTTCTAAAACTCAGAATATCTGAGTTCAACCCTTCACTCCTGGAAGAGCTCCGTCTCAGAGACCAGACAATAAATCAGCCTGAGGGAGCAGCTACAGAAATTCAAAGCCAATCAACAACCATCCAAACCAGTAGATCGAAGGCCAGATCACCTACCAAGCTCCAAACCAGAAGAATCAAACCATCAGCAAAATCACTACACACCCAGAAAGAGCCAACAAAAGCTCAGACAGAGACAGCCTGTATCTTGCAAAATCCCCAACACAACCTCAGGTAGGTTAGTCACCATAATATAAAAAAAAAATTTTGATCATTGATGAAGAACACCACTTTCCTGGACACAGAGTCACCAAACTAATAGTGGCCCAGGAACAGCAATGAACTTGAGCTCATCAGCTTGAAGTCAATTTCAAGCAAGCTAAGCCACATCATTATTTACACTGGCACTATGATCTGAAAGCACAACACACAATAATGTAACCGAAGCTATTTAAAGGGTGACAGAAACTTCCTCATCAAGCCAACATCACAACAAAAGCATATCTTGGCAACCTACTGTATAAAGCAACCTGAATGTCTGTATGCTAGAAACGTTGTTACCTGTCATGCATACAGTATGTTACCTGAGTGATCGCTAAGAATTTGGAATTATCTTTTACAATCATTAGCAAATGGGACAAAACGAAACCAACTGTCTGTTTTGTTGACAGCAGAAGTAATGTTACACAAATGCTTTTTCAAGCCTCTCAACTCCCTGAGGTCTGTCCACCACCGAAACGTCTCACGATGTTAACGTGACTCTTCGACCTTGTCTGTTCAAATGATTTCTTTTTTCTTCAAAGCTTCCTCTTTGACTGTTTCTCTCCTTCTTGACAGTATTTGAAGTCAAGCACTTTACCATATGCCAGATTTATCGCTCCCGATGACCCCTTCTCCATCTTCCTCCACCTCAGCACCTTTAAATCTTTGATGATCTGGACTTCCAGATATTCTAAATGTGGACCACTTTCTACAGGACTCCTGTTAAACAAGTGCAGGCTTTAGATCATTCTCCATTTGCTTTATTCCAAATTCATCCACCAGGGCCATGGTGATATAGCAATCAACAATTCGTGTTATTACACTAGGCAAATTACAGTGGTCCTGATCCTTTGGTAGGGAGGAACAGATGAACACCTTGACTTTGGCTCTTTGAACCACTTTGTCATTAGTCCCTGAGGAACACCCATTTTTTTCAGGCTTTCTGGAGCATGTTGGAACCAGGGCTTGTGCTAAGGACAGAATTAAGATTGTCGTGTTACCTTGCTAGAACGCTAACGTCCCTTGACATTTGATGCGTCTTTCACAAATACATGTTTGTAGTAATACATTTTTTATAATATGTTTTTCTTCTTACCACACAATGTGATATTAACTGACATTGCTTGGGCAATGTATAATGAAGAATTCATATCCACTTCTATAGGAGATGCTAATGCATTCCTCTCTCGGCTCCAAAAAAGGGTGAGATTCCACTTGTCTGCAGGAAAAGAATTGTGGGAAAATTCCAGAGTTTAACAAATTTCTATTTTATTTGTAAGAGTGGTGTTCAAGTCAAACTGGGACGTTCTCGTGAATGTAAAACCAATTGACACAGACAAAAGAGTTTTAGCTCTTGGAGTTTGAATGTTATGCTAATGAGTATGCTAATGTATGCTAATGAGACTCAATAAAAGATTTAAATGGTGCAAACAGTTTTAAGAACTGCAGTCTTTCTTGGAAGTGGAGCGCTTGACCCTGGAAAATCAACAGATAACTTCTCGCCAACCTGAGGAGGAGACACATCTGTGCTTGGTGGGTTTCCTCTGGGTACGCTGGTTTCTTCCCACAGTCCAAAGACACGCAGGTTAGGCTAATTGGCATTTCCCATCTGAATGGCGGACCTAACACGTTAGATGACTCGTTACATCAAAAAAGTAATCCGAGTACTCTCACGCGTTACTTTGTAACACGTTACCCCCAACACTGGTACTGAGTAACTGTTTCAGTGGTAATGTTCAATTTTTTTTTTTTAGAAATGATAATAATTATATATTATTATAATATACAGATACATAGTAATTAAATTTTTATATGCTGAAGTGTCTTCTCTGTCTGCCAAAACAGACACCGCATTATAAAGCAGTTCTTTTGCATTGTGTGTAGGCAAAACATGCGTTGTATATGAGACCAGGGTTTTTTTTTTTTTTTTTATGTTTTCATTCCCTGTCTACCACGACTGAAGAGTTTTTTCATGTGGTCAAGTGTGGTCGTGTGTCTACATGTGGTTATTGTTACTGCGGCTGGTTGGTCAAACGAAGTCATGTGATTAATGTTGCTGCGTCTGATTGGTGAAACACAGTCAGTCAGGTGGTACTGTAGATCCCCCGGCTGCATGTGTAGAATAAATGGTAAGAAAAGTAACAAGTCGAGTGGAACTGAATGTAGCAGAGTAGCGTTTCTTCTTCACAAATCTACACAAGTAAAAGTGAAATGTATGGTGCAGTAAAAGATTTTCAAAAAAGTTACTCAAGTAAATGTAACGGAGTAAATGTAACTCGTTACTACCCACCTCTGGCCAGAGGTCCCATCATGATTGTAAAAATGGGAATAAATACAATGGTCACCAATGGCTCCTAGTTGGACTGCAGAGGTAGTCACACGTCCGGTCCTTTGAACATACAGTACACAACACATACTGCACAGTTGGTTATATACATGTCCAATATCATTGTGTTTCTTAGTTATGATTACACCACAAAGGTTAGTTTTGTGGTGTAACCGATAGGGTGTAGGAGGTGAAATGTAGTGAAAATTCAATTTCAGCAGAAATCAGTTGATAAATATTTTCAACAGAACTGAGAACGTTTGAATGCTAAACATTGTTTTAAAGCACTTTACTGAACACCATCCATGCTGGTTAATCCAGTTATAATAAAAAATAAATAAAATTTTTAAAAAACATTCTGGACTTGTGAAGTTATTTTTAGGGGCAGCAGATAATTCCTGGGCACACACACATATACTCAAACACTCATTCACACACTATGGGCAATTTGGGAACACAAATTAGCCTAAACTGCAAGTCTTTGGACGGAACTTCCAGTCTTCCTTGTAACCAAAGTCATGCTGGCCATATTTCAGCAACCAAACGTGATACAGTAATACTCCTGTTATGAAAAATGTAGCTTATTGAAGCAGGAATCTGAAAAAAGGCAAATCACCCAAATTGTGACCTAATAACTGATTTGATGGGACAGGTTACACCAGAGATTTCATAGGGAGGTGTCCCTTAATTTGTTCAATAAATAAATTGTTAGCAACCAGCTTCTATGGTGGTATTTTTATTTTCTGTGATAAAAAGTATTGTGATAAATTGTATTTTTAATGCCAAAACCAATTAAATGTTATTGATATGGCAAGACTGGTTGCACAGCTTGTACAGATCAGATTTCCTCACCCATCCTCCCATGTTATATTTAGAATCAAGTTCCAGGCTACACTCTTGAAAGTGCATTAATCATCATTTTTTAAGCTTCTTAAATGATACAATTTTGCCTACCATTGCTTTACACTTGGAAACATTATATATTATTGTTTCATTATTTTTGTACTCTATCTCAGATTTCTTAAGCCTGTAACAATCAGTGGTAGAAGTGCCTGTTTCATGTTGGGGACCATGTGTACGAATCGCGCACAAGTATGTGGAGGAAGTGCAGATAAACACACTGTCTCCTAGAACGGGCAATATTGCTCAACTGTACAAAGGCATCACAGGGGAAAACCCAACTCTGACATCGTTGCTGAGCTCTGCCAGATCGGCCAGACCACAAATTTTAGACGGCAATCTTTTTCACACATAGCTACTTCCTGTAGAGTTCACACCGAATTATGCTAAAACAAAACAAAACGTAGCAAATTTGCTCATGCCACTTAAAAGTTTATGTAATATGCTTTAATAAAGTTTATAACATGAAATGTATTAGCACAAAGGTATGTCATTTCCCATGTCCTGACTCAAAATGTATGTTAGGTCAACAAATCATTTTTAATTCCACAATTAAATAAACTGTCTACATTATATATATTTTTTTTTAATTTACATTTATAAAATCATTCATAAAGAACACCAGTTCTTTATACTGGTTATCCTGTGTAGGGACACATGGGGTCTGGAGTCGTTGTAGGGTTGTAGGTCACCAGCTTGAGTATCATCAGAGAGTACAAGCACACCCAGTCACTAGACAATCAGTCACTCACTCATTGGCCTGGAGCCTATCCCAAGAGACTTAGGGCATGAGACAAAGGTACACTCTGGATCCATCGCAGAGCACACACACACACACACACACACACACAAATTTAGTCTAATCTGCATGTCTTATAACTGTGGGAGGAAACCTGGAGCACCCGGAGGAAACCCACCACAGACCCGAGGACGGAATCAATCCCAGACCCTGGAGGTGCACTAAGCCACTGTGCCGCCTTACAAGCACAACCCCCAAAAGAAATACCAACAAGGCAACATCACATGTCTTTGGCTTGTTGAGGAAGCCAGAGTACATAAAGGAAATCCACAAAGCACAAGGGGATTACGCATACGCAGATCAAAGCAAGATTGAAACCCCTAACCCTGGAGGAGTGAGGTCGCAGTGCTAACCACAAAGCCACTATCACTCAACCTACAGGTTTATTTATTTATTTATTTATTTTATTCACCTGTTGTAATATATGCTAGATGAACAAAAATACTGTATCTTGTTCATCAAACTTTTATGATAAGCTATATTGGCTCTCTAAATATTATATATAACATAACTCTACTCAAAAACAATTATCATATATGAGACAGATAGATCTATACAGATCACGCCAGAATAAAACGCTTTCATAAACATGAGCTCCACAGATGGCTATCGTGTTCAGGAACTGAATCCCGCAAGTATTTATCCATCTCCCTTGGATGAGAACACTCTCAGCATGTTTCCTCATAAATACAAAAGCACAACATTTCTAGACCCCTAATGTTAATATTTACAGTGCACAGATACAGGTCTACAGAAAACATATCCTTCCGTAATCTTAAATAGGCACGTGAAACTAGATTATGTAAACTAAAAAGCAGGCTCAGCAGATCTTGGTGTACTTTAGCCCACTTTTCGGTACACATGGTCGTGTGGGGAGCAAAGGCCTGGGTGACCTCCTGTCATAAAAGACTCATGCTGTTACATTTATTACCGGATTTGCATAGGTGTATTTAGGTATCAAGGACAATGAGAGTGTAGAGAGTAAAGCTCTGCAAGAAACTTGTCTATGTTGGATTACTTGGTAAAAAGTGACTGCGGTGATTTTTTTATGTGGAAGAGCTTTGGGAATGCGGGGAAAGATTTGAGTGCAGTGATTACCATATTTAAGGATAGCGGAACAAGTAATGACTCCCCTGACAGAGATTCTGACTAATGAGGATAAAGAATCATTTATCACCACAAAACATTTTATATATACTGTATATATGTGTGTGTGTGTGTGTGTGTGTGTGTGTGTGTGTGTGTGTGTGTGTGTGTGTGTGTGTGTGTGTGTGTGTGTGTGTGTGTGTGTGTGTGTGTGTGTGTGTGTGTGTGTGTGTGTGTGTGTGTGTGTGTGTGTGTGTGTGTGTGTGTGTGTGTGTGTGTGTGTGTGTGTGTGTGTGTGTGTGTGTGTGTGTGTGTGTGTGAAATGAATTCTTGAACCTTCTATAGTTAAGTAATTTGTACTCATACACTTTAATGCTTATTAGTTGGTTGTTTTTTATTATTATTTATTTATTCCTTGTAACAAACTTATTGAGCTTTAGAATAAATCAGAGGTCTTAGTCAGTCGCAGATCATGTGGAGCATCATGTCTTTGTCTCGACCTCTTTGGCTTTCACTTTTATACTGACAATACATGATTATATTTGTCATTGTCATTGTGGCCTGATTCAAGAGCACAGCTGCACTAAACGTGAGGCTGAAAAACAAAGTCTTAAGTAAATAATGGGATGAATGGATGAATAAGAACAGCCTACTGTACATCTGAATGGAAACAAACAAAAATAAATAATACTGAAAAAGTATTATAAGTATATAAGAGTCCTGACCCTGCACTTATGATTTATGTATATTTTTATAGAAAAATTGCACTTCATTTAATTCCGATTCACTTTTGTTTTTGTTTTTTTTTTACAGATTCAATAAATTGCCACGTTAACCTTGTTATTATCGTATTAATAGCTAATTATTAAGGATCCCTTTATTTTTAAGATTGTTCTGGAATGTCAGTTAGAAGTTAGAAGGTAGGAGAAGGAACAACAAATTCCTAATTACAACTGTGGCCTGGCCCTTGTCGTACACAATGAAGGCCTGGTTTAGTCCAGACAGAGTATCGGTTATGCTCTTCTGGCCTGGTTTTGAGAGACTGGTGTAGAATTACAGAGCGGTAGTTCTGAAAGGCAGTGTGAGAGAGAGAGGCACTATGCTGTGGTCCCCCTGTGGTCAGTTTCAGTTCACATCTCAATAAGGGCTTTCTGTCCATGCACATTACTGCCTCTTAAATAAACCGAAGTTCGACTTCTATCGATTGAACTAATCATTTTGCGGCTCTTCGAGTGCATCTAAGTGCTTCATGCATTTTTTAAATAAGTTTAAGTCATTCCAGAGAATTTATTTCTTCTTTTTTGCTGTTTAATCAATTCCGACAAAGACAACAGACTTCACATAGTGTTCCAGACATGCCACATGTCCTCCCTTAGGCTGTATGGGGAAACCGAGGTAAACAATAGGAGTGCTGCATGTTACATTCCTAAACATTGTACTCCGCAAAGTCCTCAAACATGTTGCTGAGAGAAGACTTTGCTTCACTCCTGCTCTAGAAATAGCCTTTGCCTTTATCAAATTTTTTTAAAAGGCTGTTCTGGTAAGGGAACCTGCTTCACAAGTCATTCTCATCTTGGAATCCTCAAGCTTATCAGTTAGAGCCGCTTAAGCCGGAGTGAGGAAAGTAAATTCCTGTGGGTGGCCTGCACAACAGCTACAATAAAAAGTGGACATGCATGATTTGTGTACTTGTAACATCAGTATATTTTAAATCAAGTAGTATCGGGAAAACGACTTAATTAAGTCAAACATCAAAATGTAAAATGGTCTCATGTCATTATCATATACTAGATACACTATATGGACAAAAGTATTTGGTCAAATTTGTTAACTTTTGAATTCAGTTGTTTCAATAAGGCCCATTATCTCCAGTGAAGGCCAACCTTAATGATTTAGCATACCAAGACATTTAGCATCCCAAGACAATGCTATACTTCCAACCTTGTGGCATATGCCTTTTTCTAGTGCAACATGACTGTCCCCCAGTGCACAAAGCAAGGACTATGAAGACATGGTTTAATAAGTTCAGTATAGAAGAACTTGACTGGCCCGAGCACAGAGCCCTGACCTCAACCCCATCGAGCACCTTTGGAATGAACTGGAACGGAGGCATTGTGAGCCAGACCTTCTCGTCCAACATTAGCCTGACCTCATAAACACTCTACAGAATGAATGGGCATAAATTCCTACAAAAACACTCGAAAATCTTGTGGACAGCCTCCTAAGAAGAGTGGGAGCTGTTATAGCTACAAAAGCAGGACCAACTCCATATTGAAATATGTATTTGGATACAATGTCATTGCAGGTTTGGGCAAACATTTTTGTCGAAAGGAGTGGGTGAAATGAGTGTAGAAATGAGTTGAGGTGTTTACACTTTATGCACAAATACCTTACTGCAAGTAATGCTGTTTCACCACATATACTGTATAGGAAAATGCTAAACTAACCAATCAGCTTTCTAGTTACTCATTCAGCACGAAGTATCTCTTCAGTAACTCGTGAATAATTCTGTAACTATAGTAAAACTGTATGGAAAAGTACATTATCCGGTCAAAGGTATGTTGATACCTGACCGCCACACTTAAACTGGATGCTTTCTGAGTAACTCATTCTAGATTTAGTCCATCCTCTTAGTGTTATAATAACGTCCACTCTTCCAGGAAGGCCTGCCACTAGAATTTAAGATGCGGCTGTGGGGATTTGCTCAATTAGCCGCAACAGCATTAGTAGGGTCAGTGGGTTTTAGGTCAGATCCACTCAAGTTCTCCAATTTCACCCTTGGTCAACCGTGTCTTTATGAGCCTTAATTTGTCCACAGGGCTGTTCTCATCCCAGAACATGTGAGCATACTAGTGAAGAGAGTTGCTTATTGTGCAGCATAAATCATACTATAAACTTGTACACGTCAAACATAGAGCACCATTTTGTGCGAGGCGTGTGTAATCAGGTGTCCAAAAACTTTTGGCCATGTAGTGTATACAGTATATGAGAGAGAGAGAAATGTAATGCACCAGCCAATGGATTCTGGGATTTGTAGTAGTATACAGTAGATGTTCGTTTGTATATTCTCTGTTCAGAATCAGTCTCATTTTCAACTCATCTCTGACTAATCTCACTCTTCATCTCGTCAGTGACTTTTGGTGCACATGCCACATCCTTTTCATTTTTGGATGTGACACACACACACACACACACACACACACACACACACACACACACACACACACACACACACACACACACACACAAAGCCAAACCAATTTCACACTCCCAGTTTTAAGCAATTGTTTAAAACCAAACAGCCTACAACACATGTCTTTGAGCTGTGTCAGGACCCAGAGAAAATCCACCAAGCATGTCAAGAACATTCAAACCTCCAACTGTGAAGATGTGAGACAAAGGCTTCCCTGATTCTCTGTTTCCCCTTACAAAGTGCTGAGCCCATGTGCCTCCCCATCAAAACCATCATCATCATCATCATCATCATCATCCTTTTATTCATTATCTATGATGTTTATCCTGTTTAAGGTTACAGGTGGTCTGGAGACTATCCCAGAGTACTCAGGGCACAAGGCCAGGTACACCCAGCATGGGATGTTTGAGCAATAGAGCTATCTACTAAGCTATTAGTAGTAGTAGTAGTAGTACAGGCAGCATGATGGCTTAGTGGTTAGCGCTGTTGTCTAGCACCTTCAGGGCCCGTGTTCGATTCCCGGCTAGGTCCAGTTCCTGCCACGGCATGCATGAAGTTTGTGTGATCTATCTGTTTGTGTGCTTGCTGGGTTTCCTCCCCAAATTTCAAAGACACGCTGATTGTGCTACATCGCGTTCCCAAATTGCCTGTAGTGTGTGAACTGTGATGGATTGGCACTCTGCCCAAGGGGTACCTCGCCTCATGGACATGGACCCCACCTACCCTGTTATTATTGTTGATTTCATTAATATTATTGGTAGTAGTAGTTGTTATCATTATCATTAGTAGTAGTCTTAATAATTATTGTTATTATTATTTGTTGTTGCTGATGTCATTATTATTATTAGTAGTAGTAGTAGTAGTAGTTTTCATCATCATCATCATCATTAGTAGTAATAGCCATAGTAGTAATTATTGTTATTATTGTTGTTGCTGTTGTTGATGTCATTATGATTAGCAGTAGTCGTAGTACTAGTAGTAGTAGTAGATTTCATCATCATCATCATCATTAGTCGTAGTAGTAATTTTTGTTATTATTATTATTGTTGTTGTTGATGTCATTATTAGTAGTAGTAGTCGTAGTAGTAGTTTTCATCATCATCATCATCATCATCATTAGTCGTAGTAGTAATTTTTGTTATTATTATTATTGTTGTTGTTGATGTCATTATTATTATTAGTAGTAGTAGTAGTTATCACCACCACCATCATCATCATCATCATTAGAGTAGTCGTAGTAGTAATTATCGTTATTATTATTGTTGTTGATGTTATTATTATTATTAATATTATTCTTAGTGGTTGTAGTAGTACTAGTAGTAGTTTTCATCATCATCATCATCATTAGTAGTAATAGCCATAGTAGTAATTATTGTTATTATTGTTGTTGCTGTTGTTGATGTCATTATTAGTAGTAGTAGTCGTAGTAGTAGTTTTCATCATCATCATCATCATCATCATCATCATTAGTCGTAGTAGTAATTTTTGTTGTTATTATTATTATTGTTGTTGTTGATGTCATTATTATTAGTAGTCGTAGTAGTAGTGATCACCACCATCATCATCATCATCATCATCATCATCATCATCATTAGCGTAGTCGTACTAGTAATTATCGTTATTATTGTTGTTGTTGATGTCATTATTATTATTATTATTATTATTATTATTATTATTATTATTAGTGGTTGTAGTAGTAGTAGTAGTTTTCATCATCATCATTAGTAGTAATAGCCATAGTAGTAATTATTGTTATTATTGTTGTTGCTGTTGTTGATGTCATTATTAGTAGTAGTAGTCGTAGTAGTAGTTTTCATCATCATCATCATCATCATCATCATCATTAGTCGTAGTAGTAATTTTTGTTGTTATTATTATTATTGTTGTTGTTGAAGTCATTATTATTAGTAGTCGTAGTAGTAGTGATCACCACCATCATCATCATCATCATCATCATCATCATCATCATTAGCGTAGTCGTACTAGTAATTATCGTTATTATTGTTGTTGTTGATGTCATTATTATTATTATTATTATTATTATTATTATTATTATTATTAGTGGTTGTAGTAGTAGTAGTAGTTTTCATCATCATCATTAGTAGTAATAGCCATAGTAGTAATTATTGTTATTATTGTTGTTGCTGTTGTTGATGTCATTATTATTAGTAGTAGTGGTAGTAGTAGTTTTCATCATCATCATCATTAGTCGTAGTAGTAATTTTTGTTGTTATTATTATTATTGATGTCATTATTATTATTAGTAGTAGTAGTAGTTGATCACCACCACCATCATCATCATCATCATTAGTGTAGTTGTTAGTTAGTACTAGTAGTTTTTTCATCATCATCATCATCATTAGTAGTAGTAATAGCCATAGTAGTAATTATTGTTATTATTGTTGTTGCTGTTGTTGATGTCATTATTATTAGTAGTAGTGGTAGTAGTAGTTTTCATCATCATCATCATTAGTCGTAGTAGTAATTTTTGTTGTTATTATTATTATTGTTGTTGTTGATGTCATTATTATTATTAGTAGTAGTAGTAGTAGTGATCACCACCACCATCATCATCATCATCATTAGCTTAGTCATACTAGTAATTATCGTTATTATTGTTGTTGTTGATGTCATTATTATTATTATTATTATTATTATTATTATTATTATTAGTGGTTGTAGTAGTACTAGTAGTTTTTTCATCATCATCATCATCATCATTAGTAGTAGTAATAGCCATAGTAGTAATTATTGTTATTATTGTTGTTGCTGTTGTTGATGTCATTATTATTAGTAGTAGTGGTAGTAGTAGTTTTCATCATCATCATCATTAGTCATAGTAGTAATTTTTGTTGTTATTATTATTATTGTTGTTGTTGATGTCATTATTATTATTAGTAGTAGTAGTAGTGATCACCACCACCATCATCATCATCATCATCATTAGCTTAGTCGTACTAGTAATTATCGTTATTATTGTTGTTGTTGTCATTATTATTATTATTATTATTATTATTATTATTATTATTAGTGGTTGTAGTAGTACTAGTAGTTTTTTCATCATCATCATCATCATTAGTAGTAGTAATAGCCATAGTAGTAATTATTGTTATTATTGTTGTTGCTGTTGTTGATGTCATTATTATTAGTAGTAGTAGTGGTAGTAGTAGTTTTCATCATCATCATCATTAGTCGTAGTAGTATTTTTTGTTGTTATTATTATTATTGTTGTTGTTGATGTCATTATTATTATTAGTAGTAGTAGTGGTAGTAGTAGTTTTCATCATCATCATCATTAGTCGTAGTAGTATTTTTTGTTGTTATTATTATTATTGTTGTTGTTGATGTCATTATTATTATTATTAGTAGTAGTAGTAGTGATCACCACCATCATCATCATCATCATCATTAGCGAAGTCGTACTAGTAATTATCGTTATTATTGTTGTTGTTGATGTCATTATTATTAGTAGTAGTAGTAGTATGATGATGATATTAAGTAAGTTATAGTAGAAATAAAAGTTTACTTGTTAAAAGCATGTACCGGTATGCAGTATCCTGCCCTCAACATTTGTTTTTAATCGACGGATGACAAAACGAGGAAACCGGAAGTCCTTGACAACCGTCATTCTTGCGGGTTAACGGAAATTACCTCGAGTCCCCGTAAACAGTCCGCTCCCTCGATCATCTAAATAAACCGCTCTGTGACACGCCCCTTACTTTCAGTTTAGCGCGTGACGTGAGCGAGCGCAGAGCTCCGCGTTCTGTCAGTCACACTGAGACACACTCCGAGGAGAACAGCTGCGCTTCTCTCTCTGTCTCTGTGTGTGTGTGTGTGTGTGTGTGCGTGCGCGCGCATTTCATTCACACTACAACAGATCCCTCGGCTCATCTGCGTCTCTTCTTACAATGAACGCAAGCTTTCTGAGTCTCTCCCTGGTGTTTCTCACCGTGCTGGACTTGTGCAGATGCCTTCAGAGGAAGTATTACATCGGGATTCACGAGGTGGAGTGGAATTACGCACCAAGCGGACGCAATCTAATCACCGGTCTGCAAATCAGACACGACGAGTAAGTTGACCAGTGTTGCACTGTTTCCCATCGCTGTTAAAAAGTCAATAGACATGTCAGCAGGCTTTTATCATTTGCCCTTATGCTGTATGTTCTGTTGCTTATAGTGTGTTTATGTTATTGATTTAATATACGCAACAAATTAACAAAAATAACAATAACAAACAACAACAACAACAACAAAAAACTTTTTTCTCAGTGTGATATGCATGAAGTACTGTATAGTATCAGTCAAAAATTTGGACACAAGTTTGGTTATATATATATTTTTTTTACATTCTAGAGCAATCCTGCTTTTTTTTTGTCAAAACTATGAAATAACATATGGAATTATGTAATTAAGTTAAAAAACACACAAAAAAAAACGTCAATCATTATTTTAAGACATGAAGGTCAGCTGTTCTGGAACAGTTCTTACAAGAACAGTGTTGTCAAGTGCGTTTGCAAAACCCATCAATCACCATGACGGAACTGGCGCTCATCAAGACCTTCCCAGGAAAAAAAAGACCAAAACTTAGAGGAGAAGTTCATTTAGAGTTACCACATTTAAAACAAAAATCACCAATTAACAAACAGCGCCTCGGATTATGAAGACTTTACAGAGCATACTGTAAGTAGCAGAGCACATCTCAATATTAACTCTTCAATGGAGATTATTGCATATTTTGTATGCTTCAGCATTGAGCCCATGACCTCCTGATCAGTGACTCAGAGCCTTAACACACTTAGCTTATCGCTTCACCCAGAATGAGGACTAACTTGTTTCACAGACATTCTAAAACCTTAAATATAACTCAAAATGGTTTTAAAAAAAGCATGACAGCAGTGTCTTCCATCAACAAATTTAAAACTCATAAATGTCATGGATTACATGTTATTATACAGCTTTTTGCAATGAATTCCTTAGGAATCAGGAACCAGAGGGTGTATCCAAAACTTTGGCTGGTACTGTACATTTGTAAGGACATTTCCTGAGATAAGATAAGATAAGATAAGATAAGATAAGATACACCTTTATTCGTCCTACATGGGGAAATTTCCTGAGATGAACTGAAGGCTTGCCAGACACAGAGTCTTAGTGGTTATCACCGTCACTTCACATCTCCAGGGTTGGGGGTTCTAATCTCCCTGTGCTTGGTTACTCTGGCTTCCTCCCGAAGATCTGTTGCTCACTGGGATGGGTTCCAGGCCCTCTCACAATCCTACACGGGATAAGCAGTACAGAAAATGGATGAATGGAAGCAAGGGAGAAACTGTGAGAGAAGCCAGGCACGAAAGGGAATCCAGATATTAGGATTATTAATCATTAGTCTGAGGGGGTTTGTTTAGAGGAGAGGTATTTTCGGTACAAAGCTGCAGTGTCAACATGAGATAATGCCCCGAAGATAGTGTGAGCTGTTTTTCATCAACCGCAACAAGACAAAGTGAGACGTTTCTCCAGAAGCTCTAAGCGGAAGAAGTATTAGGAAACAACTTTCAACCTAGTCAGAATTCTTAGTTCCCAGTTATAATATCAGTTATGTTCTTACTCTGCCCGATACCTTTCAGTGCCTTCTTTAATGACGTCTGTGAGAGAGCAAGTTAAGACTTCCTGTTACGATTTCCTTTTTTTTTTTGTTTCTGATCTTTTGATTTTGCTTCATGTTTTTCATTCTTACTAGTTGGCAGGATGCACGCACATGGTTACTTATTACATCCAAACTGCATTAACCGATTCACTGGGTGTTGTCAACAAAAACTCTTTTAGAATCAGGAATTCACATTGCTCCGATAATATTTCTTATATCATATTAACATCTTTATAATAACACATTTTTCCCAGAAACTAATATTCAGAACTATGGACATGGACTTAAACTAGAACTAAAGATTAAGAATTAAGAAAACATGCAACAGTGATTTATTAAACATTTATGGATATATATACTTCCGCCATGGTGAAGTCTTCAGGATATAGGACTGTTTAATTCAAATCAGGAGAGGGAGATAAAAAACAGAGGCTTGTTAGGGAGCAACTGATTATAGCTATCGTTACTGATAAGTTAAGTCACATAATCATTACGTCACAGTGAAATTCTTTTCTTGGCATATGCCAGCTTGAAGGAAGTCGGGTGAGAGTGCAGGGTCGGCCGGGGTACGGCTCCCCTGGAGCAGACAAGGTTAAGGGCCTTGCTCAGTGGAGGGAACTTGAAAGGCTGGGGCTTGAGCCCGTGACCTTCTGATCAGAAACTCAAAGGCTTAACACACTGAGCTACCGCAGCACCCAGAACAGGAATTAACCTGTTTCACAGACATTCTACAACCTTAAATATAACTCTAAATGGTTAAAAAGCATGACAGCAGTGACTTCCATTGACAAATTTCAAATTTACAACTTTTAAAATACGGCTGAGCAAAAAAAAACAACAAAAAAAAATCAGTAATTCATCACCCTGTCATGGATTACCCACATGTGATTATCCTATAACGGCTTTTCATGATTCCTTACTTCATGTAGGGATTGTGTTTGCATTTTTCCCAGCTAGAAAAACAGCCCCACCTGCAGAGCTACTTTTATTCCTAAGACCACCCCTGGGATATTTTGTGGTCTGTAATTCTGACAGCGACTAGGTAGTGACACAAAAGGAGAAAATGAAAACATGGTACTATATACACATGAATACAAAAACAGTGAATGAGCCATGAATACAAAGTGGTGGTTACCTCAATCCAGCTGTATGAGTTGAGCGGCATTGTTAAAACTCATCCTTAATCCTATCCTGGTTTTAAGTTTTGTGTATGACTAGGGATCAGTTGCTTAAGCAGGCCTTTTCATGGACAGTATTCTGACCGTACCCTGGTTTGAGCACATTGTGGGGTCATTTACATCTCAATCGGTATTCCCTTCTGCTATGATCTTTTGAGAAAGTGAGTTTGTGTGGGGAGAAAGGAAATTGGGCTAGAATTACAATAGAGCACTGTTTTCCCATATCGAATATCTGGGATCAGTTCTAATGTTAATGAGCACTTTACTCATTGCGATGCATTTAAAAAACCCCAAGTGCTTTCAGTGCGGTGTCAGGTTCCCTTGGCACATCTCATATTAACAGATACTGTACTTGGCTTGATCCTCATTTATTTTTCTTAATCCAGAGATCACTTTCAACTGACAATGATAAGGGACGTGATTATTTGAAAAAAAAAAAAAAGCAAAATGAAAAGTTAAACATTTTTGCATGCATAATTAATTTCTGCTTCGTTTCACAGTTAAGCTCTAGCCTTATCACTGTTTCCGTGTTTATATATGTTACATAGGGGGCAAAACCTATTTAAAACCATTTTACAGTTCTCTATATTTTACTTAGGATTGTCTTTCTTGGATCAACCTCCACATTTTGATTGATTACTATTTAAAATATTTGCTGTAAAAAACACCCGTTCTCATCCTGTGTTGTTAAGTCCTTTGCATTATAATGCAAGTCCTTGGATCAAATGATTCCAGGTTCAAACCCCCTATTGGGCCGTTAACCTTTAACTGCTTAGAAGTCAGAAGAATTGTAAGTCACTCAGGATAAGGGCATCTGCTACATGTAAATGAAACTATTTCCAACAGGTTAGATTTCTCAGTTGCTATTTTAACTCATTATGGCAAAATTCTTATACACTTCCATTTCTTTTGTACTACTTATTTGAAATAGCACTGACTGTTGCATGATGTTATGCAAATTGATTTATGGATTTAAAGACCATGGCATGGAATTAGTATCAAGTTATTAAATATTATTACTGCATTTCTTTGCTATGCACATACAGAAGACTAATTTTTTCAGAAATATTTTTGTTTATGGACTACACATAAAATTTGCCATTTTATATACAGCGCATAAAAGCGATAAACTGAATAACCTTGATTATCAATTATATACCAGTAAACTGGTGATAAGATCATTGGCACCCAATGCTTATCTAGCCAATCAAAAGTGGCCCAATCCCTGAGAAAAGTAAATAAAGTTTATGGTGGCTATGACGGAAAGGCACCAGAACACGGTGCATCACATCCTGAGCCTTAGCAGGCGAAACGTTCAAGGTTGTGGATCCAGCCTTCACATTCCCCAGATCTCAATCTCAGCGAGTACCCATGGAATGTTCCGGACAAACAAATCTGATCCACAAAGGCCCGATTGCTCCTGGATAATAAAAAGTGCTTAATGAAGCAAATAAACAAAACCCTTTAGGAATACTGATTAAAACCTGAACAGATGCTGTTCAGAACATTTAGTCTCTCTGAAGCCTTCTGTGAATGACTACACAGAAGAGAAAAAAAAAAAATCTGTGATACTTCACATCTTCATTTCCTTTAAGGGCAGCTGTTCCGCATTAGCCCGGTGTAAACCAGCGTGAGATTGTTGACCGCAGCCAGTAATTCTAAACCTTCCTAGACAATATGATGTGAATAAACGGTCAAGGTCCGGAAACAGAAATATGAGTATTTCTGTCAAGATATGTTTGTAACGTACGGTACTGTACATACTCATTTGTTTCAGAGCATGCACAAAATGTTTACAGTCTGTGTCCGGATACAGGGGCGACACTTATCACTTTGTATCTGTGACCTGTTTGCAATTGTTCGTGCTTCCATGTTGTGAACTGTTTTTATTATTTGAGCACCTGTCATCCTGGTTACATTATTCATTTATTTTGATTCATTCAAACTGGTATTTTATGTGGGGTTTTTTTGTTGTTGTTGTTGAGTAAAGATTCTTTAACATCGTCTTGGTGTTAATCTGTACACCTTGTATGCACTTGTATGTTATCTGTTAGATCTGTTATGTACATTTACTCATTTGTAACCACGGTACCTGCTTGACATTTCATCTGCAATGAAATAAACCTCGCAGGCTAGCAATGGCCAACTCATTTATAGCTACTTTTTCTTCTTTGTTGTTGCTCCTCTCATCTCTAAAGGCATGCCTCCATATTTCTGGAGAAGGGTCCAACCCAGATTGGTAGCGTGTACAAAAAAGCTGTCTATAAGCAGTACACAAATGCACATTTCTCTGATGAGATCCCGAAGCCAGTGTGGCTGGGCTTCCTCGGACCCATGATACGGGGAGAAGTGGGTGATGACATTGTGGTGCACATGAAGAACTTTGCATCTCGACCTTATTCAATCCATCCTCACGGCGTCTTCTATAAGAAGGATTCGGAAGGTAGGACTGGTCTTTCTTGCTTGCTTTGTGATTTGTCAGCTAGAATCTTTCCACATGTATTGAACTAAAACTTGCTGTTTTGTCATTGTGGATAAGACATCAAGACCTGAGCTTTAATGTAAACCTTTATTTTACCAAAGCTGAAAAACCTTGTGTTTCTCACAATGAACCTTTGTTCTGGACTACCATTTAAAATTCATACATTTTTCCAAAGGCTTGCACAGAAAGATATTTATGTATACAATGTGTATTTGATCTGCTGTTCTATTGCATAGAGAATAGTTCAGTTTTTCTAAAAACCTTTTGTTGAGTTGTAGAGCACTGCATGCAGTCGACAGAGTATATATCACGGTTGTGCTCATTCAGAAATCTGTTTAATCTCTGATCTGCTTACACTGCAATGTCAGCTTCTCAACCATCCCTGGTCATTAGGTCGACTTCGTCACTTATCAGCGCAATAGATTGTAGCCGAGTATACTTCACTTCTGCATTCGGCACTCACGCAATCGCCAGCTGCAAATCTTCATCCGGTCCACAGAAAACAAACAGCCTAGACAGTCATGAAACACGAAACTTCAGTGTTGGTTACCAAGGTGACTCACCCCAAGTAAAGCTCAGTACAAAGAAAACCTCATCACAGTCAGATAAAGATCCTTTACTGGAAATATTAGTTCTTTAATGGAAAGCTTTTAGCTCATTTAGTCATCTTATTCTTATTTAAAAAGCCATTACGATTTATTGTGGGAATGAACCAGTTTACTTAGCCTGAGTGTGAGGATTAGCCACAAGGAGGTTCGGGGAATCCCCGTGGCATGGTCTGTTTTGCAACTCACTTTGGCTTGTGTACTTTTTTTCTCTTGTGTTGTCATTAAATGGCTAGCATACCCTGACCCTGTAGAACAATAACAGATATTTTAAAGATCACATCTGGTGATCTGGTAGTATAGAACATACATCAATAACTTAAATACCATAAATATTTTTTCTAGTATAGTGCAATCATAGTCACATTCCTGACAAGATAACGGCTTTACCAGAACTATCTACTGTACATTTACAGTACAGGTTTAACGGTTCATATTTGCAGATTCCTTGTGGATTCTTTAGATAGTTAGCAGTTCATCGTTGGAAACCTTCTCTTATATGGAAAATCCTGGTTGCTACTTTGCACATGGAGAGAACAATTTCACCTTCCCCAATGGTCTTTGTTGCCACAAAACACTGTTTAATAAAGTTAATGGGAGATAGTTAACTCCACTACCTACAGTACATCTCTCCTTAATGATTACTGTTTACTCTTTAGGACTGTTCATGGTCCAGCTGATTTTGCATGTTGTGTAAATATAGATGGGTGCCAATTTTAAGAGGAAAACGGTACCTGTGTTACAGGGTCGCGGCGACATTTATTTACTTAGCTGGCACAGTTTCGAGTCCACCTGTCTCAGTGCAAATCAGTTCACATGTGGCCTGCCTGCTCAACTTGATCTCGTGTTGAAACATCTCTATTGATGGCAGTGGTCTCTCCCAGGATGACTCTATCCACAATTCATGCATATCAACTGGATGGCTTGATAATAATAAATGCGAGATCAATCATTTGCTACAGTATAACTACAAACCTAGTTGGCCAATTTTTGGAGCAATATGTTACAAGTCACTCTCCATCATCAAAACACCTAATGAGGGAACATCGTTTGGAAGAGTACAGTTTTAGAGACTTGTTGAATCTGTGCCAAGGAACACAATTTGTTCTGGCAACCTTGAAGTCTTATGTGAACCTGTTGGACTAACGTGTGAAAAAAATACCAGAATTTACTGTCATTGACATACCTAGTCAGCTCTTATCTTGACATCTCACCTTGAGCGCTACTGTATGACCACACGATCTTGTTGGCAGTGGTGCTGAAGTTCAGTCAACAGGGAAACTCTCAGGAAAATGCAAATTACAGTAGTAGAGGGAAACTCCAGAGAGTCACGCAAAATGTCCGTGAATGTATGAGGAACACACTGATAAATGCTCTACATCTCTTATACTGGGTGCAAAGCATTGAGAAGTCAACATCAGTGATGTGATTTTAATTCTCAAGATCTCCTAATTGAAGTTCGCCAAGTTGTGGGTCTCCGGCCAGGTTAAGTGCATGAGGTCAGTTCTTGTATTACCCAGCTGATGTAAGACTTTCTCTAGTCAAATCAAGTTCCACTTAGCAATCTCAAAAGGAAACAATTTTCATAAGTACGTCAAAGACCCAGGACTGAATTGGCTTTGCGGGAGTTTAGAGACATCTGTAAAAAAAAAAAAACCTGAACTAAGCTAAACCATTCAGCCATAACATTATGACCACCTGAATAATCTTGAGTAGGTTCCCCCAGCACCCCGCTGCCCTGTGCAACCGATACTTTACTTGCGCTCTATGTTCTGACACCTTTCTATGAGAACCAGCATTACCCTTTTCAGCAGTTTGAGCTATAGTAGCCCCTCTATTGGATCAGACTACACAGGCCAGCCATCGCTCCCCATGTACATCAGTGAGCCGTGGTCACCCAGGAGCTTGTCACCGGTTTTCCTTCTTTGGACCACTTTTGGTAGGTCATGAATACTGCAGACCAGGAGCATTCCACAAGTGCTGCAGTTTTGGAGTTGCTCTGACCCAGTCGTCTACATCATTATACATTAGCCCTTTGTCAGAGTCACGCAAATGATTACAATTGGCCATTTTTCTGCTTTTACCACGTCAACTTCAGGAACAAAAGGTTCCCTTGCTGTCTAATATAACCCACACAATTTTATGGGTATGTCTCTGGATGTACAGTACTACTCTTACTGTATGTTTCTACTGTACTTCAGTGGTACAGCTCAGAGGAGCAAATTTTGTCTTCAATCCTACTGTTCTAAACCAAATAAGGAAACCAAGCTCTGTTGGCAATGTTTAACATCTTATGCAATAGACTTATATTTCATCTTTCAAAGGGGTTTTCCTTTGCAAGATCTGCTTTTAGAGTAGTTCCTCATTATCTGTGCTAGGCATAAATACAACCTCATAAATAAGTATTTCTAATAAGACTTGAATATTGTGAACATGTTAAAATATAAACATTAATCTGTTGGTTCATCACAATGTATGCTCTTTACAGGTGCACTATATCCAGATGGTACATCTGGTAAGGACAAGGAAGACGATGCTGTGGCTCCTGGTCAAGACTACATATACACTTGGAAGGTGACAGAAGAGTTTGCTCCTACCAAATCTGACCCCACCTGCCTGACCTGGATCTACCACTCCCATGTAGATGCACCTAGAGACATCGCAACGGGACTAATCGGGGTTCTGCTCACCTGCAATAAGGGTAGGTTTAGAGACAAAATAAAATAATAAGTACTTTTTATTCCACCCAAACCTACATGCTTCAACGTGTTTTATTTCAATTGTTTTGCTCTCAGGAGCGCTGGACATCTCAGGAAATCAGCGTTCGGATGTGGATCAGGAGTTCTTCCTGATGTTCAGTGTGGTAGATGAAAATCTTAGCTGGTATCTTGATGACAACATTCGCAAATTCGTCCCACGTGGTGTTAATCTTAAAGAAAATGAAGATTTTCAGGAGTCTAACCTGATGCACTGTAAGCACTTCAGGATTACTATTTTTTATTAATATTTTTTACAAATGTTTTTTTTTTTTTTAAGGGACACTGTCTAATACGAGGACGAAATAAGTCTATCCAAGACATAAAAAAAATGCACGATGTATGTACGTCCGTTCAGAAGTGTTAACACAAAACAATGGGTGTTAATAGATTAGGAGCTGAAGAGTAAAGTCAGTGACTCACTAATCCCTGTTCGAGAATGGAAACTTTTTTTTTTCCTGTCTTTGAACACAGTGAATATCAAATTTCCTGTTTGTAATATTGTATGTGTTTTTTTTTTAGTTTCACTTCTCTGAATGATTTCTTCTTTTTCTCCAGCAATCAATGGCTTTGTTTTTGGTAACTTGCCCCCGTTAAACGTGTGCATCGGAAAAACGGTGTCTTGGCATCTCTTTGGGATCGGCAATGAAGTAGATATTCATTCTGCTTACTTTCATGGCCACACCCTGCTCAACCATGGCCACCGTACCGATGTGCTCAGCCTGTTTCCTGCCACTTTTGTCACTGCAACAATGGTTCCCATGACGACAGGAAAGTGGATGTTAAGTTGTCAAGTTAATGACCACATGCAAGGTATTTTTTTTTTGTTCTTGTTTGTATTTCTGCAGTTATATTCACGTATATTCATTTAATTAATTAAGCCACCTTGGTAGGTTTAGACCTGGCAAACATGTACAGTAGAGGCGAACCTGAAAGATTTGCAAAGAAATTGTAGCAAATAAAATTAAATGTAAAAAAAATAGGTTAATTGATTAATTAATTGTCACATAATCATAACACTGCCTCCAGAGGCTTGTGCAGTAGGCACTGTGTGTGATGTGATGCGGCATTGCTTTATATAAATGTTCCCTGTCTTACCATCACTATGGAACAGACCCCTTGATCTTTTAAATGAAATGAAATTAAGCAAATGAAAGCTTTTTTCTCACTAACCAGTGGTTCCCTTTATTCCCACACAGCTGTTCAGACCTGAATTCCCATTGCAACATACTGTACATGTGGAAGTGCTCCTACATTCACTATTAACATAGCTATGGTTTCTAATGTTGTTTTCCCGTGATGCAATTTCACTTTTCAAGCGCTTAAGCAATCACTGATCGCTATCATGGTCATCTATCATTTTTTCATGTTCATCGATGACTTCAGCACTATCCTTCCAGGGTTTAATACTGTGTTAAAAATCATTTTAATGATTTACTTTGCTTTGTGCAACAAAACAAAACAAAACAAAACAAAAATTTACTCCACCTAAAACAGGGACTGCTTTTCTTGCATTGGTGGTGTATGTTTAAGTAGGATGTGTATTTTAACCTCACATATACACATACACACACAGCAGAACACTGCCTTATACCATTTTCCCCTTGTTGATTGCTACTGATGAGTAGCAGGTATGCAGGGCTTCTATGAAGTGTCTTCGTGCGTGGAGGATGATGCTGCACCCAGAGCACCTCCTGGCCGTGAGAGACATTTCTATATTGCTGTTGAAGAAGAGATTTGGAATTACGCTCCCTTGGGAATAAACTTATTCACAAATGAACGGCTAGACACGGAAGGAAGGTGACTATATT